>CM068354.1:41560423-41667923 GCA_034769755.1 Odontamblyopus lacepedii | reverse complement strand
TCCTGAAAGTGTCGGGTCCTGAAAGTCTCGGGTCCTGAAAGTCTCGGGTCCTGAAAGTGTCGGGTCCTGAAAGTGTCGGGTCCTGAAAGTGTCGGGTCCTGAAAGTCTCGGGTCCTGAAAGTCTCGGGTCCTGAAAGTCTCGGGTCCTGAAAGTCTCGGGTCCTGAAAGTCTCGGGTCCTGAAAGTCTCGGGTCCTGAAAGTGTCGGGTCTTTTTGTGGGTTTGTTTTCGGTTCGTGTTGATTTTGTGTTTTCTGTTTGTCTGAAAAAAACAAAAAACAAAAAATCCAGTGTTTAAACAGCCCCAAAGACCCTCCCCAGGGACTAAACCGGGACTAAACCGGGACTGAACCGGGACTGAACCGGGACTGAACCGGGACTGAACCAGGTCTAAACCAGGACTAAACCAGGACTAAACCAGGAGTAAACCAGGACTGAACCAGGTCTAAACCAGGACTAAACCAGGACTAAACCAGGAGTAAACCAGGACTGAACCAGGACTAAACCAGGACTGAACCAGGACTGAACCAGGACTGAACCAGGACTAAACCGGGACTGAACCAGGACTGAACCGGGACTGAACCAGGTCTAAACCAGGACTAAACCAGGACTAAACCAGGACTAAACCAGGACTGAACCAGGTCTAAACCAGGACTAAACCAGGACTAAACCAGGACTAAACCAGGACTAAACCAGGACTAAACCAGGACTGAACCAGGACTAAACCAGGACTAAACCAGGACTAAACCAGGACTAAACCAGGACTAAACCAGGAGTAAACCAGGACTGAACCGGGTCTAAACCAGGACTAAACCAGGACTGAACCGGGACTGAACCGGGACTGAACCAGGACTAAACCGGGACTGAACCGGGACTGAACCGGGACTGAACCAGGTCTAAACCAGGACTAAACCAGGACTAAACCAGGAGTAAACCAGGACTGAACCAGGTCTAAACCAGGACTAAACCAGGACTAAACCAGGACTAAACCAGGACTGAACCAGGACTAAACCAGGACTAAACCAGGACTAAACCAGGACTAAACCAGGACTGAACCAGGTCTAAACCAGGACTAAACCAGGACTAAACTGGGGCTAAACCAGGACTAAACCAGGACTGAACCAGGACTGAACCGGGACTGAACCAGGACTAAACCAGGACTAAACCAGGACTAAACCAGGACTAAACCAGGAGTAAACCAGGACTAAACCAGGAGTAAACCAGGACTGAACCAGGTCTAAACCAGGACTAAACCAGGACTAAACTGGGGCTAAACCAGGACTAAACCAGGACTGAACCGGGACTGAACCGGGACTGAACCAGGTCTAAACCAGGACTAAACCAGGACTAAACCAGGAGTAAACCAGGACTAAACCAGGACTAAACCAGGACTGAACCAGGACTAAACCAGGACTGAACCAGGACTAAACCAGGACTAAACCAGGACTAAACCAGGAGTAAACCAGGACTAAACCAGGACTAAACCAGGACTGAACCAGGACTAAACCAGGTCTAAACCAGGACTAAACCAGGACTGAACCAGGACTGAACCAGGACTAAACCAGGACTAAACCAGGACTGAACCAGGTCTTATGGGTCTGTTGCGTTTCAGGTTAATTATTTGTGGCTCAAACTTCCTCTTCCTCAAACTGTGAATTGTTATAAATTGTGATTTATTTGAACAGCAGGTCTAAACCACAGGGTCAGAGGGGTTTATTTATTATTTTTTAGATATTTATTTATGAAAATTTTCAGTTTAGAACAAATATTTTTCAAGGAAAAAACAGTGACAAGGACAAGGTTCAGGTTCAGGGTCAGGGTCAGGGTCAGGGTCAGGTTCAGGTTCAGGTTCAGGTTCAGGTTCAGGTTCAGGTTCAGGTTCAGGTTCAGGTTCAGGTTCAGGTTCAGGTTCAGGTTCAGGTTCAGGTGCAGGTGCAGGTGCAGGTTCAGGTTCAGGTTCAGGTTCAGGTTCAGGTTCAGGTTCAGGTTCAGGTTCAGGTTCAGGCTGGTGCCAAATAATCATTCAAATCCCCTGGAAACATCACGTACAGTAAAAGAAACAAACAGAAATAAAAGAAATGAATCCAATTCTACATGATTTACATAATAACACAACAACAAAGATAAATACGATATAAATAAATTAATAATTACAATAACAGTAATAATAATAATTTTATTTCTATCGTTCTTTACATAAAATGATCTCAAAGTGCTACAGGTAAAACGAGCAGTGAATAAAAGTGCATCAGCATAAAACCAATAAAAACAATTAACAAAAAGCTCTGGTAAAAATAAAATAAATAAATAAATAATAAACAAATAAATTAATATAAAAAAACAAACAAACCAAAACCAAACGTGTGTTTTTATGCAGATTAGGAGGAGATTCGGTTGTTTGTGGAGGAACTTGTGGCACTTTAAAAACTGGAGCCTTTGAGATTTGTTCATTTCGTTCATTCAAGAAGTGATTTTTTTTTTCTTTTTCGAGATATTTTGCTTTTTAATTCAGACTTTTTCAGGACGTTTTGGGTCATTGATTTTTGAGCTTCTTCAGGTCATTAAACGGTTAAATGTGCAGAACTGAGCTTCAGGGGGTTTGTCTCCTTCCTCCTTTCCTCTCTCCTATTCCCTTCCTCCTCTTGTTGTTGTTGTTTTCATCCCTCTCTCGTCTCTCTCCCTTGTGTGTCGTCTTTTCTTTTAATAGTTTTGTCTTCTTCCTCATCCCTCTCTCTTCTCTTCCTGTTGTTCTCATCAGTTTTATTATTAATAGTTAATATTTAATAGAGTCTCTTTCTATTCTGTCTGTCTCCTGTTTGTTGTCTCGCTGTTGTTTTTATAGTTTTGTCTTCCTCTTCTCTAGAGTCTCTTTCTCCTCTTGAATCCCCCCTTTTCTCTTTTCTCCTCGTTCTTTTCTCCTCGTTCTTTTCTCTCTCTCGTTGTTGTTTTGTTGCTGTTGGATGTGATGATGTAACTGAGCCGAGGGGATTTAAATCTGCACAGATGGAACCAGGAGGATCAGCCAAAGCTCTAAACCTGCTCTAGAAACGACAGACTAAAGCTCTAAACCTGCAGCCACTAAAGCTCCGACAGCTCTAGAAACGACAGAGACTAAAGCTCTAAACCTGCTCTAGAAACGACAGAGACTAAAGCTCTAAACCTGCAGCCACTAAAGCTCCGACAGCTCTAGAAACGACAGAGACTAAAGCTCTAAACCTGCAGCCACTAAAGCTCCGACAGCTCTAGAAACGACAGACTAAAGCTCTAAACCTGCTCTAGAAACGACAGACTAAAGCTCTAAACCTGCAGCCACTAAAGCTCCGACAGCTCTAGAAACGACAGACTAAAGCTCTAAACCTGCTCTAGAAACGACAGAGACTAAAGCTCTAAACCTGCTCTAGAAACGACAGAGACTAAAGCTCTAAACCTGCTCTAGGAACGACAGAGACTAAAGCTCTAAACCTGCTCTAGAAATGACAGAGACTAAAGCTCTAAACCTGCTCTAGAAACGACAGAGACTAAAGCTCCGGCGGCTCTAGAAACGACAGAGACTAAAGCTCCGACGGCTCTAGAAACGACAGACTAAAGCTCCGACGGCTCTAGAAACGACAGAGACTAAAGCTCCGGCGGCTCTAGAAACGACAGAGACCAAAGCTCCGACGGCTCTAGAAACGACAGAGACCAAAGCTCCGACGGCTCTAGAAACGACAGAGACTAAAGCGCCGACGGCTCTAGAAACGACAGAGACCAAAGCTCCGACGGCTCTAGAAACGACAGAGACTAAAGCTCCGACGGCTCTAGAAACGACAGAGACCAAAGCGCCGGCGGCTCTAGAAACGACAGAGACTAAAGCGCCGGCGGCTCTAGAAGCGACAGAGACTAAAGCGCCGGCGGCTCTAGAAGCGACAGAGACTAAAGCGCCGGCGGCTCTAGAAGCGACAGAGATTAAAGCCCCGGCGGCTCTAGAAACGACAGAGACTAAAGCGCCGGCGGCTCTAGAAGCGACAGAGACTAAAGCCCCGGCGGCTCTAGAAACGACAGAGACTAAAGCCCCGGCGGCTCTAAAAACGACAGAGACTAAAGCGCCGGCGGCTCTAGAAACGACAGAGACCAAAGCGCCGGCGGCTCTAGAAACGACAGAGACTAAAGCGCCGGCGGCTCTAGAAACGACAGAGACTAAAGCGCCGGCGGCTCTAGAAACGACAGAGACTAAAGCGCCGACGGCTCTAGAAACGACAGAGACTAAAGCGCCGGCGGCTCTAGAAACGACAGAGACTAAAGCGCCGGCGGCTCTAGAAACGACAGAGACTAAAGCGCCGGCGGCTCTAGAAATGACAGAGACCAAAGCGCCAGCAGCTCTAGAAACGACAGAGACTAAAGCGCCGGCGGCTCTAGAAACGACAGAGACTAAAGCGCCGGCGGCTCTAGAAACGACAGAGACTAAAGCGCCGGCGGCTCTAGAAGCGACAGAGACTAAAGCCCCGGCGGCTCTAGAAACGACAGAGACTAAAGCGCCGGCGGCTCTAGAAACGACAGAGACTAAAGCGCCGGCGGCTCTAGAAACGACAGAGACTAAAGCGCCGGCGGCTCTAGAAACGACAGAGACCAAAGCGCCGGCGGCTCTAGAAACGACAGAGACTAAAGCGCCGGCGGCTCTAGAAACGACAGAGACTAAAGCGCCGACGGCTCTAGAAACGACAGAGACCAAAGCGCCAGCAGCTCTAGAAACGACAGAGACTAAAGCGCCGGCGGCTCTAGAAACGACAGAGACTAAAGCGCCGGCGGCTCTAGAAACGACAGAGACTAAAGCGCCGGCGGCTCTAGAAGCGACAGAGACTAAAGCGCCGGCGGCTCTAGAAGCGACAGAGACTAAAGCGCCGGCGGCTCTAGAAGCGACAGAGATTAAAGCCCCGGCGGCTCTAGAAACGACAGAGACTAAAGCCCCGGCGGCTCTAGAAGCGACAGAGATTAAAGCCCCCGCCTCTACAAACGACAGAGACTAAAGCCCCGTCTGCTCTAGAAACGACAGAGACTAAAGCCCCGGCGGCTCTAAAAACGACAGAGACTAAAGCGCCGGCGGCTCTAAAAACGACAGAGACTAAAGCGCCGGCGGCTCTAGAAACGACAGAGACTAAAGCGCCGGCGGCTCTAGAAGCGACAGAGACTAAAGCGCCGGCGGTTCTAGAAGCGACAGAGACTAAAGCGCCGGCGGCTCTAGAAGCGACAGAGACTAAAGCCCCGGCGGCTCTAGAAACGACAGAGACTAAAGCGCCGGCGGCTCTAGAAACGACAGAGACTAAAGCGCCGGCGGCTCTAGAAACGACAGAGACTAAAGCGCCGGCGGCTCTAGAAACGACAGAGACTAAAGCGCCGGCGGCTCTAGAAACGACAGAGACCAAAGCTCCGGCGGCTCTACAAACGACAGAGACTAAAGCGCCGGCGGCTCTAGAAGCGACAGAGACTAAAGCGCCGGCGGCTCTAAAAACGACAGAGACTAAAGCGTCGGCGGCTCTAGAAGCGACAGAGACTAAAGCGCCGGCGGCTCTAGAAGCGACAGAGACTAAAGCGCCGGCGGCTCTAGAAGCGACAGAGACTAAAGCGCCGGCGGCTCTAGAAACGACAGAGACTAAAGCGCCGGCGGCTCTAGAAACGACAGAGACTAAAGCGCCGGCGGCTCTAGAAACGACAGAGACCAAAGCGCCGGCGGCTCTAGAAACGACAGAGACCAAAGCGCCGGCGGCTCTAGAAACGACAGAGACTAAAGCGCCGGCGGCTCTAGAAGCGACAGAGACTAAAGCGCCGGCGGCTCTAGAAGCGACAGAGACTAAAGCTCCGGCGGCTCTACAAACGACAGAGACTAAAGCGCCGGCGGCTCTAGAAGCGACAGAGACTAAAGCGCCGGCGGCTCTAGAAACGACAGAGACCAAAGCGCCGGCGGCTCTAGAAACGACAGAGACCAAAGCGCCGGCGGCTCTAGAAACGACAGAGACTAAAGCCCCGGCGGCTCTAGAAACGACAGAGACCAAAGCGCCGGCGGCTCTAGAAACGACAGAGACTAAAGCGCCGGCGGCTCTAGAAACGACAGCCACAAACCTACAGAGACTTTCCCGGTTCTGGTGCTGATGAAACAAGAATTAACTAAATAATCGGCCTAAATGGCGTCAGGTTTTTCGTTTTTTCTGTTTTTATTTAAAGGTTTTCTTTGTGAAGCCGACATCATTTTCTCTGTTTTAGTTTTTGCATTGTTCAGTTTGAGTTAAATGTGAAAAAAATGTGTGAGAAAAGTGCAGCGGACGGTTTTATTTCGATGATCTCAGCAGCTTTTTGGCTTCTGTTCCTTTTTCTGTGAATTAAACTTTCGCCGTTTTGATAAATCCTGGACCCGAGCCTGAAGGAAATGGACCATTTAGAGTTTAAATTCCACAAAAACGACCTAAACGTGGCTCCAGATTCGAGGGCAACGAGTTCAGATCAAAACTATTACTGAGAACTGTTCTAATGATTCATTCTTAATCACAAAAACAGGAATGAACAGAATTATTTTAAGAAGAAACTTTTACATGATCGAGGAACTTGGACTTTTTAAAACAGAATTCATTTTTATTCAGAATTATATTATTTTTTTATACAAGTTTATTTCTGTTCAGAACATAGACTGAGGCTCACGTGACTCACTGCAGGTTCAAAGCTTGAATCCAGTGTGTTTAATCCTGAAGTGTCTCTGATCTGGACCTCTGCATCTTCACTCACTGAAGCCATCGACAACCTGCAAAATGCCTTTAACACTGTTCGCCGCAGCTTCTCCGAATTTAAACTCTTAATGCAAACAAAACCAAAGTAATGCTGTTTTCTAGAAGTGAGATTACGCAAAATGTTCCTCCAGTTGTTGCACCTGACGACTCAGTTATTGAAGTTGTTCATGTTATTAACCCCACGATATTGTACACGATACAGAGGAATATGTTTCTATAACGGCAGAACTTTGTAACCGTAACAGACAGAAACGTCCTTTTCCCCTCTGAAAGTACATAGACATAGAGGTTTCCGTACATTTCTGCGGCTTTATCCTACGTCACACTCACGCTGTGTGATGACGGGAGCAAAACGAGTGTCCAACAGGAACTTTGTTTTCCCCAAACTCATGCGCTCCGTCCATTTTGATCGAGCCAAACTTTGCCAAAGAGTGAAGTGAGTCAAGATGGTCGACGACTCTGACTGTGTGTGTTTATAACGAGGGAAAAATTCGCTCTAAGTGGAGCGGAGGACGGGAGATGAGGGCACCGCCCACGGCGTACGGGAGATGCGGGCCATGCCCCCCGCATCTCCCGTACGCCGTGCACTCTGCACGTGGATTGTGTCTTGTCGCATTCACTCCGTGGACAGCGCCAGAACTCACACCAGGACTAATCCAGGTCTAAACCAGATCTAAAACCAGGACTAATCCAGGTCTAAACCAGGTCTAAACCAGATCTAAAACCAGGACTAAACCAGGTCTAAACCAGGTCTAAACCAGGTCTAAACCAGGTCTAAACCAGGTCTAAACCAGGTCTAAAACCAGGACTAATCCAGGTCTAAACCAGATCTAAAACCAGATCTAAAACCAGGACTAATCCAGGACTAATCCAGGTCTAAACCAGGTCTAAACCAGATCTAAAACCAGGACTAATCCAGGTCTAAACCAGGTCTAAACCAGATCTAAAACCAGGACTAAACCAGGTCTAAACCAGGTCTAAACCAGGTCTAAACCAGGTCTAAACCAGGTCTAAACCCAGGACTAATCCAGGTCTAAACCAGGTCTAAACCAGATCTAAAACCAGGACTAATCCAGGACTAATCCAGGTCTAAACCAGGTCTAAACCAGGTCTAAAACCAGGACTAAACCAGGTCTAAACCAGGTCTAAACCAGGTCTAAACCAGGTCTAAACCAGGTCTAAAACCAGGACTAATCCAGGTCTAAACCAGATCTAAAACCAGATCTAAAACCAGGACTAATCCAGGACTAATCCAGGTCTAAACCAGGTCTAAACCAGATCTAAAACCAGGACTAAACCAGGTCTAAACCAGGTCTAAACCAGGTCTAAACCAGGTCTAAACCAGGTCTAAACCAGGTCTAAAACCAGGACTAATCCAGGTCTAAACCAGATCTAAAACCAGATCTAAAACCAGGACTAATCCAGGACTAATCCAGGTCTAAACCAGGTCTAAACCAGATCTAAAACCAGGACTAATCCAGGTCTAAACCAGGTCTAAACCAGATCTAAAACCAGGACTAAACCAGGTCTAAACCAGGTCTAAACCAGGTCTAAACCAGGTCTAAACCAGGTCTAAACCCAGGACTAATCCAGGTCTAAACCAGGTCTAAACCAGATCTAAAACCAGGACTAATCCAGGACTAATCCAGGTCTAAACCAGGTCTAAACCAGGTCTAAAACCAGGACTAAACCAGGTCTAAACCAGGTCTAAACCAGGTCTAAACCAGGTCTAAACCAGGTCTAAAACCAGGACTAATCCAGGTCTAAACCAGATCTAAAACCAGATCTAAAACCAGGACTAATCCAGGACTAATCCAGGTCTAAACCAGGTCTAAACCAGATCTAAAACCAGGACTAAACCAGGTCTAAACCAGGTCTAAACCAGGTCTAAACCAGGTCTAAACCAGGTCTAAAACCAGGACTAATCCAGGTCTAAACCAGATCTAAAACCAGATCTAAAACCAGGACTAATCCAGGACTAATCCAGGTCTAAACCAGGTCTAAACCAGATCTAAAACCAGGACTAATCCAGGTCTAAACCAGGTCTAAACCAGATCTAAAACCAGGACTAAACCAGGTCTAAACCAGGTCTAAACCAGGTCTAAACCAGGTCTAAACCAGGTCTAAACCCAGGACTAATCCAGGTCTAAACCAGGTCTAAACCAGATCTAAAACCAGGACTAATCCAGGACTAATCCAGGTCTAAACCAGGTCTAAACCAGGTCTAAAACCAGGACTAAACCAGGTCTAAACCAGGTCTAAACCAGGTCTAAACCAGGTCTAAACCAGGTCTAAAACCAGGACTAATCCAGGTCTAAACCAGATCTAAAACCAGATCTAAAACCAGGACTAATCCAGGACTAATCCAGGTCTAAACCAGGTCTAAACCAGATCTAAAACCAGGACTAAACCAGGTCTAAACCAGGTCTAAACCAGGTCTAAACCAGGTCTAAACCAGGTCTAAACCAGGTCTAAAACCAGGACTAATCCAGGTCTAAACCAGATCTAAAACCAGATCTAAAACCAGGACTAATCCAGGACTAATCCAGGTCTAAACCAGGTCTAAACCAGATCTAAAACCAGGACTAATCCAGGTCTAAACCAGGTCTAAACCAGATCTAAAACCAGGACTAAACCAGGTCTAAACCAGGTCTAAACCAGGTCTAAACCAGGTCTAAACCAGGTCTAAACCCAGGACTAATCCAGGTCTAAACCAGGTCTAAACCAGATCTAAAACCAGGACTAATCCAGGACTAATCCAGGTCTAAACCAGGTCTAAACCAGGTCTAAAACCAGGACTAAACCAGGTCTAAACCAGGTCTAAACCAGGTCTAAACCAGGTCTAAACCAGGTCTAAAACCAGGACTAATCCAGGTCTAAACCAGATCTAAAACCAGATCTAAAACCAGGACTAATCCAGGACTAATCCAGGTCTAAACCAGGTCTAAACCAGATCTAAAACCAGGACTAAACCAGGTCTAAACCAGGTCTAAACCAGGTCTAAACCAGGTCTAAACCAGGTCTAAAACCAGGACTAATCCAGGTCTAAACCAGATCTAAAACCAGATCTAAAACCAGGACTAATCCAGGACTAATCCAGGTCTAAACCAGGTCTAAACCAGATCTAAAACCAGGACTAATCCAGGTCTAAACCAGGTCTAAACCAGATCTAAAACCAGGACTAAACCAGGTCTAAACCAGGTCTAAACCAGGTCTAAACCAGGTCTAAACCAGGTCTAAACCCAGGACTAATCCAGGTCTAAACCAGGTCTAAACCAGATCTAAAACCAGGACTAATCCAGGACTAATCCAGGTCTAAACCAGGTCTAAACCAGGTCTAAAACCAGGACTAAACCAGATCTAAAACCAGGACTAATCCAGGTCTAAAACCAAACAAGAATTTGCAGGAGTTGTTGCTACATTTATGTAGTTTTAAAAATCATGACAATATCAAGTAATCCAAAGTAATCAGATTACATTACTCACTTTAAGTAATTTAATTGATTATGTCACAAACTACATTTTGGGGAATGTAATCTGTAATCTGTAGGGGATTACATTTTAAAAGTCACCTTCTCAACACTGATGCTCCAACATGTAAACAGAACCGTACATTACATCAAGTGGAAAAGAAACCGTGAGGTGAGTCGACCTGAGCCCAGAGATAATTATGTTTTTCATGTCCAGAACACGTGGATCTGTCACACGTGGATCTGTCACATGTGGTGTGTACTTAACATGTGCAAAGTAGACACGACAATAACAAACGATTACTCGATTATTCAAACAAAATAATCGACAGAATAATCGATTACTGTAATAATCGACAGCTGCAGTTCTAACTTTGTCATGAAAATTCCAAAAAGTTTATTCACGAATCTTGAACGTGATCTTTCCTCTCGGTGACTAAACCCATTAACTCGCCGTCCCGCTGCAGTTTGGCAGATCAGAGATTTTTAGCCTCAGGTTTCTCCTCGTGTCCTGGCGTTTGTACTTTTAGTCGCACGTTTCAAAATCATTTAAGACCGAAAATGGAATAATTTTACCCTTAAAACGTCTTTATTTCTCCATTTAAACGTCTCCTGATGGGACCAAACCTCAGGGCCTGAAGCAGGTCTGGTCCAGAGGAATGTGCACCGGGCTGTTTGGGCAGGTGCGGCCCTGTCATTAGGACTCATTATGAGAACACGCCTGAAACTGACTCGTCCAGCAGGGGGCAGCGCACACACAATACTCCAATCCTCCCACTGTATATTCCAGGGTGTCAAACTGAGATGGAGCAGGTCACATGTTCTGGTCTAGTCCTGGTTCAGTCCTGTTTTAGTCCTGGTTTAGTCCTGGTCCAGTCCTGGTTTAGTCCTGGTTTAGTCCTGGTCCAGTCCTGGTCCAGTCCTGGTCCAGTCCTGATCCAGTCCTGGTCCAGTCCTGGTCTTTTGGAGGTTTCTGATCCTCATGTCTCTGGTTCTAACGCCGTTTTCCTGTTTTCCCGTTTCTTTTCCAGGTATAAGCCGTTCTTCCCGTTCCAGGTCGTGTCTCCGCTCGGCTCGTGTGATGTGGATTTGTCCGTTTCCGACGCCCGACTGGTGGAAGGACGACTGCGGATCAGCCTCATCGAGTGCAGCAGGTCAGACCGGGCTTAGACCGGGCTTAGACCGGGTTTAGACCGGGCTTAGACCGGGCTTAGACCGGGCTTAGACCGGGCTTAGACCGGGCTTAGACCGGGCTTAGACCGGGCTTAGACCGGGTTTAGACCGGGTTTAGACCGGGCTTAGACCGGGCTTAGACCGGGCTTAGACCGGGCTTAGACCGGGTTTAGACTGTGTTTACACCGGGTTTAGACCATGTTTAGACCGAGTTTAGACCGGGTTTAGACCGGGTTTAGACCGGGTTTAGACCGGGTTTAGACCGGGTTTAGACCGAGTTTAGACCGAGTTTAGACCGGGTTTAGACCGAGTTTAGACCGAGTTTAGACCGAGTTTAGACCGAGTTTAGACCGAGTTTAGACCGAGTTTAGACCGAGTTTAGGCCAGGTTTAGACCGAGTTTAGACCGAGTTTAGACCGAGTTTAGACCGAGTTTAGACCGAGTTTAGACCGGGTTTAGTCTTGGTTTAGACCTGGTTTAGACCGGGGTTAGACCGAGTTTAGTCTTGGTTTAGACCGAGTTTAGACCGAGTTTAGTCTTGGTTTAGACCTGGTTTAGACCGGGTTTAGACCGAGTTTAGACCATGTTTAGACCATGTTTAGACCATGTTTAGACCATGTTTAGACCGAGTTTAGACCGGGTTTAGACCGAGTTTAGTCTTGGTTTAGACCTGGTTTAGACCGAGTTTAGTCTTGGTTTAGACCGGGTTTGACCGGGTTTTAAATGTTCCTGTAAAAACTCAAATCCAGGTCAGTCAGACTCTGTATTTCTCGCTTTGTCTCCGCGGAATCAGATTTAATTTGATGCTTTTATCTAAAACCTCCAAAAATAGAACCTGAACTGGACCAGGGGAGGTCCACACACGGGACTGAACCAGGACTGAACCAGGACTAAACCAGGACTGAACCAGGACTGAACCCGGACTGAACCCGGTCTAAACCAGGACTGAACCCGGTCTAAACCAGGACTGAACCAGGACTGAACCAGGACTGAACCAGGACTGAACCAGGACTGAACCAGGACTGAACCAGGACTGAACCAGGACTAAGCCATGACTAAACCAGGACTGAACCGGGACTGAACCAGGACTGAACCGGGACTGAACCGGGACTGAACCGGGACTGAACCAGGACTGAACCAGGACTGAACCCGGACTGAACCGGGACTAAACAGGACTGAGCGCTCTCCAAACCGGTTCTGAAATGTGGAGGTTTCTTGGTTTCTGGGATTGTGGGAGTCTGAGTCTGGGATTGTGGGAGTCTGGGATTGTGGGAGTCTGGGATTGTGGGAGTCTGGGATTGTGGGAGTCTGGGATTGTGGGAGTCTGGGATTGTGGGAGTTTGGGGTTGTGGGAGTCTGGGATTGTGGGAGTCTGGGATTGTTGGCTCGGTGAGTTCAGATTTCAGTCTCCCTCAGGTTGCATAATGGACTCTAAATGAATAAAGCAGATTAAGCCAGATGCCCCGCCCGGGTTCAGTGGGAGGCTGTGGGTTGTTTGTTTCGACTTTTGAAAATATGTCTTACAAATTTAAGCACAAAAACTGCATTTGTTAAAATCAAATGCACTGGTTCAGTTCTTTTTAAGTCCTGGTTTAGACCTGATTTAGACCTGATTTAGATTTGGTTTAGTCCTGGTTCAGTCCTGGTTCAACCCTGGTTTAGATCTGGTTTAGTCCTGGTTTAGTCTTGGTTTAGTCCTGGTTTAGACCTGGTTCAGTCTTGGTTCAGTCTTGGTTCAGTCCTGGTTTAGATTTGGTTTAGTCCTGGTTTAGTCCTGGTTTAGTCCTGGTTTAGTCCTGGTTTAGTCCTGGTTTAGTCCTGGTTCAGTCCTGGTTCAGCCCTGGTTTAGATCTGGTTTAGTCCTGGTTTAGTCCTTGGTTTAGTCCTGGTTTAGACCTGGTTTAGACCTGGTTCAGTCTTGGTTCAGTCCTGGTTTAGATTTGGTTTAGTCCTGGTTTAGTCCTGGTTTAGTCCTGGTTTAGACCTGGTTCAGTCTTGGTTCAGTCCTGGTTTAGATTTGGTTTAGTCCTGGTTTAGTCCTGGTTTAGTCCTGGTTCAGTCCTGGTTTAGTCCTGGTTCAGTCCTGGTTTAGTCCTGGTTTAGTCCTGGTTCAGTCCTGGTTCAGTCCTGGTTCAGTCCTGGTTTAGTCCTGGTTTAGTCCTGGTTCAGTCCTGGTTCAGTCCTGGTTTAGTCCTGGTTTAGTCCTGGTTCAGTCCTGGTTTAGTCCTGGTTTAGTCCTGGTTTAGTCCTGGTTTAGTTCTTTTTTGATCTTTTAAGTCAAATTATTTAAACTCAGTTCATGTTTTGAGTGTTTTGTTGTAATTCCGCCTTGTGTCCAGCAGATGGCGCCAGTGCTCCGTGTTTCCTTTGCTCCTGCTCCACTTTTCATTTTTCAGCAATACAATACTTTATTTATTTATACATTTTTTAAACATTTTATTATTATTATTATTATTGCAATTTTTACTATTTAAACGTAAATTTCATATATATAAAAATGGACCAAGTGAGTGTGACGTCACCACAGTTTTTAATGCCACTCAAATGAGGCTCGTGATGTTCACAGCTACAGGAGCGAATCTGCAGCCAGAGCCAGTCCTGGTTTAGTCCTGGTTTAGTCCTGGTTTAGTCCCGGTTCAGTCCTGGTTTAGTCCTGGTTTAGTCCTGGTTCAGTCCTGGTTTAGTCCTGGTTCAGTCCTGGTTTAGTCCTGGTTTAGTCCTGGTTCAGTCCTGGTTCAGTCCTGGTTTAGTCCTGGTTCAGTCTTGGTTCAGTCCTGGTTTAGTCCTGGTTCAGTCCTGGTTTAGTCCTGGTTCAGTCTTGGTTCAGTCCTGGTTTAGTCCTGGTTCAGTCCTGGTTTAGTCCTGTTTTAGTCCTGGTTCAGTCCTGGACTAAACCAGGACTAAACCAGGACTAAACCAGGTCTAAACCAGGTCTAAACCAGGTCTAAACCAGGTCTAAACCAGGTCTAAACCAGGTCTAAACCAGTCTGCTCGTGTCCTGTTCTCACGTTCTCACATTTTCTCTGTTTTCAGGTTGTTCATTCTGGGTTCGTACGATCGTGAAACGTTTGTTCACTGCACGGTGGAGCTGAGCGGGACCCAGTGGAAAGAGAAGACCCGGTCCTCCATCAAACAGGTCAAAAAACACCTCCCGTGCACTAAAACTGTCTAAAAACCACCTTCTGTGCACTAAAACTGTCTAAAAACCAACTTCTGTGCACTAAAACTGTCTAAAAACACCTTCTGTGCACTAAAACTGTCTAAAAACACCTTCTGTGCACTAAAACTGTCTAAAAACACCGTCTGTGCACTAAAACTGTCTAAAAACACCGTCTGTGCACTAAAACTGTCTAAAAACACCTTCTGTGCACTAAAACTGTCTAAAAACACCTTCTGTGCACTAAAACTGTCTCAAAACACCGTCTGTGCACTAAAACT
Source organism: Odontamblyopus lacepedii (assembly GCA_034769755.1). NCBI lineage: Eukaryota > Metazoa > Chordata > Actinopteri > Gobiiformes > Gobiidae > Odontamblyopus > Odontamblyopus lacepedii. The sequence goes on along the minus strand of CM068354.1, from coordinate 41,653,092 downwards.
GTCTAAAAACACCGTCTGTGCACTAAAACTGTCTAAAAACACCGTCTGTGCACTAAAACTGTCTAAAAACACCTTCTGTGCACTAAAACTGTCTAAAAACACCTTCTGTGCACTAAAACTGTCTCAAAACACCGTCTGTGCACTAAAACTGTCTCAAAACACCTTTTGTGCACTAAAACTGTCTCAAAACACCTTCTGTGCACTAAAACTGTCTCAAAACACCTTCTGTGCACTAAAACTGTCTAAAAACACCTCTGTGCACTAAAACTGTCTCAAAACACCTTCTGTGCACTAAAACGGTCTAAAAACACCTTCTGTGCACTAAAACTGTCTAAAAACACCTTCTGTGCACTAAAACTGTCTAAAAACACCTTCTGTGCACTAAAACTGTCTAAAAACACCTTCTGTGCACTAAAACTGTCTAAAAACCAACTTCTGTGCACTAAAACTGTCTAAAAACACCTTCTGTGCACTAAAACTGTCTAAAAACCAACTTCTGTGCACTAAAACTGTCTAAAAACACCTTCTGTGCACTAAAACTGTCTAAAAACACCTTCTGTGCACTAAAACTGTCTAAAAACACCTTCTGTGCACTAAAACTGTCTAAAAACACCTTCTGTGCACTAAAACTGTCTAAAAACAACACCTGTGCACTAAAACTGTCTAAAAACAACACCTGTGCACTAAAACTGTCTAAAAACATCTTCTGTGCACTAAAACTGTCTAAAAACACCTTCTGTGCACTAAAACTGTCTAAAAACACCTTCTGTGCACTAAAACGGTCTAAAAACACCTTCTGTGCACTAAAACTGTCTCAAAACACCTTCTGTGCACTAAAACTGTCTAAAAACACCTTCTGTGCACTAAAACTGTCTAAAAACACCTTCTGTGCACTAAAACTGTCTAAAAACACCTTCTGTGCACTAAAACTGTCTAAAAACACCTTCTGTGCACTAAAACTGTCTAAAAACACCTTCTGTGCACTAAAACTGTCTAAAAACACCTTCTGTGCACTAAAACTGTCTAAAAACACCTTCTGTGCACTAAAACTGTCTAAAAACACCTTCTGTGCACTAAAACTGTCTAAAAACACCTTCTGTGCACTAAAACAGTCTAAAAACACCTTCTGTGCACTAAAACTGTCTAAAAACACCTTCTGTGCACTAAAACTCTAAAAACACCTTCTGTGCACTAAAACTGTCTAAAAACACCTTCCGTGCACTAAAACTGTCTAAAAACACCTTCTGTGCACTAAAACTGTCTAAAAACACCTTCCGTGCACTAAAACTGTCTAAAAACACCTTCCGTGCACTAAAACTGTCTAAAAACACCTTCTGTGCACTAAAACTGTCTAAAAACACCTTCTGTGCACTAAAACTGTCTAAAAACACCTTCTGTGCACTAAAACTGTCTAAAAACACCTTCTGTGCACTAAAACTGTCTAAAAACACCTTCTGTGCACTAAAACTGTCTAAAAACACCTTCTGTGCACTAAAACTGTCTAAAAACACCTTCTGTGCACTAAAACTGTCTAAAAACACCTTCTGTGCACTAAAACTGTCTAAAAACACCTTCTGTGCACTAAAACTGTCTAAAAACACCTTCTGTGCACTAAAACTGTCTAAAAACACCTTCTGTGCACTAAAACTGTCTAAAAACACCTTCTGTGCACTAAAACTGTCTAAAAACACCTTCTGTGCACTAAAACTGTCTAAAAACACCTTCTGTGCACTAAAACTGTCTAAAAACACCTTCTGTGCACTAAAACTGTCTAAAAACACCTTCTGTGCACTAAAACTGTCTAAAAACACCTTCTGTGCACTAAAACTGTCTAAAAACACCTTCTGTGCACTAAAACTGTCTAAAAACACCTTCTGTGCACTAAAACTGTCTAAAAACACCTTCTGTGCACTAAAACTGTCTAAAAACACCTTCTGTGCACTAAAACTGTCTAAAAACACCTTCTGTGCACTAAAACTGTCTAAAAACACCTTCTGTGCACTAAAACTGTCTAAAAACACCTTCTGTGCACTAAAACCGTCTAAAAACACCTTCTGTGCACTAAAACTGTCTAAAAACACCTTCTGTGCACTAAAACTGTCTAAAAACACCTTCTGTGCACTAAAACTGTCTAAAAATACCTTCTGTGCACTAAAACGGTCTAAAAACACCTTCTGTGCACTAAAACTGTCTAAAAACATCTAGTCATATGGACCCTTTAAATAAAAGTCCTGGGTCAGTCCATGTTTAGACCTGGTTTAGACCTGGTTTAGACCTGGTCTGGTCTCATTTCCTCCTGGACCTTATCAAATCCTCATTTCGTGCCCTGGGCCTCATATGGAGTCACATTTGCGTGTGTTTGATGGGCGTTTCGATCATATCTGCGCAGTTATCGGATTAAACGCGACAATATTCCGTCGTGTCGGATTAGTCCCTGAATGCCGCGTGTCCGAGCTGCGGCGCTAACTCGATCGCGCGTCATTAGCCCCGCCGCGCTCACTTATTGTCCCATCAATCGCGCTTCCTGTGAGCGGTGACATTTGGCCCGTTCCCCGGCCCTCCCCAGCCCTCCCCAGCCCTCCCCTCCCCGGCCCGGCCCTCCCCCAGCCCTCCCCCGGCCCTCCCCAGCCCTCCCCAGCCCTCCCCAGCCCTCCCCGGCCCTCCCCGGCCCGGCCCTCCCCCGGCCCTCCCCAGCGCCCCCCGGCTACAGGCGCCTTAATTGCGGCGGCCGGGCGACGGTGGGGCCCGAGCTAACGAGCTAACGCAGGCTAACGCGGCCGAGGGAAATGTCAACGCGAATTATGAACAAAACAGAAGCAACAGATATGACATTTACACACGAGCTCTGGAGTGGGACTAAAACAGGACTAAAGTGGGACTAAAGTGGGACTAAAGTGGGACTAAAGTGGGACTAAAGCAGGTCTGAAACAGGTCTAAAACAGGACCTAACTAGGTCTAAAACAGGACTAAAACAGGTCTAAAACTGGACTAAAACAGGACAGAAACGGGTCTAAAACAGGACTAAAACAGGACTAAAACAGGACTAAAACAGGCCTAAACCGGGTCTAAACCAGGTCTGAAACAGGACTGAAACAGGACTGAAGGAGAGAACTTTATCATTTTTTAGTCCTTTTCCATCATCAAAACCTTATAAAAATCCAGTCCTTAAAAAGTCCTTAAATGTGTTGCTCATTATTCTGTTTCTTTTTAAATATTTTCTCTCGTCTCTGGCCCCGTGCGCCATAAACTCTGTAAATATATATGTATTTATATCCAGTCCACTTCATTTCTACAGCACATTTTATAAACACATAAACAGTTTCCAAAGTGCTGCACAAACAAATAAATACAATAAGACTGTAAATTATAAAGAAAAACAATAAATATAAAGTGTTAAAATGCATAAAGCTAAAAATTATTTTAAAAATGAATATAATAAATAAATAAAATAAAAGACACAGAGGACCACATAACTCACGCCATGTTATATGTAAATATTGCACGTGTGATGACGTGAGCAAAACGAGTGTCCAATAGGAACTTTGTTTTCCCCAAACTCATGCGCTCCGTCCATTTTGATCGAGCCAAACTTTGCCAAAGAGTGAAGTGAGTCAAGATGGTCGACTCCTCTGACTGTGTGTGTTTATAACGAGGGAAAAAGTCGCTCTAAGTGGAGTTAATTCTCACACACATGGAAAATGACACATCTTGGTGTGTGTTTCTATTTTTATTTAAAGGTTTATTTCAGTCCAAATGAACAAATCCAAATGTAATTTCCACCCTGGAAATGCAGAAGTGCTGTGGCTCTGGCCCTGGACCTGACAGGAGCTGTTTCCAGGACTGGACCAGGAAAGTCATGGAGCCACTGCACTTTTTGTGTTTTTAGGGCAATAAGGAGATTTTTAATTTACTTACAGACTTGAGATTTTGCATTTTTGTAGCTCAGGCCCTAAATTAAGCATTTTTATGTCCAAAAAGTTGTTTCTACATGTTTGCTGTGGGTTTTGTATAAAAGAGTGAATTTTATTTATTTATTTATTTTTTTCATCTCTATTTCTGGTCCTGTAGCTTTTCTCACAGCCTCATGACACAACTACAGCAGCAGATTGTGAAATAACAGGTTGGACTGAACAAAAGGAGGTAGAACACTTCATTAGGGGGAAAAGGGGCAGTTTGAAAAGAAACATTAAGAACAAAATCCAGGCGAGGAGAAAAGTACTAAAACTGCCTTTTGGTCTTCGAAGGTTTTAAATCCTGTTTGGACTCTGGTTTCTGGACTCTGGTTTTTGGACTCTGGTTTGTGGACTCTGGTTTTTGGACTCTGGTTTGTGGACTCTGGTTTTTGGACTCTGGTTTTTGGACTCTGGTTTGTGGACTCTGGTTTGTGGACTCTGGTTTCTGGACTCTGGTTTCTGGACTCTGGTTTCTGGACTCTGGTTTTCAGACTCTGGTTTTGTCTCTCCTCTGGTTTTTGGTGTGGTTTCTGGTGTAGTTCCTGGTGCGTCCTGCAGGGGGCACTGTGGGCCTGTCCTGCTCTGCCGCAGCAGCAGGTGTTTCCTTTGTGCTCAGTGTTTGTGCAAAAAACAAAAGAGACAAAAAGTCCTGGTTTAGACCTGGTTTAGACCTGGTTTAGACCTGGTTTAGACCTGATTTAGACCTGGTTTGGACCTGGTTCAGACCTCGTTTAGACCTGGTTTAGACCTGGTTTAGACCTGGTTTAGACCTGGTTTAGACCTGGTTTAGACCTGGTTTAGACCTGCTGGGTTACGCCTGCGTCCGTCCTGCGTCCGTCCTGGTTCGGATCTCAGACGAGGATTGTTCATCAGAACAGTTAAAGGTCCATACCAGGTCTGAACCAGGTCTAAATTAGGTCTAAACCAGGTCTAAACTAAGACTAAACCAGAACTAAACCAGGACTAAAACAGGTCTAAACCAAGACTACACCAGAACTAAACTAGGACTAAACTAGGACTAAACAAGGACTAAACAAGGACTAAACCAGGACTAAACTAGGACTAAACCAGGACTAAACCAGGTCCTGATATTGGAGTCAAAACATGTTCAGATCAAAACGTTTCCTGTTCTAATAATTTATTTTTAATTATAAAAACATGAAACACGTCTCATTTATTTCTGTTCTAATTGGGTATTTGGGTCTTATCCAATCAGAGCGCAGAATGAGCGTCACATGACTCATGTGGGTTGCTGGTTCAAAGCTGAAATCCAGTGTGTTTAAACCTAAAGTGTCTCTGATCTGAACCGTCTCGCCCTAAACCCCAGAGTCAGTGCTAGTGCAGCCTCTGCAGCTCAGGGAGGGAACCTGGAGGGCCTGAACAGAACCCGAGACCCAGAAGAACCCGAGACCGAGAAGAACCCGAGACCCAGAAGAACCCAAGGCCGAGAAGAACCCGAGGCCGAGAAGAACCCGAGGCCGAGAAGAACCCGAGGCCGAGAAGAACCCGAGACCGAGAAGAACCCGAGACCGAGAAGAACCCGAGACCGAGAAGAACCCGAGACCGAGAAGAACCCGAGACCCAGAAGAACCCGAGACCGAGAAGAACCCGAGACCCAGAAGAACCCGAGACCCAGAAGAACCCGAGACCCAGAAGAACCCGAGACCCAGAAGAACCCGAGGCCGAGAAGAACCCGAGACCCAGAAGAACCCGAGGCCGAGAAGAACCCGAGACCCAGAAGAACCCGAGGCCGAGAAGAACCCGAGGCCGAGAAGAACCCGAGGCCGAGAAGAACCCGAGGCCCGAGAAGAACCCGAGACCGAGAAGAACCCGAGACCGAGAAGAACCCGAGACCGAGAAGAACCCGAGACCGAGAAGAACTCGAGACCGAGAAGGACCCGAGGCTGAGAAGGACCCGAGGCCGAGAAGAACCCGAGGCCGAGAAGAACCCGAGACCCAGAAGAACCCGAGGCCGAGAAGAACCCGAGGCCGAGAAGAACCCGAGGCCGAGAAGAACCCGAGGCCGAGAAGAACCCGAGGCCGAGAAGAACCCGAGACCCAGAAGAACCCGAGGCCCGAGAAGAACCCGAGACCGAGAAGAACCCGAGACCGAGAAGAACCCGAGACCGAGAAGGACCCGAGGCCGAGAAGGACCCGAGGCCGAGAAGGACCCGAGGCCGAGAAGGACCCGAGGCCGAGAAGGACCCGAGGCCGAGAAGAACCCGAGACCCAGAAGAACCCGAGACCCAGAAGAACCCGAGACCCAGAAGAACCCGAGACCCAGAAGAACCCGAGACCGAGAAGAACCCGAGGCCGAGAAGAACCTTGACGAGTCGCAGGAGAAGGATCCAGACACACTTTTATAAAATTCATCTGATTCTAAAATGTTTAAACCTGCACGAGTTTTTAAACATTTAATTTCACTGCAGTTTGACATTTAGACCTGGTCTAGTCCTGGTTCAGTCCTGGTTCAGTCCTGGTTCAGTCCTGGTTCAGTCCTGGTTCAGTCCTGGTTCAGTCCTGGTCTAGTCCTGGTCTAGTCCTGGTCTCTGTATCTCGGTGACATTTCCATCTGAGGGTTTGATGGAGCTACAGGAGCCTGGAGAGGACACTTTAATGTGACTACAGAAGCCTGCGGGGGACAAACCGCCGCCGGGAACGATAAACGATGAACGACGAAAATGCCACGACAGAGAGAGAGAGAAAAGGAGGAGAAAAGGAGGAGAAAAAGAGGAGAAAAGGAAGAGAAAAAGAGGAGAAAAGGAGGAGAAAAAGAGGAGAAAAAGAGGAGAAAAGGAGGAGAAAAGGAGGAGAAAAAGAGGAGAAAAAGAGGAGAAAAGGAGGAGAAAAGGAGGAGAAAAAGAGGAGAAAAGGAAGAGAAAAAGAGGAGAAAAGGAGGAGAAAAAGAGGAGAAAAAGAGGAGAAAAGGAGGAGAAAAAGAGGAGAAAAAGAGGAGAAAAGGAGGAGAAAAATAACACCGACTTTTCCACCGCCCCCTGTGGAGTTTTGCTGAAGCCGCTGCGTCATTTGAGCGAAAATTACATCATATAATCGTCACTAAATAATAATTAATTTTAGAAATAAACTCGCACAAATGAAATACAAATAACTGACTCCATTTTGGGCGTTTTCGAGCGTTTTGAAGCTTCCGGGAGGCTGCGTTACTCCAATCTGACCTGTAAAAGAATCGTTAATGTCTCCAAAACGAAAGCAGCACAAACACTGACGTGGTTTTTGTAGGTTTGTGTTTGAAGCTGCGTTTTGTAAATTTGGAGTTTGGCGCCCCTGGTGGTCACCGGGAGAACTTCTGCACCGACCTTTAACCAGGTCTAAACCAGGTCTAAACCCGGTCTAAACCAGGTCTAAACCAGGTCTAAACCAGGTCTAAATTAGGTCTAAACCAGGTCTAAACCAGGTCTAAACCAGGTCTAAACCAGGTCTAAACCAGGTCTAAACCAGGTCTAAACCAGGTCTAAACCAGGTCTAAACCAGGTCTAAACCAGGTCTAAACCAGGTCTAAACCAGGTCTAAACCAGGTCTAAACCAGGTCTAAACCAGGTCTAAACCAGGTCTAAACCAGGTCTAAACCAGGTCCAAACCAGGTCCAAACCAGGTCCAAACCAGGTCCAAACCAGGTCCAAACCCGGTCCAAACCCGGTCCAAACCCGGTCTAAACCCGGTCTAAACCCGGTCTAAACCCGGTCTAAACCCGGTCTAAACCCGGTCCAAACCAGGTCCAAACCAGGTCCAAACCAGGTCCAAACCAGGTCCAAACCAGGTCCAAACCAGGTCCAAACCAGGTCCAAACCCGGTCCAAACCCGGTCCAAACCCGGTCTAAACCCGGTCTAAACCCGGTCTAAACCAGGTCTAAACCAGGTCTAAACCAGGTCTAAACCCGGTCTAAACCAGGTCTAAACCAGGTCTAAACCCGGTCTAAACCCGGTCTAAACCCGGTCTAAACCCGGTCTAAACCCGGTCTAAACCAGGTCTAAACCAGGTCTAAACCCGGTCTAAACCCGGTCTAAACCCGGTCTAAACCCGGTCTAAACCAGGTCTAAACCAGGTCTAAACCAGGTCTAAACCCGGTCTAAACCCGGTCTAAACCAGGTCTAAACCAGGTCTAAACCCGGTCTAAACCCGGTCTAAACCCGGTCTAAACCAGGTCTAAACCAGGTCTAAACCAGGTCTAAACCCGGTCTAAACCCGGTCTAAACCCGGTCTAAACCAGGTCTAAACCAGGTCTAAACCAGGTCTAAACCCGGTCTAAACCCGGTCTAAACCCGGTCTAAACCCGGTCTAAACCCGGTCTAAACCAGTGTTGTACCTGTTTTACTCTGTATTTCTGTCTGAACTGTGCTCGTTCGTTCTGGAGTCTGAACGGCCTGAGCTTCTGTTTAACTTTGTTCATTTTGGCGTTTAGTGTCCAGGAGAAAACCCGACTAAACACACTGTAAAGACTCTTAATATTTAGCGAAAAAACATTAAATCTGTCGACAACACGAGCGTCGCTTCACCGCATGAGTCACCGAAACAAAACGACGACGCAGCGACTGAAGCAACAACAACAGCAACATCTGAGCATTTAAAGACTCGAGGACGAGGGAAGAACCTCAAATAAATCTGAAATGAAACTTTATTGGAAAATATTCGCTCTATGAAACTAGTTTATTTTGGAACTATAAACAAACTATCAACTGTAAACAATTATAAACTGAACAAACGAGTTCAACACCAGGACTAAACCAGGTCCAAACCAGGTCTAAATCAGGTCTAAATCAGGTCTAAACCAGGTCTAAATTAGGTCTAAATTAGGTCTAAACCAGGTCCAAGCCAGGTCCAAACCAGGTCTAAATCAGGTCTAAACCAGGTCTAAATTAGGTCTAAACCAGGTCCAAGCCAGATCTAAATCAGGTCTAAACTAGGTCTAAACCAGGTCTAAATCAGGTCTAAACTAGGTCTAGACCAGGTCTAAACCAGGTCTAAACCAGGTCTAAACCAGGTCTAAATTAGGTCTAAATCAGGTCTAAATCAGGTCTAAACCAGGTCTAAATTAGGTCCAAACCAGGTCTAAATCAGGTCTAAACCAGGTCCAAACCAGGTCTAAATCAGGTCTAAACTAGGTCTAAACCAGGTCTAAACCAGGTCTAAATTAGGTCTAAATCAGGTCTAAATCAGGTCTAAACCAGGACCAAACCAGGTCTAAACCAGGTCTAAATTAGGTCTAAATCAGGTCTAAATCAGATCTAAACTAGGTCTAAACCAGGTCTAAACCAGGACTAAACTAGGACTAAAATAGGACTAAATCGGTTCTTCTAAATCAGGTCTAAACCAGGTTCAAACCAGGTCTAAACCAGGTCTAAACTAAGTTTCAACCAGGTCTAAACTAGGACTAAAATAGGACTATATCAGTTCTTCTAAACCAGGTCCAAACACCAGGACTAAACCAGGTCTAAACCAGGTCTAAACCAGGACTAAACCGGGTCTCACAGGTGGTTAAAGCTCATGTGTCCCCAGAGGCCGTTAGCATTGTTAGCCTGTGTTGTTGTTAGCCTGTGTTGTTGTTAGCGTGTGTTGTTGTTAGCGTGTGTTATCGTTAGCGTTTGTTATCATTAGCGTGTGCTGTCGTTAGCGTGTGTTATTGTTAGCGTATGTGGTCGTTAGCGTGCCCGTTAGCCTGTATCTGTATTGAATTGAGTGGCGTCTGAGCTAGCATGCTAATCACCGCACTAATCACTCGTCTGGACTGTTCCTCAGAGCCTCATTTTCTCGTCAATATTTTGCCCACAATCCATTTGGTTATTGATCCTCAAACCTTTAAATCATCTCCTGCTCCACAAACACCGTCTGTACCACAAACACACGACAAAATAAAGAGTCAGATGCCCTCCCATCCTCCTGTAACTAAAGCTTCATTCTATTGAGTCCTTTATTGAGTCCTTTATTCGACAGAAAAACCTCTCGCAGCGGCTTTTCCTGACGTTTCCTCTGCATATTTTACCACAGAAAGTCTAAATTTTAAGTCAGATTTTTATTTTTTCGCTGCACTGGAGCCAATCGACAATATGTTCAAAGAAACAATGACCTAACAAAACACCAATGATGACCACAAAAAACACAGACGACGACCACAAAAAACTCACCCCAAAAAAGACAAACAACGACCTAAAAAAACCAACAAATGACCCCAAAAAAATCTAAAAAACGCCAATGACCCCAAAAAACACCCAAAAAAACACAAACAAATGACCCAAAAAACACCAACAAACGACCCCAAAAAACACCCAAAAACGGCAACGACCCCAAAAAACACAAGCGACCCAAAAAACACCAACGACATCCCCAAAAAACACAAAAAACTCGCCCCAAAAAAGACCAACAACAACCTCAAAAAACACCAACAAACGACCCAAAAAAACACCAACAAACGACCACAAAAACGCCAACAACCGACCGCAAAAAACACAAATGATCAAGCCCAAAAAACACCAATAAATCACCAATAAACGACCCTAAAAATCACCCAAAAAACACCAACAAACGACCCCAAAAACAACAACAAATGACCTCAAAAACGCCAACAACCGACTGCAAAAACACCAATGATCAAGCCCAAAAAACACCAATAAATGACCCTAAAAATCACCCAAAAAACACCAACAAATGACCCAAAAAAGCACACGAAAAACGGCAACAACAACCCCAAAAAACACCAACAAACGACCACAAAAAACACTGAAAGACTGAAAGAAAGCACGATTGGCTACGGAAAAACAACGGAAAACAAAACGGGCGAAGGAGAAGAACATTCAGCGTCAGTGGTCACGGCTTCTTCCTTGATTTTAATTTTTTTAATACATTAGACTCGATGTTTATTTGGAACCGGCGTTTATTTATGAAAATCTCCACCTGCAGCGTTTGACGTCAAAATGGAGGCTGAGTTCAGACTTTATCAGAGCGTCTCTTTGTCTCTCACACCTGCAGACCTCCTCCTCCTCTTCTCCATCTTTCTTTTCTTCCTCCTTTCCTTTTCCTCTTCTCCCTCTCTCTCACGTTTTCTTTTCTTCCTCTCCTCCTCCTCTTCTTCTCCTCCTCCTCTTCTCAATCTTTCTTTTCTTCCTCTCTTCCTATTCTCCTCTTGCTCTTTTTTCCTCTTCTCCCCCTCTCACATTTTCCTTCTTTTCTTCCTCTCCTCCTCTCTCTCTCACACTTTCCTTTCTTCTCCTCTTCTCCTTCTCTCCACATTTTCTTTCTTTTCTTCCTCTCCTCTTCTCCTCCTCTCTCTCTTACACTCTTTTGTTTCTTCTACTTCTCTTCCTCTCCTCCTCTCACACGCTCTTTCTTTTCTTCCTCTCCTCTTCCTCCTCTTCTCCCTCTCTCACATGTTCCTTTTTTCCTCTCCTCCCTCTCTCACATTTTCTTTCTTTTCTTCTTCTTCTCTTCTTTTGCCTGTCTCTCACATGTTTTTTTCTACCTCTCCTCCTCCTTCCTTCTCTCTCTCTCGCTCCCTCGCTTTTCAGCCGTTCTCTTTCAGTCTGTCTCTCCTTCACCCCCTCCTCTTTTCATTTCTCATCTCCTCTCTTCTTTCTCTCGCTCTCCTCTGGCTCTATTCTTCATTTCCGCCTGGTTCCGCTCTTCCTGTCCTCTCTTCTATCTCTCAATCCTCCTCTTGTCTCCTTATCTTCCCCTCTCTCTCTTTCTCTCTCCATCCCTCCGTCCTCTGGCTGTTCTTTATTTCCGCCTCGTTCACCCCCTCCTCCTCTCCTCTTTTTCCTCCTCTTTCTCTTCTCGTTTGAAGCAACAAGTGGAAAGCAGCGAATGTGTTTCTGTTTTCATGCCTTCCTCATCCCCCCCTCTCTCTCTCTCCTTTCTTTATTTGCTCATCTGCCTGTTTCCCACTCATCACTCGCTCCCTCCCATTCTTTTCCTCGCTCCCTCTCTTCTTTCCGTCATCCCCGGCTCCCAGTTTTTCTCATTTTCTCCTCTGCCTGTTGCATCCTCCTCTCTTTATTTGTTCATCTGCCGTTTATGTCTCCTCTTCCCCCACTCCCTTCACCTCTCGCTTATATTTGTTCATCTGTCCGTTTGCGTCTCTTTTCGTTTGTGTGTGATGAGGTCTGACAGCCGCCCCCGCCGGCCCCGAGTCCCGGCTCCCGGTGACGTAACCACCGCCAGAACCACCATAACCACCATAAACCATAAACCAACCTGCACAACCAAACCCAAAAAACAGCAACAAACGACCCCAAAAAACGCCAACAAACGACTCCAAAAAACAGAAACAACGACCCCAAAAAACACCAACAAAAAACTGCAAACGACCCTAAAAAAACACCCAAAAAACACCAACAAACGACCCTAAAAAAAGACAGTAAATTACCCCAAAATACACCAACAAATGACCTCAAAAAACACCAACAGCGAACAATAACCGACCCCCAAAAAACACTAACAAATGACTCTAAAAAACACCAACAGCGAACAATAACCGACCCCAAAAAACACCAACAAATGACTCTAAAAAACACCAACAGCGAACAATAACCGACCCCAAAAAACACCAACAAATGACTCTAAAAAACACCAACAGCGAACAATAACCGACCCCAAAAAACACCAACAAATGACCTCAAAAAACACCAACAGCGAACAATAACCGACCCCAAAAAACACCAACAAATGACTCTAAAAAACACCCAAAAAACACGAGCGACCCCAAAGACACCAACAAACAATGGCAAAAAAAGACCAACAATGACCTCAAAAAACACCAAATGACTCCAAAAAAGAAGCCAAAAAAGACCAACAAACGAACGACCCCAAAAACACAAACGACGCCAAAAAAGACCAACAACCTCAAAAAACACCAAAAAGTAGCCAAAAAAAGACCAACAAACGAACGACCCCAAAAACACAAACAAACGACGCCAAAAAAGACCAACGACCTCAAAAAACACCAAATGACTCCAAAAAAGAAGCCAAAAAACGCCAACAACTGACCCCAAAAAACACGAATAAATGACTCCAAAAAAACACCAATGACTGCCTTCAAAAAACACTCAAAAAACACCAACAAACGACCCCAAAAAACACCAACAACGACCTCAAAAAATACCAACGAACGACCCCAAAAAACACCAACAACGACCTCAACAACGTTCCTCTGTTCCTCTGTGTTCCTCTGTGATCCTCTGTGTTCCTCTGTGTTCCTCTGTGATCCTCTGTGTTCCTCTGTGTTCCTCTGTGATCCTCTGTGTTCCTCTGTGATCCTCTGTGTTCCTCTGTGTTCCTCTGTGATCCTCTGTGTTCCTCTGTGTTCCTCTGTTCCTCTGTGTTCCTCTGTGTTCCTCTGTGATCCTCTGTGTTCCTCTGTGATCCTCTGTGTTCCTCTGTGTTCCTCTGTGATCCTCTGTGTTCCTCTGTGATCCTCTGTGTTCCTCTGTGATCCTCTGTGTTCCTCTGTGATCCTCTGTGTTCCTCTGTGATCCTCTGTGATCCTTTTAAAACTTAAATATTTCATTTGTGAAAAGCCAAACGTGACTCGAGCTCCAGGAAAACGATTTGAAGAGAGAATCAAAAGAACGAAGACAAAGAGAAACTGATCGACTCGATCAATGACTCAATATTGACCATTATGTAAAAGAGCAAAGGCCCGGACCCCAGAGGAGAGGAGAGGAGGAGAGGAGGAGGGAAGGGGAGGAGGAGGAGAGGAGGAGAGGAGCGAGGAAAGGGGAGGAGAGGAGAGAGGCGAGGAGAGGAGGAGAGAGGAGGGAAGGAGAGGAGGAGGGAAGGGGAGGAGAGGAGGAGGAGAGGAAAGGGGAGGAGAGAGGGCTCACGAGGTACAGTGGAGTTTCAGGAGGTGCAGAGGAGAGAGGAGGAGGTCTGGAGGAGGTCTGGAGGAGGTCTGGAGGAGGTCTGGAGGAGGTCTGGAGGAGGTCTGGAGGAGGTGCTGTTCTCTAATGTGCTCCTCAGGTTTAAAGTCACGCTCCGGGACATTATTGACGTAGTTGCTGCAGATCGATGAGAGGAAACGGCTCTGATGAGGCTAAACAGCACCACAGCTGCAGACGCACAACATACACACACGTATACACACACACACACAAACACACATATACATATACACACGAACATACACATAGACACAAAACACTCAAAACACACAACGCACAACACACACACAGACATATACACAAACACATACAAACACTACACACAAACATACACAACACACACACAGACATATACACAAACACATACAAACACTACACACAAACATACACAACACACACACAGACATATACACAAACACATACAAACACTACACACAAACATACACAACACACAGACACACATATACACAAACACATACAAACACTACACACAAACATACACAACACACACACATATACACAAACACATACAAACACTACACACAAACATACACAACACACAGACATATACACAAACACATACAAACACTACACACAAACATACACAACACACAGACAGACATATACACAAACACATACAAACACTACACACAAACATACACAACACACACACAGACATATACACAAACACATACAAACACTACACACAAACATACACAACACACACACAGACATATACACAAACACATACAAACACTACACACAAACATACACAACACACACACAGACATATACACAAACACATACAAACACTACACACAAACATACACAACACACACACAGACATATACACAAACACATACAAACACTACACACAAACATACACAACACACACACAGACATATACACAAACACATACAAACACTACACACAAACATACACAACACACACACATATACACAAACACATACAAACACTACACACAAACATACACAACACACAGACACACATATACACAAACACATACAAACACTACACACAAACATACACAACACACAGACACACATATACACAAACACATACAAACACTACACACAAACATACACAACACACACACATATACACAAACACATACAAACACTACACACAAACATACACAACACACACACAGACATATACACAAACACATACAAACACTACACACAAACATACACAACACACAGACATATACACAAACACATACAAACACTACACACAAACATACACAACACACACACAGACATATACACAAACACATACAAACACTACACACAAACATACACAACACACACACAGACATATACACAAACACATACAAACACTACACACAAACATACACAACACACAGACACACATATACACAAAGACATACAAACACTACACACAAACATACACAACACACACACAGACATATACACAAACACATACAAACACTACACACAAACATACACAACACACACACAGACATATACACAAACACATACAAACACTACACACAAACATACACAACACACAGACACACATATACACAAACACATACAAACACTACACACAAACATACACAACACACACAGACATATACACAAACACATACAAACACTACACACAAACATACACAACACACACACAGACATATACACAAACACATACAAACACTACACACAAACACACAACACACAGACATATACACAAACACATACAAACACTACACACAAACACACAACACACAGACATATACACAAACACATACAAACACTACACACAAACATACACAACACACACACAGACATATACACAAACACATACAAACACTACACACAAACATACACAACACACACACAGACATATACACAAACACATACAAACACTACACACAAACATACACAACACACACACAGACATATACACAAACACATACAAACACTACACACAAACATACACAACACACAGACACATATACACAAACACATACAAACACTACACACAAACATACACAACACACAGACACACATATACACAAAGACATACAAACACTACACACAAACATACACAACACACACACAGACATATACACAAACACATACAAACACTACACACAAACATACACAACACACAGACATATACACAAACACATACAAACACTACACACAAACATACACAACACACAGACACATATACATAAACACATACAAACACTACACACAAACATACACAACACACAGACACACATATACACAAAGACATACAAACACTACACACAAACATACACAACACACACACAGACATATACACAAACACATACAAACACTACACACAAACATACACAACACACACACAGACATATACACAAACACATACAAACACTACACACAAACATACACAACACACAGACACACATATACACAAACACATACAAACACTACACACAAACATACACAACACACACACATATACACAAACACATACAAACACTACACACAAACATACACAACACACACACAGACATATACACAAACACATACAAACACTACACACAAACATACACAACACACAGACATATACACAAACACATACAAACACTACACACAAACATACACAACACACACACAGACATATACACAAACACATACAAACACTACACACAAACATACACAACACACACACACACATATACACAAACACATACAAACACTACACACAAACATACACAACACACAGACACACATATACACAAACACATACAAACACTACACACAAACATACACAACACACAGACATATACACAAACACATACAAACACTACACACAAACATACACAACACACACACATATACACAAACACATACAAACACTACACACAAACATACACAACACACAGACATATACACAAACACATACAAACACTACACACAAACATACACAACACACAGACATATACACAAACACATACAAACACTACACACAAACATACACAACACACACACACACATTTACACAAACACATACAAACACTACACACAAACATACACAACACACACACAGACATATACACAAACACATACAAACACTACACACAAACATACACAACACACACACAGACATATACACAAACACATACAAACACTACACACAAACACACAACACACACACACACATATACACAAACACACACAAACACTACACACAAACATACACAACACACACACAGACATATACACAAACACATACAAACACTACACACAAACATACACAACACACACACATATACACAAACACACACAAACACTACACACAAACATACACAACACACACACAGACATATACACAAACACATACAAACACTACACACAAACACACACAACACACACACAGACATATACACAAACACATACAAACACTACACACAAACATACACAAATTCACGTTTTTAAGACAGAAAAATCAGGGACAGTTCTGTTAGCGCTGTGGGGTTTGCTCGTTTTCTTCACATTCTCGTCTTCAAAATGAGACCATCCCCGAGACGATCCGGGCTTCGGTGCAGTGGGCACAGCTCACAGAACAAAAGGAGCGCGTCCAGTTAGCGGCGTATCACACATGTCCGAGCGAGCGCTGCACGGCAAAAGCTCTTCAGTCATTGGTTGAAAATGATTGACAGATCTGAACAGCCAATCATGAGCCCTTTACGGCGGTGGGCCATTTTTTACACAAAGGGTCACAGCACCAAACCCTGAGGCCCAGAGTCTGACACAGCTTCAGCAGTGAGTGTAGTGAGCCACACAGGCCCAGGAGGAAGTTTGCCCAAGTCACAGCCTTTATTATTTTGGGGTTTTTTCCGAGGCAAAAAAATTCAGTTGTTCGACCTGTTTGAATGTGTGTGTGCTGGAAGTGAGCTGCACTCACAGTCTTCATCTGCAGATCTACAGAAACTAGAAGGTCTGAGCTTTAAAATGATGCGTCACACAAACCTGTGGGTCTGAGGTTTTCTTTAATAAGCTGTGACCTGTGGGTTTGTGTCACTGCTGCACAGACAGGATGAGGCGGGTGACAACAGGTTAAACCAAAAATACACTCACCTGGAGGGAGGGGCAGGTGTGTGTGTGTGTGTCTGTGTGTGTGTGTGTGTGTGTGTGTGTGTGTGTGTGTGTCTGTGTGTGTGTGTGTGTGTGTCTGTGTCTGTGTGTGTGTGTGTGTCTGTGTGTGTGTGTGTGTCTGTGTGTGTGTGTGTGTGTGTCTGTGTCTGTGTGTGTGTGTGTGTCTGTGTGTGTGTGTGTGTGTGTGTGTGTGTGTGTGTGTGTGTGGAGGCGGAGTTTGTGTGTTTGATGTTCCAGTGTGTTTTGTGTCGCAATGAAAGAAGCGATGAGACAATAAAAAAAAAACACAAGAACCGGCCAATCAGAGCGCAGAGAGAGGCAGGGGGCGGGGCCTGGGGGAACTGATGCAGAGAAATGATCTAAATGTGTCAATCAAACCAAACCGGCCAATCAGAGCGCAGAGAGAGGCAGGGGGCGGGGTCTGACTCTAAATGTGTCAACCAAACCAACCAATCAGAGCGCAGAGAGAGGCCGGGGGCGGGGTCTGACTCTAAATGTGTCAATCAAACCAAACTAAGGTGTTTTGAAACCAACGGAGAGATTTTATAGTATAAATAATTCAATTTGTTCCTTTTTTGCCGCCGTGTTTGGTCTGATCTGAGCTGAACCAGGTTTTTGACAGATGGATTTAAAATAAGATCACTTTTATTTTATTTGCAAGTAAAACTAAACCAGGACTAAACCAGGTCTAAACCAGGTCTAAACCAGGACTAAACCAGGACTAAACCAGGACTAAACCAGGACTAAACCAGGACTAAACTCGGTCTAAACTCAGTCTAAACTCGTTCTAAACTTGATCTAAACTCGGTCTAAACCTGATCTAAACTTGGTCTTAAACCTCCACATGAAACAGTAGATTGTGGTGCAGGTGGAGTTGAGGGGAGATCGAGGAGAGTTCTTTGGTTCTTTCATTCTTTGGTGTTCTGAGGTTCGAGGAGAGATCGTTCTTTCTCTCTTTCTCTCTTTCTCTCTTTGGTCTTCTCTGAGGTTCGAGGGGAGATCGTTCTTTCGTTCTTTCTCTCTTTCTCTCTTTGGTGTTCTCGGAGGTTCGAGGGGAGATCGTTCTTTCTTTCGTTCTTTGGTGTCCTGAGGTTCAAGGGGAGATCATTCTTTCGTTCTTTCTTTTGTTCTTTCTCTCTTTCTCTCTTTGGTGTTCTCGGAGGTTCGAGGGGAGATCGTTCTTTCTTTCGTTCTTTGGTGTCCTGAGGTTCGAGGGGAGATCGTTCTTTCGTTCTTTGGTGTTCTCTGAGGTTCGAGGGGAGATCGTTCTTTCGTTCTTCCTCTCTTTCTCTCTTTGGTGTTCTCTGAGGTTCGAGAGGAGATCGTTCTTTCGTTCTTTCTTTCGTTCTTTCTTTCTTTCGTTCTTTGGTGTCCTGAGGTTCAAGGGGAGATCGTTCTTTCGTTCTTTCTTTCGTTCTTCCTCTCTTTCTCTCTTTGGTGTTCTCTGAGGTTCGAGGGGAGATCGTTCTTTCATTCTTCCTCTCTTTCTCTCTTTGGTGTTCTCTGAGGTTCGAGAGGAGATCGTTCTTTCGTTCTTTCTTTCGTTCTTTCTTTCTTTCGTTCTTTGGTGTCCTGAGGTTCAAGGGGAGATCGTTCTTTCGTTCTTCCTCTCTTTCTCTCTTTGGTGTCCTCTGAGGTTCGAGGGGAGATCGTTCTTTCTCTCTTTGGTGTTCTCTGAGGTTCGAGGGGAGATCGTTCTTTCTCTCTTTGGTGTTCTCTGAGGTTCGAGGGGAGATCGTTCTTTCGTTCTTCCTCTCTTTCTCTCTTTGGTGTCCTCTGAGGTTCGAGGGGAGATCGTTCTTTCTTTCTTTCGTTCTTTGGTGTCCTCTGAGGTTCGAGGGAAGATCGCTCTTTCTTTCTTTCGTTCTTTGGTGTCCTCTGAGGTTCGAGGGAAGATCGTTCTTTCGTTCTTCCTCTCTTTCGTTCTTTGGTGTTCTCTGAGGTTCGAGGGGAGATCGTTCTTTCGTTCTTCCTCTCTTTCTCTCTTTCTCTCTTTGGTGTTCTCGGAGTCTCCGTGAACGACAGACTAAATGTGAGAGGTCAGGGGTCTCGCGGGAGTCAGCGAGGGGTCAAACTCAGACCGGCGGTGTGTTCAAAGACGGCGGGAATCGGAAATGCCACCGCGATAGAGAGAAAGGTGAAAGGGGGAGGAGGAGGAGGAGAGTCTGCGCTCGTCTCACTACAGGGGAATCTACGTGAACTGTTTTATGCTTTTTATTTTAATCGATCTGAAGCATTCGTGAAAAAATATGGGATTTCTGACAAACGGGACTGATTTTATTTTATTTGTAAATGAGTCTCAAATGAAGAGTAAACCAGGACTGAACCAGGACTGAACCAGAACTGAACCAGGACTGAACCAGGACTGAACCAGGACTGAACCAGGACTGAACCAGGACTGAACCAGGACTGAACCGGGACTGAACCGGGACTGAACCGGGACTGAACCGGGACTGAACCGGGACTAAACCGGGACTGAGCCGGGACTGAACCGGGACTGAACCGGGACTGAACCGGGACTGAACCGGGACTGAACCGGGACTGAACCGGGACTGAGCCGGGACTGAACCGGGACTAAGCCGGGACTGAACCAGGACTGAACCGGGACTGAACCAGGACTGAACCGGGACTGAACCGGGACTAAAACGGGACTGAACCAGGACTGAACCAGGACTAAAACGGGACTGAACCAGGACTGAACCAGGACTGAACCAGGACTAAAACAGGACTAAACCAGGGATTAACTCGGGACTAAATCATTTCCATTTTAATCTCCCAGGACTCGACCTCTTGCACGGCTTTATTGATTTCTCTTGGTTATTTGTGCTGATTTGGATTGAATGAGTTAAAAAACAAAGATGTTGTTTCTGACAAAAACGATGTCCACATATGAAATATAAAACATGTTTTATGTTTTAATCATTTTGATGGAAAACAAAGTCACAATTGAATAATGATTTGCAAAAACTATGTATTAAGCGCTTGAAAAACCCAAAACACCAGACAGGAGGCAACAGACTGGACTCAATTAAATTAATGAAATACAGTCAGTCAGTTCAAATCCTGTCTAATACATGACTAAATACTGATAAAATACAACACTAAATACCAATAAAATACCTGACTAAATACCAATAAAATACATGACTAAATACCAATAAAATACATGACTAAATACCAATAAAATACATGACTAAATACCAATAAAATACATGACTAAATACCAATAAAATACATGACTAAATACCAATAAAATACATGACTAAATACCAATAAAATACAACACTAAATACCAATAAAATACATGACTAAATACCAATAAAATACATGACTAAATACCAATAAAATACAACACTAAATACAATGAAACACTTTTCCCACTTTAACTGTAGGATTAAAGTTCACATTTTAAACGGAAGATTTGACCAAAAGACTGAAATCGGAACTGGAAAACGAAGAAAAGAATCACATTTCAGAACAAGTTTGTGCAGATCTGAACTACAGGGACACACGGGAGGGCATCTGACACACGGGAGGGCATCTGACACACGGGAACATTTCAGAACATGTGCAAATCTCCAGTGTTTTGACCTGATCCCCTCTGCTCCATGACACTCTCTCCTCTGTGGGTCTGTGGGTTTCTCCGTCTCATTTTTGCATTTTTCCCCGTTTTAATTTGGAGCATTTCAAAGCCCCCGACAACAAACGGGTTACCGTGGCGACGCAGACAAAGGCCGGCGCTTCATTTCCACTTGTATGGAGCCCGAATAATGAGGCCGCTCCGTCCCCTCCGCCCGGTTCTGGGTCAGATTCCGGGTCTCGGGGTCTCGGGGTCTCGGGGAGCGAGTGGCGGAGCGGAGAGACTCACCTGCCTGAAGTCAAACTCAAACCTGCACAAACACCTCAGTCGTTTGTGCTTCGTTTGTGCTGCAAAACATTTCGTTTGTGCGATTCTGGTTCTTCAGATATTCACAGTTTTATTTTGGTCGATGACGTCGTCCAGAACCTCAGAATGTGAAACAGCCTCAAAACAGCAGAAAATGATAGAAAACGTTTGTATTTGGTTTGTGCTGTTTTGTGCTTTCAGTCTTCAGTAATTTACTTTTGATTCATATTTTATAATAACACAGACTTTTCCTCAGCCTCAGGTCGTTTCTCTTCTCTAGTTTTGTGGAGTTTGTCTCCGTCAGCTGAGCAGAAATGACGTCCTGTAATTACCACAGAAATAATAATGAAGAATTTTAGAAATAAACTCACACAAATGAAACTGTCACAGCACAAAACAGCACAAACCAAATACAAACGTTTGACATCATTTTCTTCTGTTCTGAGGCTGTTTCACATTCTGAGGTTCTGGACGACGTCATCGACCAAAATAAAACTGTGAATATCTGAAGAACCAGAATCACACAAACGAAACTTTTTGCAGCACAAACGACTGACATGTTTGTGTAGCTTTGAGTTTGATGGGGCGACTTCAGGCAGGTGTCAGACGCCCGTTTGCGGTCGGCTCTCGGCTCTGGGTTCTTGCATCTCGGCTCTCGGCTCCGGCTCTCGGCTCTGGCTCTTGGCTCTCAGTCTTGGTCCTCGGCTCTGGGTCTCGGCTCTGGGTTCTCGGCTCTGGCTCTTGGCTCTCGGCTCTCGGCCCTCGGCTTTCGGCTCTCGGCTCTGGCTCTGGCTCTGGGTCTCGGCTCTTGGCTCTTGGCTCTCGGCTCTCGGCTCTCGGCCCTCGGCTTTCGGCCCTCGGCTCTGGCTCTGGGTCTTGGCTCTGGCTCTTGGCTCTCGGCTCTCGGCCCTCGGCTTTCGGCTCTCGGCTCTGGCTCTGGGTCTCGGCTCTGGCTCTGGGTCTCGGCTTTCGGCTCTCGGCTCTGGCTCTGGGTCTCGGCTCTGGCTCTGGGTCTCGGCTCTTGGCTCTTGGCTCTCGGCTTTCGGCCCTCGGCTCTCGGCTCTGGCTCTGGGTCTCGGCTCTCGGCTCTCGGCTCTGGCTCTGGCTCTTTCTCTGGGTCTCGGCTCTCGGCTCTGGCTCTCGGCTCTGGCTCTGGCTCTCGGCTCTGGCTCTTGGCTCTTGGCTCTCGGCTCTGGCTCTGGCTCTGGCTCTCGGCCCTCGGCTCTGGCTCTGGCTCTGGGTCTCGGCTCTGGCTCTTGGCTCTCGGCTCTCGGCCCTCGGCTTTCGGCTCTCGGCTCTGGCTCTGGCTCTTGGCTCTTGGCTCTCGGCCCTCGGCTCTGGCTCTGGCTCTGGCCCTCGGCTCTGGCTCTGGCTCTGGGTCTCGGCTCTCGGCTCTCGGCTCTCGGCTCTCGGCTCTGGCTCTGGCTCTGGCTCTGGCTCTGGCTCTGGCTCTGGCTCTGGCTCTGGGTCTCGGCTCTCGGCTCTGGCTCTGGGTCTCGGCTCTCGGCTCTGGGTCTCGGCTTTTGGCTCTGGCTCTGGCTCTGGCTCTGGCTCTGGGTCTCGGCTCTCGGCTCTCGGCTCTCGGCTCTGGCTCTGGCTCTGGCTCTCGGCTCTCGGCTCTCGGCCCTCGGCTCTGGCTCTGGCTCTGGCTCTGGCTCTGGCTCTGGCTCTGGGTCTCGGCTCTCGGCCCTCGGCCCTCGGCTCTCGGCTCTCGGCTCTCGGCTCTGGCTCTGGCTCTCGGCCCTCGGCTCTCGGCTCTGGCTCTGGGTCTCGGCTCTGGCTCTTGGCTCTCGGCTCTCGGCCCTCGGCTTTCGGCTCTCGGCTCTGGCTCTGGCTCTGGCTCTTGGCTCTCGGCTCTCGGCCCTCGGCTCTGGCTCTGGCTCTGGCCCTCGGCTCTGGCTCTGGCTCTGGGTCTCGGCTCTGGCTCTTGGCTCTCGGCCCTCGGCTTTTGGCTCTGGCTCTGGCTCTGGCTCTGGCTCTGGCTCTGGCTCTGGCTCTGGCTCTGGCCCTCGGCTCTGGCTCTGGCTCTGGGTCTCGGCTCTGGCTCTTGGCTCTCGGCCCTCGGCTTTTGGCTCTGGCTCTGGCTCTGGCTCTGGCTCTGGCCCTCGGCTCTGGCTCTGGCTCTGGGTCTCGGCTCTGGCTCTTGGCTCTCGGCCCTCGGCTTTTGGCTCTGGCTCTGGCTCTGGCTCTGGCTCTGGCTCTGGCTCTGGCTCTCGGCCCTCGGCTCTCGGCTCTCGGCTCTGGCTCTCGGCTCTCGGCTCTGGCTCTCGGCTCTCGGCTCTCGGCTCTCGGCTCTGGGTCTCGGCTCTGGCTCTCGGCTCTCGGCTCTGGCTCTCGGCTCTCGGCTCTGGGTCTCGGCTCTCGGCTCTCGGTCTCGGGTTATTCCGACCTGAGGCGGCCCTAACCGTATTTCCATCGACGTGTCCGGGCCGGAGGAGGCGGCGATTTCGGTGAAAGTCCAGATGAAACAGAGAAACGAGGAAAATGGTCCTGAGGCTTTCATCTCCATCAAAGGTTTAATGTCCCGACGAAACAAAGAGCCTCGTGTCAGACCTGGACCAGGACTGAAACAGGACTAAACAAGGGTCTAAACAAGGGACTGGACCACGACTAAAACCGGACTAAGACAGGACTGGACCAGGACTAAAACCTGACTAAAACAGGACTGGACCAGGACTAAAACAGGACTAAGACAGGACTGGACCAGGACTAAAACAGGACTAAAACAGGACTGGTCTAGTCCCCCTCTAGTCCCCAGTCTAGTCCCTGGTCTAGTTCCTGATCTAGTCCCCGGTCTAGTCCCCGGTGTAGTCCCCGGTCTAGTCCCCGGTCTAGTCTCCGGTCTAGTCCCCGGTCTAGTCTCCGGTCTAGTCCCCGGTCTAGTCCCCGGTCTAGTCCCCGGTCTAGTCCCCGGTCTAGTCCCCGGTCTAGTCCCCGGTCTAGTCCCCGGTCTAGTCTCCGGTCTAGTCCCCGGTCTAGTCCCCGGTCTAGTCTCCGGTCTAGTCCCCGGTCTAGTCCCCGGTCTAGTCCCCGGTCTAGTCCCCGGTGTAGTCCCCGGTCTAGTCCCCGGTCTAGTCCCCGGTGTAGTCTCCGGTCTAGTCCCCGGTCTAGTCTCCGGTCTAGTCCCCGGTCTAGTCTCCGGTCTAGTCTCCGGTCTAGTCCCCGGTCTAGTCCCTGGTCTAGTCCCTGGTGAGGATTGTAACCGGTCTTGACAGGTCTGGCTCTGGCTTTGGCCTCGGGGCTCGTCCAGCTCCAAGTGAGATTTATGTGACGGGAGACATGAGGCGAGACTCACGTTTATGAACAAAAACACGATTACGAAGGACAAAAACACGACTATGAAGAACAAAAACACGACTATGAAGAACAAAAACACGTTTATGAAGTACAAAAACACGACTATGAAGTACAAAAACACGTTTATGAAGTAC
This sequence comes from Odontamblyopus lacepedii, assembly GCA_034769755.1. Classification (NCBI taxonomy): domain Eukaryota; kingdom Metazoa; phylum Chordata; class Actinopteri; order Gobiiformes; family Gobiidae; genus Odontamblyopus; species Odontamblyopus lacepedii. The sequence continues at coordinate 41,627,801 of CM068354.1, read as the reverse complement.
AAAAACACGACTATGAAGTACAAAAACACGACTATGAAGAACAAAAACACGTTTATGAAGTACAAAAACACGACTATGAAGTACAAAAACACGTTTATGAAGTACAAAAACACGACTATGAAGTACAAAAACACGTTTATGAAGTACAAAAACACGTTTATGAAGTACAAAAACATGTTTATGAAGTACAAAAACACGACTATGAAGTACAAAAACACGACTATGAAGTACAAAAACACAACTATGAAGTACAAAAACACGTTTATGAAGTACAAAAACATGTTTATGAAGTACAAAAACACGACTATGAAGTACAAAAACACGACTATGAAGTACAAAAACACGACTATGAAGTACAAAAACACGACTATGAAGTACAAAAACACAACTATGAAGAACAAAAACACGTTTATGAAGTACAAAAACACGTTTATGAACAAAAACACGATTACGAAGGACAAAAACACGTTTATGAAGTACAAAAACACGACTATGAAGTACAAAAACACAACTATGAAGTACAAAAACACAACTATGAAGTACAAAAACACGTTTATGAAGTACAAAAACACGACTATGAAGTACAAAAACACGTTTATGAACAAAAACACGATTACGAAGGACAAAAACACGTTTATGAAGTACAAAAACACGACTATGAAGAACAAAAACACAACTATGAAGAACAAAAACACAACTATGAAGTACAAAAACACGTTTATGAAGTACAAAAACACGTTTATGAACAAAAACACGACACGAAGGACAAAAACACGTTTATGAAGTACAAAAACACGACTATGAAGAACAAAAACACAACTATGAAGAACAAAAACACAACTATGAAGTACAAAAACACGTTTATGAAGTACAAAAACACGTTTATGAACAAAAACACGATTACGAAGGACAAAAACACATTTATGAAGTACAAAAACACAACTATGAAGTACAAAAACACAACTATGAAGTACAAAAACACAACTATGAAGTACAAAAACACGTTTATGAAGTACAAAAACACAACTATGAAGTACAAAAACACGTTTATGAAGTACAAAAACACGTTTATGAACAAAAACACGATTACGAAGGACAAAAACACGTTTATGAAGTACAAAAACACAACTATGAAGTACAAAAACACAACTATGAAGTACAAAAACACAACTATGAAGTACAAAAACACAACTATGAAGTACAAAAACACGTTTATGAAGTACAAAAACACGTTTATGAACAAAAACACGATTACGAAGTACAAAAACACGTTTATGAAGTACAAAAACACAACTATGAAGTACAAAAACACAACTATGAAGTACAAAAACACAACTATGAAGTACAAAAACACGTTTATGAAGTACAAAAACACGTTTATGAACAAAAACACGATTACGAAGGACAAAAACACGACTATGAAGTACAAAAACACGACTATGAAGTACAAAAACACGACTATGAAGTACAAAAACACGATTACGAAGTACAAAAACACGACTATGAAGAACAAAAACACGACTATGAAGTACAAAAACACGTTTATGAAGTACAAAAACACGACTATGAAGAACAAAAACACGTTTATGAAGTACAAAAACACGACTATGAAGTACAAAAACACGACTATGAAGTACAAAAACACGATTACGAAGTACAAAAACACGACTATGAAGTACAAAAACACGACTATGAAGTACAAAAACACGACTATGAAGTACAAAAACACGTTTATGAAGTACAAAAACACGACTATGAAGTACAAAAACACGACTATGAAGTACAAAAACACGACTATGAAGTACAAAAACACGACTATGAAGTACAAAAACACGACTATGAAGTACAAAAACACGTTTATGAAGTACAAAAACACGTTTATGAACAAAAACACGACTATGAAGTACAAAAACACGACTATGAAGTACAAAAACACGACTATGAAGTACAAAAACACGACTATGAAGTACAAAAACACGTTTATGAAGTACAAAAACACGACTATGAAGTACAAAAACACGACTATGAAGAACAAAAACACGTTTATGAAGTACAAAAACACGACTATGAAGTACAAAAACACGACTATGAAGAACAAAAACACGTTTATGAAGTACAAAAACACGTTTATGAAGTACAAAAACACGTTTATGAACAAAAACACGATTACGAAGTACAAAAACACGTTTATGAAGTACAAAAACACAACTATGAAGTACAAAAACACAACTATGAAGTACAAAAACACAACTATGAAGTACAAAAACACGTTTATGAAGTACAAAAACACGTTTATGAACAAAAACACGATTACGAAGGACAAAAACACGACTATGAAGTACAAAAACACGACTATGAAGTACAAAAACACGACTATGAAGTACAAAAACACGATTACGAAGTACAAAAACACGACTATGAAGAACAAAAACACGACTATGAAGTACAAAAACACGTTTATGAAGTACAAAAACACGACTATGAAGAACAAAAACACGTTTATGAAGTACAAAAACACGACTATGAAGTACAAAAACACGACTATGAAGTACAAAAACACGATTACGAAGTACAAAAACACGACTATGAAGTACAAAAACACGACTATGAAGTACAAAAACACGACTATGAAGTACAAAAACACGTTTATGAAGTACAAAAACACGACTATGAAGTACAAAAACACGACTATGAAGTACAAAAACACGACTCTGAAGTACAAAACACGACTATGAAGTACAAAAACACGACTATGAAGTACAAAAACACGTTTATGAAGTACAAAAACACGTTTATGAACAAAAACACGACTATGAAGTACAAAAACACGACTATGAAGTACAAAAACACGACTATGAAGTACAAAAACACGTTTATGAAGTACAAAAACACGACTATGAAGTACAAAAACACGACTATGAAGAACAAAAACACGTTTATGAAGTACAAAAACACGACTATGAAGTACAAAAACACGACTATGAAGAACAAAAACACGTTTATGAAGTACAAAAACACGACTATGAAGTACAAAAACACGACTATGAAGTACAAAAACACGACTATGAAGTACAAAAACACGTTTATGAAGTACAAAAACACGACTATGAAGTACAAAAACACGTTTATGAAGTACAAAAACACGACTATGAAGTACAAAAACACGACTATGAAGTACAAAAACACGACTATGAAGTACAAAAACACGACTATGAAGTACAAAAACACGACTATGAAGTACAAAAACACGACTATGAAGTACAAAAACACGACTATGAAGTACAAAAACACGACTATGAAGTACAAAAACACAATACAAAATAGTAAAACGGGGTATAAAATACAGTAAAAACATGTTAAAAACAGCAAAAAACAGGATAAACACTGGGTAAAAACACATTAAAAACAGGGTAAAAACACACTAAAAACTGTAAAAATACAGTAAAAACACAAGGTAAAAATACATTAAAAACATGGTAAAAACAGGGTAAAACACTTGAAAAACTGGGAAAAACACATTAAAACAGGGTGAAAACATGGTAAAAGCATGTCAAAGTAGAAAACATGGTAAAAACAGTAAAAACACAGGGTAAAAATACATTAAAAACGGTAAAAAATACATTAACACAGTAAAAAACAGGATAAAAACAGTAAAACAGGGTAAAAACACAGGGTAAAAATACATAAAAACAGGGTAAAAATACATTAACACAGTAAAAAACAGGATAAAAACACAGTAAAACAGGGTAAAAACAATAAAAACAGGGTAAAAATACATTAAAACAGTAAAACAGGGTAAAACAGGGTAAAAAATACATTAAAACAGTAAAAGCAGGGTAAACACATTAAAAACAGGGTAAAACACAATAAAAACAGGATAAATACATTAAAACAGTAAAAACAGGGTAAAATACAGTAAAAACAGTGTAAAAATACTTTAACAACACGGTAAACAACAGGGTAAAAACACTAAAACATGGTAAAAATACATTAAAAAAATACATTAACAACACAGTAAAAACACAGTAAAAACAGGGTAAAAACAGGGTAAAAACAGGGTAAAAACAGGGTAAAAATACAGTGTGATGATAAATTCTAACAAAAAACGCCCTAAACGCTCTTTCTTCAGTCTCCTGTGATTTGAACATTAAACGGTGGTACTCTCCGCTCCGCACGTGTCGTCTCGTCTGTAAATACTTCGCTCTGATTTAAACGTCTGTTCGGTCGATACGTCGATTCAAAACTCGTTTACGGCGTCGCTTCAACCTGCGGCTTCAACCTGCGGCTTCCTGTTTCCACCCGTCACCTCAGATTAACTCAACCTGAGCCCAGGACCAGGACCAGGACCAGGACCAGGACCAGGACCAGGACCAGGACCAGGACCAGGACCAGGACCAGGACCAGGATCTAGACCAGGACCAGGATCTAGACCAGGATCTAGACCAGGATCTAGACCAGGATCTAGACCAGGATCAGGATCTAGACCAGGACCAGGATCTAGACCAGGACCAGGATCTAGACCAGGACCAGGACCCAGACCAGGATCTAGACCAGGACCAGGACCCAGACCAGGATCTAGACCAGGACCAGGATCTAGACCAGGATCAGGACCCAGACCAGGATCTAGACCAGGATCTAGCCCAGGACCAGGATCTAGACCAGGACCAGGACCAGGATCTAGACCAGGATCTAGCCCAGGACCAGGATCTAGACCAGGACCAGGACCCAGACCAGGATCTAGACCAGGACCCAGACCAGGATCTAGACCAGGATCTACACCAGGACCAGGATCTAGACCAGGACCCAGACCAGGATCTAGACCAGGACCCAGACCAGGATCTAGACCAGGATCAGGACCCAGACCAGGATCTAGACCAGGACCAGGATCCAGACCAGGATCTAGACCAGGATCTAGACCAGGATCTAGACCAGGACCAGGATCTAGACCAGGATCAGGACCCAGACCAGGATCTAGACCAGGACCAGGATCTAGACCAGGATCTAGACCAGGATCTAGACCAGGATCTAGACCAGGACCAGGATCTAGACCAGGACCAGGACCAGGACCAGGACCAGGATCTAGACCAGGACCAGGACCAGGACCCAGACCAGGATCTAGACCAGGACCAGGATCAGGATCAGGACCAGGACCAGGATCTAGACCAGGACCAGGATCTAGACCAGGACCAGGACCCAGACCAGGATCTAGACCAGGACCAGGACCCAGACCAGGATCTAGACCAGGACCAGGATCTAGACCAGGATCAGGACCCAGACCAGGATCTAGACCAGGATCTAGCCCAGGACCAGGATCTAGACCAGGACCAGGACCAGGATCTAGACCAGGATCTAGCCCAGGACCAGGATCTAGACCAGGACCAGGACCCAGACCAGGATCTAGACCAGGACCCAGACCAGGATCTAGACCAGGATCTACACCAGGACCAGGATCTAGACCAGGACCCAGACCAGGATCTAGACCAGGACCCAGACCAGGATCTAGACCAGGATCAGGACCCAGACCAGGATCTAGACCAGGACCAGGATCCAGACCAGGATCTAGACCAGGACCCAGACCAGGATCTAGACCAGGACCAGGACCCAGACCAGGATCTAGACCAGGATCAGGACCCAGACCAGGATCTAGACCAGGACCCAGACCAGGATCTAGACCAGGACCCAGACCAGGATCTAGACCAGGACCCAGACCAGGATCTAGACCAGGATCAGGACCCAGACCAGGATCTAGACCAGGACCAGGACCCAGACCAGGATCTAGACCAGGACCCAGACCAGGATCTAGACCAGGATCAGGACCCAGACCAGGATCTAGACCAGGACCAGGACCCAGACCAGGATCTAGACCAGGACCAGGACCCAGACCAGGATCTAGACCAGGACCCAGACCAGGATCTAGACCAGGACCCAGACCAGGATCTAGACCAGGACCCAGACCAGGATCTAGACCAGGATCAGGACCCAGACCAGCATCTAGACCAGGACCAGGACCCAGACCAGGATCTAGACCAGGACCCAGACCAGGATCTAGACCAGGATCAGGACCCAGACCAGGATCTAGACCAGGACCAGGACCCAGACCAGGATCTAGACCAGGACCCAGACCAGGATCTAGACCAGGACCCAGACCAGGACACAGACCAGGACCAGGATCCAGACCAGGACCCAGACCAGGATCTAGACCAGGACCCAGACTAGGACCCAGACCAGGTCTAAACCAGGTCTAAACCAGGACTAAACCAGGTCTAAACCAGGTCTAAACCAGGTCTAAACCAGGTCTAAACCAGGTCTAAACCAGGTCTAAACCAGGACTAAACCAGGTCTAAACCAGGTCTAAACCAGGTCTAAACCAGGTCTAAACCAGGTCTAAACCAGGTCTAAACCAGGACTAAACCAGGTCTAAACCAGGTCTAAACCAGGACTAAACCAGGTCTAAACTGTTCTTCTGTGTAATGTTCCATATTGAAGCTCGGAGCTAAATTTACCCTGAGTTAATTATGACGGAGCAACAAACATTTGACAAGGAAACAGAGAGAGGAGGATTCAACAGGTGAGAGGAGGAGAGAAAGAGGAGGAGGGATGAGAAGAGAAGGAAGGAAAGGAGGGAAAGAAGAGAGGGAGAGAAAAAGGGGGAAGAGAGGAGAGGAGGAAAGAAAGAGGGAGAGAGAGGAGAGAAAGAGGAAGGGGGAGAAAGAGGGGGAAAAGGAAAGAAGAGAAGAAAAAGAGGGAGAGAAGGAAAGAAAGAAAGAGGAGGGGAGAAGGAAAGAAAGAGGAAGGAGGAGAGAAAGAGGGAGAGAGAGAAGAGAGGATTAAAGAAAGAGGTGAGAAGAGAGGAGAAGGAAAGAAAGAAGAGGAGGGAGAGTGAATAGAAAGAGGAGAGAGGATGAAAGAAAGACAGGGAGGGAGGAGAGAAGGAAAGAAAGAGGTGGAGGAGAGAAGAGAGATGAGGAGAGAAACCACCAGAAAAAAGCAGAAAGGAGAAGGAAACAAAAGGAGAGAAGACGCGATGAGGAGAGGAGGTTTGTGGAGAGGGATGGAGGCGAAGAAAAGGAGGAGGAGAGAGGGAAGATGGAGAGAAGGAGAGAGGAGAGAAGGAGAGAGGACATGTGTCATTACAGCGTCAGGATTCTGTGGGAGTAATTACAGCGTGTGTCAATGAGCACTGTCACCGCCCTTATAAGGACATCTGCATCTGTACTTCCTGTGTCTGACTGAACACACACACCTATACACACACACACACCTATACACACACACCTATACACACACACACACACACACAACTATACATACACACACATACACCTATACACACACACACACACACACAACTATACACACACATACACACACCTATACACACACACACACACACCTATACACACACACCTATACACACACACACACACACCTATACACACACACACACACACCTATACACACACCTATACACACACACACACCTATACACACACACACCTATACACACACACACACCTATACACACACACCTATACACACACACACCTATACACACACACCTATACACACACACACACACACACACACCTATACACACACACACACACACCTATACACACACACACCTATACACACACACACACCTACACACGCACACCTACACACACACACACACCTATACACACACACACACACACACACCTACACACGCACACCTACACACACACACACACCTATACACACACACACACACCTATACACACACACACACACACGCACCTATACACACACACATATGGACAGGTAAACACACAGACTGTATAAATGGACATATTTAACCCTTTACCCACTGCGTCCGAAACAGGAAGTGTGTGTGTTTGTGTGTGTGTGTGTGTGTTGGGCTCCACGGGCTCTGGCTCCAGCTCGGTGTGTGTTAAAGTGTGTGTTCTGTCTGCACCTGCTGCTGTCAGGATCCTCACTCTGACCTCAGGATCCTGCGCTTTTTTTTTTCTTCACTTTTTTTAATTCCTAAATCCAGACAACTGTACAACTCACCTTATGTAATATAATACTCCCTACAACTGCACAACTCACTTTATGTAATATAATACTCCCTACAACTGCACAACTCACCTTATGTAATATAATACTCCCTACAACTGCACAACTCACTTTATGTAATATAATACTCCCTACAACTGCACAACTCACCTTATGTAATATAATACTCCCTACAACTGCACAACTCACTTTATGTAATATAATACTCCCTACAACTGCACAACTCACCTTATGTAATATAATACTCCCTACAACTGCACAACTCACCTTATGTAATATAATACTCCCTACAACTGCACAACTCACCTTATGTAATATAATACTCCCTACAACTGCACAACTCACTTTATGTAATATAATACTCCCTACAACTGCACAACTCACCTTATGTAATATAATACTCCCTACAACTGCACAACTCACTTTATGTAATATAATACTCCCTACAACTGCACAACTCACCTTATATAATATAATACTCCCTACAACTGTACAACTCACCTTATGTAACAGATAATACTCCCTACAACTGTACAACTCACCCTTATGGAACATATAATACTCCCTACAACTGTACAACTCACCTTATGTCATATAATACTCCCTACAACTGCACAACTCACCTTATGTAATATAATACTCCCTACAACTGCACAACTCACCTTATGTAATATAATACTCCCTACAACTGCACAACTCACCTTATGTAATATAATACTCCCTACAACTGCACAACTCACCTTATGTAATATAATACTCCCTACAACTGTACAACTCACCTTATGTAATATAATACTCCCTACAACTGTACAACTCACCTTATGTAATATAATACTCCCTACAACTGCACAACTCACCTTATGTAATATAATACTCCCTACAACTGCACAACTCACCTTATGTAATATAATACTCCCTACAACTGCACAACTCACCTTATGTAATATAATACTCCCTACAACTGTACAACTCACCTTATGTAATATAATACTCCCTACAACTGCACAACTCACCTTATGTAACAGATAATACTCCCTACAACTGTACAACTCACCTTATGTAACAGATAATACTCCCTACAACTGTACAACTCACTTATGTAATATAATACTCCCTACAACTGCACAACTCACCTTATGTAATATAATACTCCCTACAACTGTACAACTCACCTTATGTAATATAATACTCCCTACAACTGTACAACTCACCTTATGTAATATAATACTCCCTACAACTGTACAACTCACCTTATGTAATATAATACTCCCTACAACTGCACAACTCACCTTATGTAACAGATAATACTCCCTACAACTGTACAACTCACCTTATGTAACAGATAATACTCCCTACAACTGTACAACTCACTTATGTAATATAATACTCCCTACAACTGCACAACTCACCTTATGTAATATAATACTCCCTACAACTGTACAACTCACCTTATGTCATATAATACTCCCTACAACTGTACAACTCACCTTATGTAATATAATACTCCCTACAACTGCACAACTCACCTTATGTAATATAATACTCCCTACAACTGTACAACTCACCTTATGTCATATAATACTCCCTACAACTCACCTTATGTAATATAATACTCCCTACAACTGCACAACTCACCTTATGTCATATAATACTCCCTACAACTGTACAACTCACCTTATGTCATATAATACTCCCTACAACTCACTTTATGTAATATAATACTCCCTACAACTGCACAACTCACCTTATGTAATATAATACTCCCTACAACTGTACAACTCACCTTATGTCATATAATACTCCCTACAACTGTACAACTCACCTTATGTCATATAATACTCCCTACAACTCACCTTATGTAATATAATACTCCCTACAACTGTACAACTCACCTTATGTCATATAATACTCCCTACAACTGCACAACTCACCCTTATGTAATATAATACTCCCTACAACTGTACAACTCACCCTTATGTAATATAATACTCCCTACAACTGCACAACTCACCTTATGTAATATAATACTCCCTACAACTGCACAACTCACCTTATGTAATATAATACTCCCTACAACTGCACAACTCACCTTATGTAATATAATACTCCCTACAACTGTACAACTCACCTTATGTAATATAATACTCCCTACAACTGCACAACTCACCTTATGTAATATAATACTCCCTACAACTGCACAACTCACCTTATGTAATATAATACTCCCTACAACTGCACAACTCACCTTATGTAATATAATACTCCCTACAACTGTACAACTCACCTTATGTAATATAATACTCCCTACAACTGCACAACTCACCTTATGTAATATAATACTCCCTACAACTGTACAACTCACCTTATGTAATATAATACTCCCTACAACTGTACAACTCACCTTATGTAATATAATACTCCCTACAACTGTACAACTCACCTTATGTAATATAATACTCCCTACAACTGTATTTTGGAACATGAAAATTACGATATTGACGAGTTTTGTATCTGTGAATCTCTTGTTTTTAAAGTAAAATGTGAAATGTTCTGGTCGTATCAAAGAATTTTATACATAAAAATACAAATGTGATGAATATGAATATCACAAATATTAAGAATGTTTGATGAATAAATTAGACGATGTTAGTGGCGTAGAATGAGCTGCAATTCTAATTCCAAATGAACAATAAAGAACCGCTGGCCTCGATGAGCTTCATTTGGAGCTGAAGCTGCGGTGGCGTCACTCAGAACACTTCTGTTTCAGTCTGTGCTCCACACTCGCTCACAGGCGTCTAAAGGTCTGTAAAACCTGCGTGAAGTCGCCCCATCAAACTCAAACCTGCACAAAAACTCTGTCAGTCGTTTGTGCTGCAGAAAGTTTCACTTGTGCTGTTTTAGTTTTGGAGAAATGAACGATTCTTTTACAGCTTCAAAATGCTCGAAAACGCCCACCCGTGGAAAAGTCTGTGTTCTATAAAATCTGAATCAAAAGCAAATGACTAAAGACTGAAACAGACTTTTCCTCAGCCTCAGGTCGTTTCTCTTCTCTAGTTTTGTGGAGTTTGTCTCCGTCAGCTGAGCAGAAATGACGTCCTATAATTACCACAGAAATAATAATGAATAATTTTAGAAATAAACTCACACAAATGAAACTGTCACAGCACAAAACAGCACAAACCAAATACAAACGATTGACATCATTTTCTTCTGTTTTGAGGCTGTTTCACATTCTGAGGTTCTGGACGACGTCATCGACCAAAATAAAACTGTGAATATCTGAAGAACCAGAATCACACAAACGAAACTCCATTTTGGGCGTTTTCGAGCATTTTGAATCTTCCTGTGGGTCTGACCCCAATTTGACCTGTAAAAGAATCGTTAATTTCTCACAAACGATGGACGTGGTTTGTGCAGGTTTGAGTTTGATGAGGCGACTTCGCGCTGGCGTCTGTAAAGGCGTCTAAACGTGCTGCTGTGGGTGTTTGCAGACGGAGGTGGTGAAAGGCGCCTGCGGCAGTGTGGGGATGACGTTCAGACACGTCCCGGGCACAGAGGGCGACATGGTTCACGTGAGCATCGAGACGGTGACGCCGAACTCTCCCGCCGCGCTCGCCGACCTGCAGCGAGGAGACCGGCTCATCGCCATCGGAGGTACGACACTTTCCTCTGGGCCAAGGTTCACGTTAGCACACGGGCTTCACGTTAGCACGCGGGCTTCACGTTAGCACACGGGCTTCACGTTAGCACACGGGCTTCACATTAGCACACGGGCTTCACGTTAGCACACGGGCTTCACGTTAGCACACGGGCTTCACGTTAGCACACGGGCTTCACGTTAGCACACGGGCTTCACGTTAGCACACGGGCTTCACGTTAGCACACGGGCTTCACCTTAGCACACGGGCTTCACGTTAGCACACGGGCTTCACGTTAGCACACGGGCTTCACGTTAGCACGCGGGCTTCACGTTAGCACGCGGGCTTCACGTTAGCACGCGGGCTTCACGTTAGCACACGGGCTTCACGTTAGCACACGGGCTTCATGTTAGCACACAGGCTTCACTTTAGCACGCGGGCTTCACTTTAGCACACGGGCTTCACGTTAGCACACGGGCTTCACTTTAGCACGCGGGCTTCACTTTAGCACACGGGCTTCACGTTAGCACGCGGGCTTCACTTTAGCACGCGGGCTTCACGTTAGCACGCGGGCTTCACGTTAGCACGCGGGCTTCACGTTAGCACACGGGCTTCACTTTAGCACGCGGGCTTCACGTTAGCACACGGGCTTCACGTTAGCACGCGGGCTTCACGTTAGCACACGGGCTTCACGTTAGCACACAGGCTTCACTTTAGCACGCGGGCTTCACTTTAGCACACGGGCTTCACGTTAGCACACAGGCTTCACTTTAGCACGCGGGCTTCACTTTAGCACACGGGCTTCACGTTAGCACATGGGTCAGTGACGGGACGTTGGTGTTTTTGTGTCCAAAAGCCACAACTTTACTAGTTATTGATCTATGAAGGTTTAAATGATTTAAATGCATTTGTTTTTTATCACTTATCACAGATTAAACAAAAAATTTGCATCAGAGTTGAGCGTATTAGGGCAAACTGTGAAATTCTTCAAAACTTTAAGAAAAAAAAAACATTTTACTGTTTTACTGTTTATTTGTAGATCTCAGTTTATGTTTTTCATCATTTCAAATAAATCAAAGTTATTTAAAATTAAATTTTAGCAATATGTCTAAATATTCTATATTCTATATTTCTAAGACGTCCCAGGTTTTAAAAGCGGAAAAATGTTTGTTTCTTTATGGAGGCAAATACAAAATGATAAAATATACACTTAAATATACCAGAAATACACATTTTGCAGCCATTATACTTTCATTTTCTGAGCATTTGTAAACTCCAAAACATCACTGACCCGTGTTTGTTCTGTTTTGTTTCTGTATTTCCACCTCGGCTCTGAACTCGAAGCTTTTCTAGAAAAGTCTGAACACGTTCAACAATCACACACGAATCTGACCAAAAAATAAAATAATAAACGTGAAGTGGAGGGACTGCACGGAGTGTGTCGTGATGATGTTTAAACCGTCAAGTAGAGAACGCCGAGACGCTAAAAAGTGCAAATATCGGCAAACCGATAAATTGATCTGTCGACCTTAAAGTTTTGGAAACACTTAAATGAACAGTAAACTCTATGGTCTCTCAGTAATCGTAATTTTAGATCAGTATTGTGTTTTTCAAATGGAAAATGAGAGCGGTCGCTGTTGTGCCGCTGAGCAGAACGCTGAATGATCCAAACTCTGTGCAGGATTACAGAATTGTTTGTTCCATCAGATTTTCATCATCAGAAATTTTTAGCTCTGAAAGAAGATGTTTGAGTTATTTTTATTCTGAATACAAAAATGTCACTTTTTAAACATTCAGCACAGATATTTTTAAGCCTCAAAGTCTAAATTCAGAGTGTAAAATTTCACAGCAAAGATCCAAGACTCTGAGGCAGAAGCAATCGATCCAGAGTGAGTGAGGAGGACAGAGGCTGATTCCTATTGGCTGTTCTCATCTGTGGGCGGGGCTTGCGGTTTGGATGAGGCAAATTCTAACCAATCAGGTGACTTCACGGCTCCTGTTTGTCAGATCGGATCACTCTGGATCGATGCTTCTGCCTCGGCATCTTGGATCTTTGCTGAAAAACACTCTGAATTTTAACTGAAAATATTTGTTCAGAGTTTTTTAAAGGTGATTTTTTTTTTTATATTAAATTTTAAACAAATGAAAATGTAAATTTCAGTAACTAAAATTCAGAATAAAAATAATTCAAACATGTTTTTTCAGAGTTGAAAAATTCAAAGTGAGAAATTCAACAGTCAAATTCAAAATCTGATTAAACGAATAATTTCCATAAACATGAATGAAACCAAACACAACTCCAGGGACGTTTCTGAGGAGGACACTGCACTAGAACAGGGTTAAAGCTCCACTGTGGAACATTTCATCACATTAGAACAGGGTTAAGAGGAAAATAAGCTGAATACAGGACTCTTTTACCACACGTGACGTCTCATTTCCGACTGTTTCTCTTGTTTCTTTCAGGAGTTAAAGTCACATCTTCGGTGCAGGTTCCGAAGCTCCTGAAACAGTCCGGAGATCGGGTCATCGTCCTGTACGAGCGGCCGGTGCGACACCAAAACCCGCCCCTGGGAAACATGGGTGCGCTGACGGAAAACTACGGCCATTTAGAGGATCCCAGCTTCATCCCGCATCCGTCTGGTTACGAGGAGGACCCGGCGCCCATCACCACGCTCTCCGACGTCGCCGACGTTAAAGACATGGACTCCGAGTTCGAGGAGCTGATCGTTGATGCTAAACCGACGACACAAGCGAGCAACGCCGCAGCGGAGTCTAAGGACGACTCTTTGCTGACCGTTAACCAAAGCCCCAAACGCAGCGTCGCGACTTTAGCGTCCAAACCTCTCGGAACGATTTCTCCCATTCTGAACCGGAAGCTGAACTTGGTCGGACTCCAGTCGCCGCTCAAACCGCAGCCGAAAGAGTCTCCCAAACCGTCTCCGCATAAAACGAACGCCGATTCGAGTTCGGAAACCGCACACCGTCCGACCGTCCCTCCTCCCCCCGTGCCGGCGCGACCTCCCGTCCCTCCGCGCCCGCAGATCCGACTCACCTCCGCCTCCTCGGAAACCAGCCTCATCGAGAGCACGGACGCCAACGCGACGGCGACGCTCACCACCTCCACCTCCAGCTCCACGCTCAGCTCTTTGGAACGCTCCCCGGAGAAAGCGCCGTCCAGCGGGTCGGGCGACGTGCCGACGGAAAAAAGTGCTTCAAAACAAGGAGATGCTAAAATAACGAGTGAGGAGTTGGCGCTGGCGTCTGCGGCGGCGAACAGCAAAGCGGAACAAGTTAAAGAGAAGATGTCTGAGGGTTCCTGTAGCACGAGGGACAGTTTAGACGATCACACGCTTTGGGAATCAGTCGAAACTAACTACAAAAACCAATCAGGACGTTGGTCAAAAGCGAGCGTTGTGTTCGACGTCGAAGCAAATCACAGGTTCCTGAATGTGGCGCTGTGGTGCAAAGATCCGTTTAAACTGGGCAGCCTGCTGTGTCTGGGTCACGTTAGCTTACAGCTGGAGCACATCGCGTTCGAGTGTATGGCCACGTCGTCCTCCGAGTATCAGAGCACGTTCAGGTTAGGTCCTCCAGAGCCGCGCGCCAACGTGAGCAGGACGACGCTACGAAGCCTGAGCTCGCACAAGGGATTCAACGAGAAGTTATGCTACGGCGACGTCACGCTCAACTTCTGCTACTTGTCCGAAGGCGACGCGGATTTCCCCGTCGCGGCGGCGATGGAGCGAGAGCGCGAAGGAAGCATCCACGAAGAGGAGCTGAGGGAGCGAGAGAAGGAGGCGCTGGCGCAAACGGTGCCGCAGAGAGATGAGCTGGCGTACGGCGCCATGCAGCTCGTTGAGGTTCGCCACAACTTCCAAGACACGCAGTTCCAGAACCCGACGTGGTGCGAGTACTGCAAGAAGAAGGTGTGGACGAAGGCGGCGTCTCAGTGCATGGTCTGCGCCTACGTCTGCCACAAGAAATGCCAGGACAAGTGCCTCGCCGAGAACCCGTTCTGTGTCGCGGCGACGGAGCGGAAAAGCGCCGACCCCGAAGCGAAGTCCACCATAAACCGCGCCACGACGGGGCTGACGCGGCACATCATCAACACGAGCTCGCGCCTCCTCAACCTGCGCCAGGTGCCCAAGACGCGGCTGGTGGAGCAGGTCGCCGACGCCGTGCCCGAACCCTCGCCAAAGCAAACGCCAAACACCTCCGACAACGAGAGCAGCGACACGGAGACGTACACCAGCGGCGCCAGCCCCTCCAAGCAGCCGCACGGCTCAGGGGGCGGGGCTAAGCTGGTGCGCAAAGACGGCGGGCTGGACGATAGCGTGTTCATCGCCGTGAAGGAGATCGGCCGCGACTTGTACCGAGGTTTACCCACGGACGAGAGGTCGCAGAAACTGGAGCTGATGTTGGACAAACTTCAGCAGGAGATCGACCAGGAGCTGGAGCATAACAACAGCCTGATACTGGAGGAGCGCGAATCGGCCGACGCGCGACGCAAAGCTCTGATCAGCGGCGCTTTGGCCAAGTCCGGCGAGCGCCTCCAAGCGCTGACGCTGCTCATGATCCACTACCGCGCCGGCTTCGAGGACCTGGAGTCGGTGGAGAGCACGTCGCCCAATGAAAATCCGGCGTTTAAAGGGAAGAGCCTGGAGGAAGAGGGGCTTATGGGGGCGGAGGTGTACGACAGCGACACCTGCAGCCCTGTGGAGGTACAGCTGCTAGACGACGGCATCAGCGAGGAGCAGATCTGCGTGGAGGCGCTGCACTGAAACCAGCAACAATGGAAGACCAGAAAGAAAGAGGAGAGGAGGAGAGAGGAGGCATTATAATGTAGGGCCACTTCAGCACCGGACAGCACCACGGCCAGATCCACAACAACACGACATTTTCAGACTCTTCTTTTGTCATTTTGTCAGTTTTTATCAATAATGTACACAAAAACGACACAAAACAGGAATTAATAAAAGAAAAGGTTAGACCAGGATTAACCCACAGACTGTAAATGGACAGAGATAATCCTCGAGCCGCTGCGTTCCAAACAGGAAGTGAGCACGGAGGCTCTTCAGAACCTTGAACACCTCGATATAATGAGCTTTAAGTTCGATACGATATGTTTCAAATAAATTCAGTACGGTTCAAGGCTAAATTCATGAAATCATAATCGAGATTTTTTCCTCAACAAACCTGAACAAACAACAAAACTGCATCACATTAAATGGTGCGATATATCGATACATTTCTGCACACCTCTACTGCCGGCCTTGATGAGCTTCATTTGACTGGAGCTGAATGCGGTCAGTGACGTCACACTCCCTCAGTCCACTCGTTTCTACAGATAAAAATCTGCCTTAGAACGACGTGCGCGTCCTCTGCCCCGTCTGTGTGGATTCTGATTGGCCGTCGGCTGTGCTGCTGTCACGTGTCGCCGGGCAGAGTTCGTCTTTTGCTGAAGTGGCTCCGGTTTTTAGTTTTTCTGAAGGGACGTGGCCCTTTGTCCTGCTGCACGTTTGTCTGACGACTGTTTTTATTGTGGCTTCAAAACAAACAAAGAAAATGAAAAAATCTAAAGAATCAAATCTACAAGTGGCTGGCTATGCTAACGTCGCTAAAGTGGCTAACGTCGCTAACGTCGTCCTCTGTGGCAATCATCAAAACGACAAAAAAAAAAAAAAAAAAAACTTTATCTGAGAAAAACATATCATCCATTTTCTGCACTTTTTACGACGTTTTGGAGTTTGGGGAAGTTAGGAATTCTTTACACGATTTAAATGTTTGTTATTAAAGTTGAGTTTCGGGTGATTTTCCCGTTTGTGTGGGAGGAGAAGTTGAGGTCGGACAGAAGAAAATCATGGAAATATAAAAGTGGGCGTCGTTTTGGCGCCGCCCCAGAGGCTAAAGGGACGGGCCTGTAAACTATGAATGCACTGAGACTAAACCTGGACTAAACTGGGACTAAACCAGGACTAAACCTGGACTAAACCTGGACTAAACTGGGACTAAACTGGGACTAAACCGGGACTAAACCGGGACTAAACCGGGACTAAACCGGGACTAAACCGGGACTAAACCGGGACTAAACTGGGACTAAACCGGGACTAAACCGGGACTAAACCGGGACTAAACCGGGACTAAACCGGGACTAAACTGGGACTAAACCTGGACTAAACCGGGACTAAACCGGGACTAAACCGGGACTAAACCTGGACTAAACTGGGACTAAACCTGGACTAAACTGGGACTAAACTGGGACTAAACCGGGACTAAACCTGGACTAAACTGGGACTAAACCTGGACTAAACTGGGACTAAACTGGGACTAAACCGGGACTAAACCTGGACTAAACCGGGACTAAACTGGGACTAAACCTGGACTAAACTGGGACTAAACCGGGACTAAACTGGGACTAAACTGGGACTAAACCGGGACTAAACCGGGACTAAACCGGGACTAAACCGGGACTAAACCGGGACTAAACCGGGACTAAACTGGGACTAAACCGGGACTAAACCGGGACTAAACCGGGACTAAACTGGGACTAAACCGGGACTAAACCGGGACTAAACCGGGACTAAACCGGGACTAAACCTGGACTAAACTGGGACTAAACCTGGACTAAACTGGGACTAAACTGGGACTAAACCGGGACTAAACTGGGACTAAACCTGGACTAAACTGGGACTAAACCTGGACTAAACTGGGACTAAACCGGGACTAAACTGGGACTAAACTGGGACTAAACCGGGACTAAACCGGGACTAAACTGGGACTAAACCGGGACTAAACCGGGACTAAACCGGGACTAAACCGGGACTAAACTGGGACTAAACCGGGACTAAACCAGGACTAAACCTGGACTAAACCTGGACTAAACTGGGACTAAACCTGGACTAAACTGGGACTAAACCGGGACTAAACCAGGACTAAACCAGGACTAAACCGGATTAATTTGCAGGGTTCAAAATGCGCTGCCTAAATCGAGTTTAAAGCTGCACTGTGGAATATTTTAGTTTGTTTCGATCAGTTCTGTTTAAAGTCGTCGTGTTAAACTGTCCGACCTCGGCCGCTCCGCTCACTTTTCACTTTTCACTTTTCACTTTTCACTTTTCACTTTTCACTTTTCACTTTTTCTCGTCTCGTCTCGTTTGTGGTTTTCGTGTTTTTGTGTTTGTTTTTTTGTCTGAGTTAAAGTTAAACTGAGAAATCGGTCGTGACGCATTTTTTATTTTTTATTAGGTTTTTGTTTGGTTCAAGTTCCAGGACTAGACCAGGACCAGGACTAGACCAGGACTAGACCAGGACCAGGACTAGACCAGGACTAGACCAGGACCAGGACTAAACCAGGACTAAACCAGGACTGAACCAGCACTAAACCAGAACTAGACCAGGCCTAGATCTGGACTGGACTAGAACTGAAACAAGACTAGACCAGGACTAAAGCAGGATTAGATTAGGACTAAACCAGAAATAAACCAGGACTAAACTCAGACTAGACCAGGACTAAACCAGAACTGCACCAGAACTAGACCAGGACTAAACCAGAATTAGACCTGGACTAAACCAGAACTAGACCAGGACTAAACCAGAATTAGACCTGGACTAAACCAGAACTAGACCAGGACTAATCCAAGACTAGACCAGGACTAAATAAAGAATAGACCAGAACTAGACCAGGCCTAAACTAGGACTCGATCAGGACTAGATAAGAACTAAACCAGGATTAAACGAAGACTAAACCAGGACTAAACCTGGACTAAACCTGGACTAAACCAGGACTAAACCTGGACTAAACCAGGACTAAACCAGGACTAAACCAGGACTAAACCAGGACTAAACCAGGACTAATCCAGAGCTGTTTTACCTCAGATTCAGATTTAGACTCGTCCCTCCTTCAAACCAGCTCTTTGTTTTTTCATGTATGATTAAAAAAAAGTCTAATTTCCGTTATTTAATTTGTGAATTTTGTGTTTCTGGTTTTTGTCTGTTTTTTTGTCTGTTTTTTGTCTGTTTTTTTGTCAGGTTTTTGTCAGTTTTTTGTCTGTTTTTATCTGGTTTTCGTCTGTTTCTCGGTCCAGATGTTGTGTTTTTCCCGTGTGTTTCCCTCGTGTGTCGGCCGGAGCCTCGTCCTCCTCGGCTGCAGCGTTTCCGGCCGTGTAAATGCTTCGTCGGGATGTCGCCGCACGTCTCCGGGGCTGAAGAGGCCGCGGCCGATTCGCTTTGATTTGATTTCTAAAAATAAATGGCGTCCGAAGATTCCGCTCCGTCACAAATCTACAATTGCGGAGCTAAAAATAGAGGCGCCTGCAGCAGAAAGGCGCGTTTACAGAGGAGGTGTTCTGCGTTCTCCCGGGTTCTCCCGCCTCAGGAGGGTTTAGGGTCAGGTCTGAGTAATCTAGAGATCTCTGCTGGCCCCGGTACGAGGCTCCGCCCACAAACCCACATCCCCCATCGACAATTCTCCAAAATACACAAAAACACGACACAAAACTGGATCGAGACTAAACCAGGACTAAACCAGGACTAAACCAGGTCTAAACCAGGTCTAAACCAGGTCTAAACCAGGTTTAAACCAGGTCTAAACCAGGACTAATCCAGGTCTAAACCAGGACTAAACCAGGACTAAACCAGGTCTAAACAGAGACTAAACCAGGTGTAAACCAGGACTAAACCAGGACTAAACCAGGTCTAAACCAGGTCTAAACCAGGACTAAACCAGGTCTAAACCAGATCTAAACAGAGACTAAACCAGGTCTAAACTGAGACTAAACCAGGTCTAAACCAGGACTAAACCAGGACTAATCCAGGTCTAAACCAGGACTAAACAGAGACTAAACCAGGTCTAAACCGAGACTAAACCAGGACTAAACCAGGTCTAAACCGAGACTAAACCAGGACTAAACCAGGTCTAAACCAGGACTAAACCAGGTCTAAACCGAGACTAAACCAGGACTAAACCAGGTCTAAACCAGGACTAAACCAGGACTAAACAGAGACTAAACCAGGTCTAAACCGAGACTAAACCAGGACTAAACCAGGTCTAAACCGAGACTAAACCAGGTCTAAACCAGGACTAAACCAGGTCTAAACAGAGACTAAACCAGGTCTAAACCAGGACTAAACCAGGTCTAAACAGAGACTAAACCAGGTCTAAACCAAGTCTAAACCAGGACTAAACCAGGTCTAAACCAAGTCTAAACCAGGACTAATCCAGGTCTAAACTAAGACTAAACCAGGACTAATGATCCATTTCTCAGAGTTTCTCCTGTTCCACTTCAGTTGTTTTTAGATTATTATAAATGAACTAAACTCTGATTTAAGATCTTCTGTCGACAGTTTATCATCTTCGGACTTTCTCAGGCCGTTCACACTCATCATGAACCTGTTTTAAATCTGTTTATCGCAAACTTCTCGTCCATAAACTGATTTCAGCCCCTGAACTCTCAGAGACGCTTCATTCGATTATTTGAACAGAACTCTTCCAGGAAAACGATCTCGCCGCAGGAACAGACCATTTCACCACTTTTAACTCATTTTCTGAGAGATTTAAGTGTTTAGATGTGACATTCGGGAGACTCGGAGCGGCAAAAACAAAAGTGAAACTCTTAACACGTGTGAATTTGTCGTTTTGGGCGAATATCACATTTTCAAAACGATAAACGCACCAATGAAGCTCTGAATCTGTGACGTGTTATAGCGAATCCCCCAGAAAACACCGAAACACCTCCTCTTTAAACTTTCAGGAATTCCCGTTAAATTCCCGATTGTCATTTTCTGAACCGCAGGAACCAACGCAAAGTTAAAGCCGCAGTACGTCACTTTTCAGACCAAACGTAGACCCGTAGAAGCATGTTTTCGTCGTCGTCGTTGTCGTTATTTTTGGTTCTGGATGTCTGAAAATCCCGCGTCTTTACCCTGAGCTCGCATCTCCACAAACCCTACCCGTACTCGCCGCCTCGTCCTGCTCGTTTCCATGGAGAAAACAAAAAAAAAAAACCTGCTCGTCTCCAGGGAGAATGTTCTGGAGTTTGACTTTAACCTTCCGTTTCCATCGTGCTCCTGCAGAAAGTGACGTACTGGAGCTTTAGACGTGAGGTTTTCCCAGACGACGATTTGGCGACGAAACATTTACAGCTTCGGTTTATCCCGATTTTTCGCCTAAACTCAAAGCGTTTCAGTCGAACGTCGAGACCGAAATGTGATTCTGAACGTTGATCTGAGGGAGGAGAGATCTTCTGGTTCATGTGTTTTGGGTTTTGTTCAGTGTTTTTAAAGCGACTCTTTGCTTCAGGCTGATTCACGACGTTCAAACAGCATCAGACACTTTTCCCTTTTCATTTCCGTTAAACATTTGGAACAGAAAAACTACAGAACTATAGAAATCCTGATAAAACTAATACTCAGTTTGGTACGATTCATAAACTCGGAGAAAGAGGGAAGTGTCTGAACACCTGAAGTGGGAATCAAACTCTCAGATCATTTCTTTAAAGCGTCTCTGCCCCTGAGCTCGACTGTAAAGAACCGTTTTCCTCGTGCCGGAGTTCGAATCCTCGTTTCCGTTTGTCTCGTTTGTGTTTGTTTCTTTCGGGACCATGTTTCTGGAGCTTTGCTGCTGTTTCCTCGTGCACTTCCACTGGACTCTTCGCGCTTTTGTCCTGAAAATAAAATCCAAGAAAAGAAACTTGTTACTTACGTTAAAAAAAAAAATTGCACTTCCGGATCCGTCCACCCGGTGGCGCCGCTCCAGACGTGGACGAGTTTCCGGGAAGGTGGACGGTGGAAAAAAAGCCTGTTCTCTGGTGTAAATATTTAATAAAGACAAATGAAAGTGTCTGTGGTGTTTTGTTTGAACCTTTAAAAAACCCGGGACTCGTTCAGGAAGCTTTTCTGTAAATATTTGTGTCACTTCCACTTTCAGAAGATCCTCAGACGTTTTTACGCAGAAACATTCACCCACACCTCAGATACGAACACCTCCACCCTCATGTTTCATTTACAGAGAAAATGAACCCGGATTTGTTTAGAGTCTGAACTTCCACATGAGGCCAGTTCGGATTTGGAGTCTTCAGCCTTTTTTCTCCACTGAGCCACTTTACAAAACCAAAATGTCAGAGACTAAATTCACCAAGTCACAAAGAAATATAAATAAGTATAAGAAGTAGAAGTATTTTTCTGCCTATAAGTTGCACTTTTTTCATGGTTTGGGTGTTTCCTGCGACTTATCCTCAGGTGCGACTTATATAAAATCTATAATTCCATCTGTGGGTTATTTCCCCCCTGAGGCCCCTAGGAGGCGCTCGAGGCATGTGCACCAGTATCTGCTGCACCACTGTCACTTCTCCTGCAGTGGATTTACCAGAGTCGGGCTGAGGAGGCGATTAATCGATTAATCGATATTTGCTCCTTCAGAGTTTGGTGGATCAGGTTCATGTTAATGGCCAAACTGAATGTCGGTGTCTGTGTAACGTAGCCTGAGGAGTCGAGGTCTGAGCACAAACTCTGGAGCCTCACAGTCCCACGTCTCAGCTCTGGCTCCTTGGAGATCCCTATATTCCTCAGAGTGTGTTTTCCTGCACATCAGTGTCCCGGGTATGATCGGGTTTTTGAGTGTCCCGGTTTCACATGTTTACGCAGCATCTGCAACGCGACATACGCACAGAACAGACTCAGCATCAGCAGAACATCCTCTGTCACAGAGAGAACACTCATATTCACTGAGTCACAGAGAGAACACTCATATTCACTGAGTCACAGAGAGAACACTCATATTCACTGAGTCACAGAGAGAACACTCATATTCACTGAGTTACAGGGAGAACACTCATAGTCACTGAGTTACAGGGAGAACACTCATATTCACTGAGTCACAGAGAGAACACTCATATTCACTGAGTCACAGAGAGAACACTCATATTCACTGAGTCACAGAGAGAACACTCATATTCACTGAGTCACAGAGAGAACACTCATTCACTGAGTCACAGAGAGAACACTCATATTCACTGAGTCACAGAGAGAACACTCATATTCACTGAGTCACAGAGAGAACACTCATATTCACTGAGTCACAGAGAGAACACTCATATTCACTGAGTCACAGAGAGAACACTCATATTCACTGAGTCACAGAGAGAACACTCATATCCACTGAGTCACAGAGAGAACACTCATATTCACTGAGTCACAGAGAGAACACTCATATTCACTGAGTCACAGAGAGAACACTCATATTCACTGAGTCACAGAGAGAACACTCATATTCACTGAGTCACAGAGAGAACACTCATATTCACTGAGTCACAGAGAGAACACTCATATCCACTGAGTCACAGAGAGAACACTCATATTCACTGAGTCACAGAGAGAACACTCATATTCACTGAGTCACAGAGAGAACACTCATATTCACTGAGTCACAGAGAGAACACTCATATTCACTGAGTCACAGAGAGAACACTCATATTCACTGAGTCACAGAGAGAACACTCATATTCACTGAGTCACAGAGAGAACACTCATATCCACTGAGTCACAGAGAGAACACTCATATCCACTGAGTCACAGAGAGAACACTCATATCCACTGAGTCACAGAGAGAACACTCATATTCACTGAGTCACAGAGAGAACACTCATATTCACTGAGTCACAGACAGAACACTCATATTCACTGAGTCACAGAGAGAACACTCATATTCATTGAGTCACAGAGAGAACACTCATTCACTGAGTCACAGAGAGAACACTCATATTCACTGAGTCACAGAGAGAACACTCATATTCACTGAGTCACAGAGAGAACACTCATATTCACTGAGTCACAGAGAGAACACTCATATTCACTGAGTCACAGAGAGAACACTCATATTCACTGAGTCACAGAGAGAACACTCATATTCACTGAGTCACAGAGAGAACACTCATATTCACTGAGTCACAGAGAGAACACTCATATTCACTGAGTCACAGAGAGAACACTCATATTCACTGAGTCACAGAGAGAACACTCATATTCACTGAGTCACAGAGAGAACACTCATATTCACTGAGTCACAGAGAGAACACTCATATTCACTGAGTCACAGAGAGAACACTCATATCCACTGAGTCACAGAGAGAACACTCATATCCACTGAGTCACAGAGAGAACACTCATATTCACTGAGTCACAGAGAGAACACTCATATTCACTGAGTCACAGAGAGAACACTCATATTCACTGAGTCACAGAGAGAACACTCATATTCACTGAGTCACAGAGAGAACACTCATATTCACTGAGTCACAGAGAGAACACTCATATTCACTGAGTCACAGAGAGAACACTCATATTCACTGAGTCACAGAGAGAACACTCATATTCACTGAGTCACAGAGAGAACACTCATATCCACTGAGTCACAGAGAGAACACTCATATTCACTGAGTCACAGAGAGAACACTCATATCCACTGAGTCACAGAGAGAACACTCATATTCACTGAGTCACAGAGAGAACACTCATATCCACTGAGTTGAGTCCTTTAGTCCCACAGAAGCTGAAGCAGCAGCACAAGGAAAGAGCTGCTTTTTTCAGCTCTTACAGTTTATGCAAATGAGCCGTGAGGTTTTAAGTTTAGTTTGTGTAAAACACAAATGTTTAAATCTGCATTAAACTCATTCTGACCTCACACTGATGAGGCTCTGGAGTCAGGACCTTTATGTGTTTAAAGTTTATTTATGCAGATTAGGAACAGGAAGAACAATGAGGATCATTTTAATATCAAATGTTCAGGATTAATCGAAAGTCGATCGTTAATTTTCCCGACGATCGATTAAGACAGTTTAATCGAACCTCGTCCCTCGTGTTTACTGAGTGGAGTAAAGGAAACGTCTGCAGAGGAAGAGAGGAGGAATCGAGCAGCAGAAAGAAAGTTTGGAGTGAGAGAAACTCGTGTTTGATGGAGAAAAGTGGAGGAAACTCAAACTGAAGTGAAGAAAACAAAAGCTCATCGCGGCTAAAAGCTGAATTTATCTGGAGCTGGAGGAGTTCCTCAGAAGTGACACGAGGATGAAGAATTCAGTGGATTCAGTGATTTGGAGCGAGATGGAGAGTTCAGTATAAACTTGTTCTGTTGTTTCTGCTCTGGTTTTGTGAAGAACTGTTCATATGTGACGAGAACAAACCCGACACATGATCTGTTTGCAGGTGGAGCTGAGGGTGGAGCTGAGGGTGGAGCTGGGGGTGGAGCTGAGGGTGGAGCTGGGGGTGGAGCTGAGGGTGGAGCTGGGGGTGGAGCTGGGGGTGGAGCTGAGGGTGGAGCTGGGGGTGGAGCTGAGGGTGGAGCTGGGGGTGGAGCTGAGGGTGGAGCTGGGGGTGGAGCTGAGGGTAGAGCTGAGGGTGGAGCTGGGGGTGGAGCTGGGGGTGGAGCTGAGGGTGGAGCTGGGGGTGGAGCTGAGGGTGGAGCTGGGGGTGGAGCTGAGGGTGGAGCTGGGGGCGTGTGCTGCATCTGGGCCCAAACAGATCCTGTATCTCCGAGTCTGAGTGACTGTGACGTCTCCACAGCGTCGCTCACATGAGGCTCCTGTTGCCACGGTTACAGGTCCATATTTGGAAATCCTCCCGCGAGTATCATAGCGACACAAGAGCCAATCATGAGTGAGGAGGTTAAATGTGGCGCCTCCTCCTGGCAGAGCTGATGCATCATATATACGGACTATGGATGTGATACTCTGCACCTGCAGGACACTGGATTTACCTGATTCTGCACAAGAAGAAGAAACTTTGAGCTTTAAAGAGTTTAAGTCACTGATTTATGTCGTTTGTTCTGTTCCGTACGAACAAACAACAGAGTCACAATTTAACCAAATTCTCTTTACTTTCTGCTCGTTAAATTCTGCTCGTTCAGATTCTAGTCACATTAGATATTGTGACTGTTTGAGATATTTGGTCATTTTAGTTCAGAAATCGTCACTTTCGGGGAAAGCGGGAAGGGAACTTACTTAGCAACAAAACGAGCTGTCAATCAAACCTGTTGCTAACGCTAGGGGGAGGGGCCTCGGGGAATGAAGGCGTCTGATTGGTCCGTTATTTCTGTTCAGATCTTGATTTAGGAACAAAACAGAGAAATGAAAAGTTCAGGATCCTGTGTGGCGGCTTCAGACGAACAGTTTAAGTCCAGAATGACGAGGCTCAGAGCAGCAGGTACAGACAGAGGGACGAGAAGATCCTAATGTGAAGGAGCCCCAAGAGCCTCCTGGAGCACTTCCTGTTTGGCACGCGGCGGCTAACGGGTTAGCGGCTAACGGGTTAGCGGCTAACGGGTTAGCGGCTAACGGGTTAGCGGCTAACGGGTTAGCGGCTAACGGGTTAGCCGCTAACGGGTTAGCGGCTAACGGGTTAGCGGCTAACGGGTTAGCGGCTAACGGGTTAGCTTCTAGCCTTTTCTTTTAGTTTCACACACAAACACTTCAGACACTCTGAGCCTCGTCCCATTTTCAGATCGTTTTCTTCACTTTCTTCTTTCCTGAGCCTCGTGGAACAGGAGGAACATGTGGGAAAATCCTGACATTTTCGGACATATATTTGTAATAATTGCACAATATTTATTTTTCTGTGTGTAGATATTTTAGATTTATTTCTTTATTCTTTCCATTTCTCTCTTGTTGATTCGAAGCGTCTGGTTTCCCGTGTGTCTGGACCGCAGGGTTAAACTCGTCTTCGGTTAATCTCATTTCAGATAAACTCATGTTGATGTTTTCTGTTCTTCTGGCGTCTCTTTGTCTCTTTGTCTCTTTGTCTCTGAGTCGGATCAGGACAATTACTGAACCTCCACATGAAACGATCCTGGAGTCTGATCCTGGAGTCTGATCCTGAGTCTGGAGTCTGATCCTGGAGTCTGATCCTGAGTCTGGAGTCTGATCCTGGAGTCTGATCCTGGAGTCTGATCCTGAGTCTGGAGTCTGATCCTGGAGTCTGATCCTGAGTCTGGAGTCTGATCCTGGAGTCTGATCCTGGAGTCTGATCCTGAGTCTGATCCTGAGTCTGGAGTCTGATCCTGGAGTCTGATCCTGAGTCTGGAGTCTGATCTGATCCAATACTTTTCCCCCTAAAACTGCCGCTTATGTATTTGTTTTTTCTTCTTTTTTGTGCATTTTTCAGCCGGTGCGATTCACACTTCAGAACGACTTTTACTCTGGAAAATAAACAGTAAATCTGAGACTGAAGACGGGAAACTGCAGAAGCTTCTGTCACCACACGATGACATCAGCAGGTGGTTCGTGTGGAGGAGCAGAGACGCTGAGATTACAGCCTGTCACCGAACGACTGAAGAGGAGGAGGAGAGAGAGAGAAGACATGTCCTGTAGACGCACCGAAAAGAGAGAGAGAAGAGAGGAGGGGAGGACTGAGAGAGAGAGAGAGAGAGGTGTGATTCACAAACACTGGACGGAGAGAGGGAAGAGAGAGGGAGGAGAGAAAGAAGAGGAGAGAAGGTATGTGCTTTATATACCTGAAGGAGGGAGAGAAAGAAGAGAGGGAGAGAGAGAAGAGAGGGAGAGAGAGAAGAGAGGGAGAGAGAGAAAAGAGGGAGAGAGAGAAGAGAGAGAAGAGAGGGAGAGAAAGAAGAGAGAGAAGAGAGGGAGAGAGAGAAGAGAGGGAGAGAGAGAGAAGAGGGAGAGAGAGAAGAGAGAGAAGAGAGGGAGAGAAAGAAGAGAGAGAAGAGAGGAGAGAGAAGAGAGGGAGAGAGAGGAGAGAGAGAGAAGAGAAAGAGGGAGATGAGGAGAGAGAGGGAAGAGAGGGGGAGGGGAAAAGAGAGAGAGAAGTCATATCCTTTAGATACACCAGAGGAGAGAGAAAAAAGAGGAGGAGGAGGAGATGGAAAGGGAGGAAAGGAGAGAGAGAGAAGGTGTGTGCTTCAGCTACACTGGAGCGAGAGAGGGAGAAAAAAGAGGGGGAAGGGAGAAGAGAGAAAGATAAGTCATATTCTTCAGACACCTGAGAGAGAGAAGAAGAGAGGGGAAGAGAGGGGAAGAGAGGGGAAGAGAGGGGGAGGGGAAGAGAGGGAAAGAGGAGAGTAAGAGGGAAAGAAAAGAGAGGAGGGGAGGAGATAGAGAAAAAGAAGAGAGAGAAAATAAGAGGGGAAGGAGAGAGAGAAAGAGATGAGAGAGAGAAAGAGGAATACTTAAGAGAGAGATTAAATAAGAGAGAGAAAGAAAGGGAAGTCATAGAGAGAGAGAAAGAAAAAGAGGGGGATGGTCAAACATTCATCCCTGAGCCACTTGAGAAAGAGGGAGTGACACAGAGAGAGAAATAAAGAGATGGAGGGAAGGAAGGAAGGCAGGAAGGAGAGAAAGACATTTTAAACCTCCTCTCCTGCTGTACCTGAGTGAAAGAGGGAGGAGGAGAGAGAGGAAGAGGAGGAAAAGAGGGGAAGAGGAGAGAGGGAAACAGAGAGAAGGAGAGGAAGAGGATAGAGGGATGGAGAGACAGAGAGACAGAGGGATGGAGGGACAGAGGGATGGAGGGACAGAGGGATGGAGAGACAGAGGGACAGAGGGACAGAGGGATGGAGGGACAGAGGGATGGAGGGACAGAGGGACAGAGGGATGGAGGGATGGAGGATGGAGGGATGGAGGGATGGAGGGACAGAGGGATGGAGGGACAGAGGGACAGAGGGATGGAGGGACAGAGGGATGGAGGGACAGAGGGATGGAGGGACAGAGGGATGGAGGGATAGAGGGATGGAGGGACAGAGGGATGGAGGGACAGAGGGATGGAGGGACAGAGGGACAGAGGGATGGATGGAGGGATGGAGGGATGGAGGGACAGAGGGATGGAGGGAAAGAGGGATGGAGGGACAGAGGGACAGAGGGATGGAGGGACAGAGGGATGGATGGATGGATGGAGGGACAGAGAGATGGAGGGAAAGAGGGATGGAGGGATAGAGGGATGGAGGGACAGAGGGATGGAGGGACAGAGGGATGGAGGATGGAGGGATGGATGGATGGAGGGACAGAGAGATGGAGGATAGAGGGATGGAGAGACAGAGGGATGGAGGGATGGAGGGATGGAGAGACAGAGGGACAGAGGGATGGAGGGATAGAGGGATGGAGAGACAGAGGGATGGAGGGATGGAGGGATGGGGGGACAGAGGGATGGAGGGATAGAGGGATGGAGAGACAGAGGGACAGAGGGATGGAGGGATGGAGGGATGAAGGGACAGAGGGACAGAGGGATAGAGGGATAGAGGGATGGAGAGACAGAGGGACAGAGGGATGGAGGGACAGAGGGATAGAGGGATAGAGAGACAGAGGGATGGAGGATGGAGGGATGGAGGGATGGAGAGACAGAGGGACAGAGGGATGGAGGGACAGAGGGATAGAGGGATGGAGAGACAGAGGGATGGAGGGATGGAGGGATGGAGGGAGCAGATCTGTCGGAGGTGCAGGTGAAATGAAGCTGATCAAATCCAGCCCAGTTTTTCTGTCGGGATTTTGAAATGAAAATGTTTTTTGTTGTTTCCGTCCTTTGACCAATCAGAGGCCGGTGTGTGAAAAGAGGCGGGGCTAAGGCTCTGTCCGGACGCTCTGATTGGCTCCTGCGAACGTCTAAAATAATAATAATAATAAGTCAAAAACACAAAAGTCTGAAGGTGAAACGACTCCGTGTTTCAGTTTAAAGCTGCACTCTTTTAGATCGGGGCTCCGTCACCTGCTTGTTTCTATGGAGACGTCATTTCTCTGCCTGGAATGTTCCGCAGTGTGACTTTAAACAGATCTAACTTATGTTTATTCAATCACAGGTGGTTTTAGAGCTCAAAAACACCTAGAAAAACACCTTCTGACTGTCTCTCCACAGATCTGACCTGGAACTCTAGTCTAGTTTGGTTTCCATGATGACAGAAAGGTTTAATGCCGTAATGCGGAACATTCCAGACAAAGCAATAACATCTCCAGCTTCTCTCATTATACTGAATAAACGTATAATTTCACACGTAAACACTTTTCTAACGAGGTCTGACTTCACTTCAGTGTTTGGACCTGACTCTTATTCAGGTGGTTTCCGTGGAAATGCAGTTTCTTTAGCTGTAATGTTCCACAGTACGGCATAAAACGTGTCTACATCCAAGGAGAATGTCCCAAAGTCTGGCTTTAACCTTCTGTTTCCATGGAGTTATGCAGGTGATGGAAGATTCCATCAGATTTTGAATTTTAAACGCCACTGAATTTCTCACTTTGAATTTTTTAACTCTGACAAAACACGTTTGAATTGCTGAAATTTTAAGTGTTTAAAATTCAGTGTTAAAAATTTGCCTTTTAAATATTCAAAGACCGAGGCAGAAACAATCGATCCAGACCTCAAGCCACAGATGAGAACGACCAATAGGAAATCGACTGTTTCTGCCTTGGCAAATTTTTACTCTGAATTTTACACTGAATTTGAAGACTTGAAAATATTTGTGCTGTAAAAACTAAACTTCAGAAGAAAAAAATCAAACATCTTTTTTTAAGAGTTAAAAAACTGAGTGAGAAAAAGTGAGAAAATCAGCGGTATTTAAAATTCTAAATCGATGGAAAGAATGATCTTCTGTAGATGTGGCACCTCCAGAAAGTTCCAGACTGTTGCTTTAAGATGGAGCTCAACAGAAACTCCAGACTCTTGTTTTTGTCTGGGAAACACAGTCATCTCTGTAACACAGTCATCTCTGTAACACAGTCATCTTTGTAACAGTCATCTCTGTAACACAGTCATCTCTGTAACACAGTCATCTTTGTAACAGTCATCTCTGTAACACAGTCATCTCTGTAACACAGTCATCTCTGTAACACAGTCATCTCTGTAACACAGTCATCTTTGTAACAGTCATCTCTGTAACACAGTCATCTCTGTAACACAGTCATCTCTGTAACACAGTCATCTCTGTAACACACAGTCATCTCTGTAACACACAGTCATCTCTGTAACACACAGTCATCTCTGTAAGACAGTCATCTATGTAACACAGTCATCTCTGTAACAGTCATCTCTGTAACACAGAGTCATCTCTGTAACACAGTCATCTCTGTAACACACAGTCATCTCTGTAACACAGTCATCTCTGTAACACAGTCATCTCTGTAACACAGTCATCTCTGTAACACACAGTCATCTCTGTAACACACAGTCATCTCTGTAACACACAGTCATCTCTGTAACACACAGTCATCTCTGTAACACACAGTCATCTCTGTAACACACAGTCATCTCTGTAACACAGTCATCTCTGTAACACACAGTCATCTCTGTAACACACAGTCATCTCTGTAACACACAGTCATCTCTGTAACACACAGTCATCTCTGTAACACAGTCATCTCTGTAACACACAGTCATCTCTGTAACACAGTCATCTCTGTAACACAGTCATCTCTGTAACACAGTCATCTCTGTAACACACAGTCATCTCTGTAACACACAGTCATCTCTGTAACACAGTCATCTCTGTAACACACAGTCATCTCTGTAACACACAGTCATCTCTGTAACACAGTCATCTCTGTAACACACAGTCATCTCTGTAACACAGTCATCTCTGTAACACACAGTCATCTCTGTAACACACAGTCATCTCTGTAACAGTCATCTCTGTAACACACAGTCATCTCTGTAACACAGTCATCTCTGTAACACACAGTCATCTCTGTAACACACAGTCATCTCTGTAACAGTCATCTCTGTAACACACAGTCATCTCTGTAACACAGTCATCTCTGTAACACACAGTCATCTCTGTAACACACAGTCATCTCTGTAACACACAGTCATCTCTGTAACACAGTCATCTCTGTAACACACAGTCATCTCTGTAACACAGTCATCTCTGTAACACACAGTCATCTCTGTAACACAGTCATCTCTGTAACACACAGTCATCTCTGTAACACACAGTCATCTCTGTAACACACAGTCATCTCTGTAACACACAGTCATCTCTGTAACACACAGTCATCTCTGTAACACAGTCATCTCTGTAACACACAGTCATCTCTGTAACACAGTCATCTCTGTAACACAGTCATCTCTGTAACACACAGTCATCTCTGTAACACACAGTCATCTCTGTAACACAGTCATCTCTGTAACACACAGTCATCTCTGTAACACACAGTCATCTCTGTAACACAGTCATCTCTGTAACACAGTCATCTCTGTAACACAGTCATCTATGTAACACACAGTCATCTCTGTAACACACAGTCATCTCTGTAACACACAGTCATCTCTGTAACACAGTCATCTCTGTAACACACAGTCATCTCTGTAACACAGTCATCTCTGTAACACACAGTCATCTCTGTAACACACAGTCATCTCTGTAACACAGTCATCTCTGTAACACACAGTCATCTCTGTAACACAGTCATCTCTGTAACACACAGTCATCTCTGTAACACAGTCATCTCTGTAACACACAGTCATCTCTGTAACACAGTCATCTCTGTAACACACAGTCATCTCTGTAACACACAGTCATCTCTGTAACACAGTCATCTCTGTAACACAGTCATCTCTGTAACACACAGTCATCTCTGTAACACACAGTCATCTCTGTAACACACAGTCATCTCTGTAACACAGTCATCTCTGTAACACAGTCATCTCTGTAACACACAGTCATCTCTGTAACACACAGTCATCTCTGTAACACAGTCATCTCTGTAACACACAGTCATCTCTGTAACACAGTCATCTCTGTAACACAGTCATCTCTGTAACACACAGTCATCTCTGTAACACACAGTCATCTCTGTAACACACAGTCATCTCTGTAACACACAGTCATCTCTGTAACACACAGTCATCTCTGTAACACACAGTCATCTCTGTAACACACAGTCATCTCTGTAACACACAGTCATCTCTGTAACACAGTCATCTCTGTAACACAGTCATCTCTGTAACACAGTCATCTCTGTAACACAGTCATCTCTGTAACACACAGTCATCTCTGTAACACAGTCATCTCTGTAACACACAGTCATCTCTGTAACACACAGTCATCTCTGTAACACAGTCATCTCTGTAACACACAGTCATCTCTGTAACACACAGTCATCTCTGTAACACAGTCATCTCTGTAACACACAGTCATCTCTGTAACACACAGTCATCTCTGTAACACACAGTCATCTCTGTAACACACAGTCATCTCTGTAACACAGTCATCTCTGTAACACAGTCATCTCTGTAACACACAGTCATCTCTGTAACACACAGTCATCTCTGTAACACAGTCATCTCTGTAACACAGTCATCTCTGTAACACAGTCATCTCTGTAACACAGTCATCTCTGTAACACACAGTCATCTCTGTAACAGTCATCTCTGTAACACAGTCATCTCTGTAACACAGTCATCTCTGTAACACAGTCATCTCTGTAACACACAGTCATCTCTGTAACACAGTCATCTCTGTAACACAGTCATCTCTGTAACACAGTCATCTCTGTAACACAGTCATCTCTGTAACACACAGTCATCTCTGTAACACAGTCATCTCTGTAACACACAGTCATCTCTGTAACACACAGTCATCTCTGTAACACAGTCATCTCTGTAACACAGTCATCTCTGTAACACAGTCATCTCTGTAACACAGTCATCTCTGTAACACAGTCATCTCTGTAACACAGTCATCTCTGTAACACAGTCATCTATGTAACACACAGTCATCTCTGTAACACAGTCATCTCTGTAACACAGTCATCTCTGTAACACAGTCATCTCTGTAACACAGTCATCTCTGTAACACAGTCATCTCTGTAACACAGTCCTATCTGTAACACTGTCTTCTCTGTAACACAGTCATCTCTGTAACACAGTCATCTCTGTAACACACAGTCATCTCTGTAACACAGTCATCTCTGTAACACAGTCATCTCTGTAACACACAGTCATCTCTGTAACACAGTCATCTCTGTAACACAGTCATCTCTGTAACACACAGTCATCTCTGTAACACACAGTCATCTCTGTAACACAGTCATCTCTGTAACACACAGTCATCTCTGTAACACAGTCATCTCTGTAACACAGTCATCTCTGTAACACAGTCATCTCTGTAACACACAGTCATCTCTGTAACACAGTCATCTCTGTAACACACAGTCATCTCTGTAACACAGTCATCTCTGTAACACAGTCATCTCTGTAACACAGTCATCTCTGTAACACACAGTCATCTCTGTAACACAGTCATCTCTGTAACACACAGTCATCTCTGTAACACACAGTCATCTCTGTAACACACAGTCATCTCTGTAACACAGTCATCTCTGTAACACACAGTCATCTCTGTAACACAGTCATCTCTGTAACACACAGTCATCTCTGTAACACACAGTCATCTCTGTAACACAGTCATCTCTGTAACACAGTCATCTCTGTAACACAGTCATCTCTGTAACACACAGTCATCTCTGTAACACAGTCATCTCTGTAACACACAGTCATCTCTGTAACACAGTCATCTCTGTAACACACAGTCGTCTCTGTAACACACAGTCATCTCTGTAACACAGTCATCTCTGTAACACAGTCATCTCTGTAACACACAGTCGTCTCTGTAACACACAGTCATCTCTGTAACACAGTCATCTCTGTAACACAGTCATCTCTGTAACACAGTCATCTCTGTAACTCACAGTCATCTCTGTAACACAGTCGTCTCTGTAACGTTCTGACAAAGGAGTCGGAGGCGGTTTAAGGCACTGACAGAGTTTAAATCATCAGATCATGTGACAGAAGCAGAGGTCATGTGACACGGACCACACGCGGGACAAACACACTTCAAAATAAAAGCACGGACACAGGACGTTTCAGAATAAAACACTTGAGGCTCGTAAGGCTCTGGGCTCCGACACACGAGAGAGGAGGGGCCACAAACACACCGTGACATCACAACATTACACCCGCTGAGGAAAGAGGGAGTATTATACTTCTCCGGGGATTTACGGAACACAGATTTAGATTTCACCTTTTATGGTTTTGAAAATGTCAAATTCGCCCAAAACAAAGAATTCAGATGTTTAGTTAGTTTCAGGTTTGTTTTTGAGTCCCCCTCCCCTCGTACATGGGAAACAGCACAAAACTCCCTCTTTAATAAATAATTCTAATACAGAATCTCTTTGACTTTGTACATTTGAAACAAAACATGAAATAAATAAAAATAAATATCTTTAATATCTTAAAGCTAAATAAACCTCTGGAGCATTCGGACTTTCGTGCAGGTGTTTGTTTTGTGTGATCCTGCAGGGACTCGTGCCTGGATGTGATTTCGAGACGGCAGATAAGGCTTTTCATTTCCTCGTCAGTTTGTGGTTCACAATCGGGCGCCATGACGGAGCTCCGGTTGCCGCGGTAACGTGTAAACATCCGTGGCCACTGTTATACTGAAGGGTTTTAGAGCGATGGAAATCTAGAACCGTCGCCGTCACAATTAAAGCTGAACTCGGGCCCGTTTGAAGCTAAAGTCCGTCGCTAGAGGAGGTGGAATTCTGTCAGGAGCCAAAAAACGGCACAGATCAGTGTTTCCTCAGTGGAGATCTGACTGTGGCAGTGAGTCTGTGAAGGCAACAAACTAGTGTAGTGATGGGGGCAAGTTCTGAACTAGTGTAGTGATGGGGGCAAGTTCTGAACTAGTGTAGTGATGGGGCAAGTTCTGAACTAGTGTAGTGATGGGGGCAAGTTCTGAACTAGTGCAGTGATGGGGGCAAGTTCTGAACTAGTGCAGTGATGGGGGCAAGTTCTGAACTAGTGTAGTGATGGGGCAAGTTCTGAACTAGTGTAGTGATGGGGGCAAGTTCTGAACTAGTGTAGTGATGGGGGCAAGTTCTGAACTAGTGCAGTGATGGGGGCAAGTTCTGAACTAGTGTAGTGATGGGGGCAAGTTCTGAACTAGTGTAGTGATGGGGGCAAGTTCTGAACTTCCACGTAAAACACCAATTTGCTTCAGACTGAAGAAGCTTAACTCCACTTTAACCCATCTGACAACAGCCACGAGTCTAACAAACCAAACGCTCTGCCTGGTTCACTCATTAGTGTCTGGAAACGTTAGAAAACAACTTTATAAGCACCTCACACTTCCCTCTGTTGATTTCCCACTGCACAAAAGCCCAAAAGACTCGATCGCCGACTCCAGAAGCAACAAGTGAAGATCGACTACTGACGGTGAAGAAGAAGAGAAACTGAAAGCTGTTGAAAGAAAATGGTTCAGGAATGTATTTTTTTAGTGTTTTTCAAAAAAAATATAATTCACTTGTAAATAAATGGGATTAGAAACGATGTCGGCAATTGAGTCTTTTGGGCTTTTGTGCAGTGGGAAATCAGCAGAGGGAAGTGTGAGGTGCTTATAAAGATGTTTTCTAACGATTTAAGTGTTTAGATCTTACATTTTGGCAAAGGTTTTTAGCAGTGTGGGCGGAGCCTTGTACTGCTAACCGTAAGGAGGGTTTGAATAGGGCTCGGGAGAGATCTCTAGATTACTCAGACATGTATGGATGACTCTAGAACCTCTTCACACAGGTTTTTGATGAGGAACAACGATAAAACTGGATTTACCCCGTCCGGCCCGGCCCCTCCTCTCTGAGACGACAGACACAACGCACGACATTCACCAGAAAAACCTCCGATTTTTTTAGACATTTTTTGTTTGTTCAGTTTTTTACGACAAAATAGATCTCTGCGCGGGGTCCGAGGTTAATCGTAGTCCTCGTCGTAGTCCTGGTCCAGGTCCAGGTCCGGGTCGTGGCCCTGGTACGGGTCCTGAGTCGAGTAGGTCCGGGTCTTCATGTTGCAGTTCGACTCCATCAGAATCGCCTGCAAGGAAACGCCAAATACGGTCAACACGGGGGAGGAGTCTAGCAGAAAATGCCAAATATGGTCAACACGGGGGAGGAGTCTAGCAGAAAATGCCAAATACGGTCAACACGGGGGAGGAGTCTAGCAGAAAATGCCAAATATGGTCAACACGGGGGAGGAGTCTAACATGACATGCCAAATATGGTCAACACGGGGGAGGAGTCTAACAGAAAATGCCAAATACGGTCAACACGGGGGAGGAGTCTAACAGAAAATGCCAAAGACGGTCAACACGAGGGAGGAGTCTAACAGAAAATGCCAAAGACGGTCAACACGGGGGAGGAGTCTAACAGAAAATGCCAGAGGAAGGAGCAGAGGAGGAGCAGAAAATGCCAAATACGGTCAACATGAGGAGGAGTCTAACAGGAGGTGCCAGAGGAGGTGCAGAGGAGGAGGAGCAGAGGAAACGCCAGAGGAGGTCAACAGGGAGGAGTCTAGCAGAAAATGCCAGAGGGAGGAGCAGAGGAGGAGCAGAGGAGGTGCAGAGGAGGTGCAGAGGAGGAGCAGAGGGAGGAGCAGAAAATGCCAAAGACGGTCAACATGGGGGAGGAGTCTAACATGACATGCCAAATATGGTCAACACGGGGGAGGAGTCTAACAGGAAACGCCAAATACGGTCAACACAGGGGCGGGGTTGGCGTGATGGTGTGTGCAGGAGGCGGACATGCAATGGAACGCCATCTTCATGCTGTGATGGAGCAGAGGAGGTGCAGAGGAGGTGCAGAGGAGCATGCAGGAGCGTGATGGTGGAACATGCATCAGGACATTTCCTGGAGATGATCCAAACCTTGAGGCTCCGACACAAACAAGACTCTGATGAGCTTTAAGACACGTTCTGATGTTTCCTCCTCACACACAGAGCTGGAGTTTCATTCACATGTCTGAGGAACATCTGCAAAGCTCCAAACGCTCTGTTCCACCTCGTGATGTCATGAAGTGGTAGTTTCCAAGTGAACAGCTCCTTTTACCTTTAGTTCAGTCGAGAGAAAGACGAAAGCTTAAAGGAAACAACGACGAGCATCAGTGAAACGACTGAGCAGCACCAACGTTCTGGTCCTGGAGGAAACAGTTCCAGTTCCAATAAAAACTCCATTTCCTGATGTGGATCGGACACAGTTTTGTGCAGGTGAATGTGACACGTCTCCAGGTCCAGAACGTTGGTGCTGCTCAGTCGTTTCACTGATGCTCGTCGTTGTTTCCTTTAAGTTTTCGTCTTTCTTCCCTCGATCGTTGTGGATAAATTCTTCATGAAGAATGTTTCTCCTCTGTGGACCTTGTTGGTTGAAGATTTGGTGATGGGGCAGATTTATGAAGCTGCTGGAGAAAACGACACATTTACACACACGTTTACAACAGACAAACCTTCACCAGAAGCTCCACAGACCTACAGGGGGACATTTCAGACTTTGGGAAAAAGGTCCATTTCCGATCGCGACTGAACTCAAGGTGGAACAGAGCGTTTGGAGCTTTGCAGATGTAACAGGCGAAGAATAAAGAGCTCCTCAAACACGTGTGAAAGAAACAAACAAAACTCCAGCTCTGTTCATGAGGAGGAAACGTGGGCGGCTCCTCAGACTCGTCACACAAACACACAGACGACGGAGGGATGTTCTTACGATCTTCTCCTCGTTGCCGGGGGGACTGCGCAGGAACAGACACAGAGGAGCAAAGATGATGTCCACCAGACCGATGATCGTCATGAGCCACGGGAACCCGATGCTCTGAGCGATGGAGCCGCCGATGGACGGCCCTGGAAAGAAGAGAAGAGAGGACATATTTATATATATTGTACATCAAGAGTCTCTAAGTTTCAGCTCCGGAGCTTCCACCCTCTTCCTCGCAGCTCGCCAAAGGATTTCTGAATTGCACGTTTTGTCCTGAAGAACTAAAATGTGATTCTTCCCCGTGTAACTGTGTCATTTTGATGCCTCACTTTGTGCTCTAATAAACTCAAATAAAGGTTTATGGTTTATAATCATTTAACTCTTCCTCATCTAAGGTGTAATCGTCCCAATTTCTTGCGACCGCTAAAACGAGGAGCTCTTCTGCGTTTTCGTTTTGTAAAGGAGCTCGCCGGAGGAAAAAGGTTGGAGACCCCTGGTGTGTTTGCTTAACCCAAACTCAAACCTTAACCCTAACCAAACTTTAAAATAATCCTGTTCCTAAACTTCATCACTTCTGTCCGTCCTGACCCCAGATTCAGGTTCTCGTCAGATTTCCGGTGGATCTAAACTGCTCCTGGACCCGGATGAAGCAGAAGAACCGTGTGAGTGCTCAAAGTTCTGACCCAGAGCGAAGCCCATGCAGAAGGCCACGTCAGCGATGGCGTAAACGCTTCCGTAAACCGACACGTGCCTGAGGTCCACCAGGTACCCCATGATCGGCATCATCGAGGAGTCCACCATCCCTGAGGACAAAAGTGCGATTCAACCAAACGGACTTCAGAACAGACATGAGACACTCGCCACAGTTACACGAGCTTTAATTCTGAATAAAAACAATTTAATCCAGAATCAAAACAATTTAATCCTGAATAAAAATGATTTCCTCTTTAAAAAGTCCATGTAAACCCTTAATTCTAATGAAAATGATTCTTGTGAGTTAAACTTAATCCTGAAGTCAGTGGGTTTATTCTGATTTTAAAGCCGAATGAATTTCTTCCTGGATCCTGTAAACGTTTCTTCTTCTTCACAATAATCCCGGTGGTTGGTGCTCGTTGGCTCGTCCTTCGATCCGGCTCCTCCAGTCGTCTCTTGGGACTTTCCTCCACGTCTCTTTGGATTTGTGAGCGGGATGTGGGAGTGGGCTGAGGTGTGGCAGCCTCAGACTCAGTTTGTCTTCTTCCTCCTTCTCCCACACTCTTCCCTTCTCCTCCTCAGCTCACAGACGGAAAGTGTGAGGACAGAATTCTCCAGCTGCTGCTTCATTATCATCAGAACCACTGCGGAAAAAGTTCTGATCGTGTTTGTGTCGGCGGCGAAACGACAAACCGAGATGACAGAAAAGCCGGGAGCAGCTGAAGTGTGGGTTTTCTTCCCAAAGACGGAAATACGTTTGTGTCGCTGTCCAGTCAGAACCTTCCCCACTACAGACGCTGAGAACTACTAAATAAAGACCATTTAACCTGTTTCCATGGAAACCTCAATTCACAATTATTATTTCCATGGAAACTTCAAGGAGAAGATTTTAATTCTGAGCTATTCATTTGAAATTTAATAGACGTATTTATCTCGGTTTCGCGTTATGCCGCCGACTCAAACACGATCCAAACACAGTCTGAGGCTGCAGCACCTCAGCCCACTCCCACATCCCGCTCACAAATCCAAAGAGACGTGGAGGAAAGTCCCAAGAGACGACTGGAGGAGCCGGATCGAAGGACGAGCCAACGAGCACCAACCACCGGGATTATTTTGAAGAAGAAGAAACGTTTACAGGATCCAGGAAGAAATTCATTCGGCTTTAAAATCAGAATAAACCCACTGACTTCAGGATTAAGATTAATTCACAAGAATCATTTTCATTAGAATTAAGAGTTTTTTATTCAGAATTAAATTACTTTTATTCAGAATTAAAGCTCTCATGGAAATGTGGCCAGTCTGTGGTTCACATCAATAAAAAGTGAAACTCACCGATGGCGAATCCGACTCCGAAGTTTGGGAGGATGAGGCCGTAAATGTTACTGGCAAAAGGAACCTGCCGAAAAGGAGGAAAATGTCAACGCTCAACATCAGTATGAAATGTCCCGCAGTGGAGCTTTAACCCTGTTCTAATGTCGTGTCCTCCTCAGAAACATCCCTGTGCTCCACTGGGTTTTTAAAAATCACAGTTTTAGTTTTTTCCACCGCACACTTCATGAACACTGCAAATTTCTCTGATCTGGCCAAGATTTTCAAACTTCATTATACGGCGCATTTTGGCTGAATCCCATTACACCACTTTCCCCTAAGCCTCCGTGTTGTGCGTCCTCCTGTAGGTTTAGGGGTGTTTGTGCGTCCTCCTGTAGGTTTAGGGGTGTTTGTGCGTCCTCCTGTAGGTTTAGGGGTGTTTGTGCGTCCTCCTGTAGGTTTAGGGGTGTTTGTGCGTCCTCCTGTAGGTTTAGGGGTGTTTGTGCGTCCTCCTGTAGGTTTAGGGGTGTTTGTGCGTCCTCCTGTAGGTTTAGGGGTGTTTGTGCGTCCTCCTGTAGGTTTAGGGGTGTTTTGTGTGTCCTCCTGTAGGTTTAGGGGTGTTTGTGCGTCCTCCTGTAGGTTTAGGGGTGTTTGTGCGTCCTCCTGTAGGTTTAGGGGTGTTTGTGTGTCCTCCTGTAGGTTTAGGGGTGTTTGTGCGTCCTCCTGTAGGTTTAGGGGTGTTTGTGCGTCCTCCTGTAGGTTTAGGGGTGTTTGTGCGTCCTCCTGTAGGTTTAGGGGTGTTTGTGCGTCCTCCTGTAGGTTTAGGGGTGTTTGTGCGTCCTCCTGTAGGTTTAGGGGTGTTTGTGCGTCCTCCTGTAGGTTTAGGGGTGTTTGTGCGTCCTCCTGTAGGTTTAGGGGTGTTTGTGCGTCCTCCTGTAGGTTTAGGGGTGTTTGTGCGTCCTCCTGTAGGTTTAGGGGTGTTTGTGCGTCCTCCTGTAGGTTTAGGGTGTTTGTGCGTCCTCCTGTAGGTTTAGGGGTGTTTGTGCGTCCTCCTGTAGGTTTAGGGGTGTTTGTGCGTCCTCCTGTAGGTTTAGGGGTGTTTGTGCGTCCTCCTGTAGGTTTAGGGGTGTTTTGTGCGTCCTCCTGTAGGTTTAGGGGTGTTTTGTGCGTCCTCCT
The DNA here is from genome assembly GCA_034769755.1 of Odontamblyopus lacepedii. NCBI lineage: Eukaryota > Metazoa > Chordata > Actinopteri > Gobiiformes > Gobiidae > Odontamblyopus > Odontamblyopus lacepedii. The sequence continues at coordinate 41,585,437 of CM068354.1, read as the reverse complement.
GTAGGTTTAGGGGTGTTTGTGTGTCCTCCTGTAGGTTTAGGGGTGTTTGTGCGTCCTCCTGTAGGTTTAGGGGTGTTTGTGCGTCCTCCTGTAGGTTTAGGGGTGTTTGTGTGTCCTCCTGTAGGTTTAGGGGTGTTTGTGCGTCCTCCTGTAGGTTTAGGGGTGTTTTGTGCGTCCTCCTGTAGGTTTAGGGGTGTTTGTGCGTCCTCCTGTAGGTTTAGGGGTGTTTGTGCGTCCTCCTGTAGGTTTAGGGGTGTTTGTGCGTCCTCCTGTAGGTTTAGGGGTGTTTTGTGCGTCCTCCTGTAGGTTTAGGGGTGTTTGTGCATCCTCCTGTAGGTTTATGGTTTGTTTGTGCGTCCTCCTGTAGGTTTAGGGGTGTTTGTGCGTCCTCCTGTAGGTTTAGGGGTGTTTGTGCGTCCTCCTGCAGGTTTAGGGGTGTTTGTGCGTCCTCCTGTAGGTTTAGGGGTGTTTGTGCGTCCTCCTGTAGGTTTAGGGATGTTTTGTGCGTCCTCCTGTAGGTTTAGGGGTGTTTGTGCGTCCTCCTGTAGGTTTAGGGGTGTTTGTGCGTCCTCCTGTAGGTTTAGGGGTGTTTGTGCGTCCTCCTGTAGGTTTAGGGGTGTTTGTGCGTCCTCCTGTAGGTTTAGGGGTGTTTGTGCGTCCTCCTGTAGGTTTAGGGGTGTTTGTGCGTCCTCCTGTAGGTTTAGGGGTGTTTGTGCGTCCTCCTGTAGGTTTAGGGGTGTTTGTGCGTCCTCCTGTAGGTTTAGGGGTGTTTTGTGTGTCCTCCTGTAGGTTTAGGGGTGTTTGTGCGTCCTCCTGTAGGTTTAGGGGTGTTTTGTGTGTCCTCCTGTAGGTTTAGGGGTGTTTGTGCGTCCTCCTGTAGGTTTAGGGGTGTTTGTGCGTCCTCCTGTAGGTTTAGGGGTGTTTGTGCGTCCTCCTGTAGGTTTAGGGGTGTTTGTGCGTCCTCCTGTAGGTTTAGGGGTGTTTTGTGCGTCCTCCTGCAGGTTTAGGGGTGTTTGTGCGTCCTCCTGTAGGTTTAGGGGTGTTTGTGCGTCCTCCTGTAGGTTTAGGGGTGTTTTGTGTGTCCTCCTGTAGGTTTAGGGGTGTCCCATCAGTCACTGTTCTGTCAGAGGTGTCGGGTAAAGTGGTCGGGCTTTACACTCCAAACAGAGGAGTTTGGAGTATAAAGTTTGAAGCTCGCTCCAAACAGAGGAGTATGAGCAGTTTCTCAGAATGCAAATCACCGGCGAGATCACTGCTGCCACGACCGAAGAGACCAAAGAAGTTCACAAATGTATTTTCTCCATTATTTATGGCATATGTATTGTCTTAAGTTTAACATTGTTCCTTTGCATGATGGTCATTTTCTTCATAAAATGCACACAAAGAAATCGCTAGAACGTTGAGCAGTGTCACGTTATTTGTGACCTGAGCGATCGGTTGATGCTGGAAATAAAGTTGTGAATGAATTGTGAGCGTCGGTGCTGCACAGATGTGATTTGGATATTGTAACTCAAGGAACTGAAAGCAAAATCATTGGTTTAACACTTAGAGAAGCTCAGGTTGTTCTTTCCAGTGGTCTGCGTGTCATCCTGCTCTGCTCTCCCAGTTCGTAGGGGTCGATTTTCAATCCCCATCTTTTGTTGCTCAGTTCCAAGGGGCAATGGGTAGAAATTAGAAATGGGATTGACCCTAAGCGAGACTGATCCCTTAGTCCAGGCGTCCTCGATCCTTCGGCAGATCGTGGTGTAACTCGCCCGGCGTTTGTCTCTCTGTCCTGGTGAATGTGAGTTCTTCTGTCGTCCGACGCTCCCACAGCTGCAGTTTAGCTCTGAACGACCTGATGACACCGAGATCTAGAGGTTGGAGTTCTTTGGTTAATCCGCCCAGAGTTAGTTTGCTTCACTTGGGCGTGTAAATCAGCATGTCTCTGAACAGGGGCCATTTTGGGCTCCTCACACACACCATAATATGATGTTGAAGCTCAGTACGTATTACTCCATGAGGCTCCTGACTAAAGTCGCCGTAACGCTCCGACAATCCATCAAACGGTGCAGCTTTGTAGCTTAGCAAAGTCGTAGTAAAACATTCTGACAGATTTTTGAGCGCCGTGTACCACATAAAACCGGTTTGAGGTCAGTAAACACAACCAGAAATGTAGTAAACATGATTAACTGAGGTTCAGGAGCAGGACCACGCCTCAGTTTGTAGCAGCCGATCCCGTAAAACCAGTTCGTCCTCAATAACCCGAACCCGCCTTCCCAACCCTGATCTGTTCACGCCTACGAGGGGGGTCCCGTTCCCGTTCTGAGACTGAACCCCCACCCTGAGTCTCAACCCAGCCGACCTGCCTCATTTCCCTATAACGAACTCTTTTCTCTTCACACGTGCTGTCGGTGTGATCTTCGCTCGTGAATTAATCCATAAGAATAAAACACACTGTCGATTTGTGAGGAAATTAAAGGGTTTTTCGAGCGCCTCATAGTCCGAAAAGTCCAGTTTTATCCACTTACTGAAACAAAGAGAAACAGGAGCTGGACCAGAGGCTGCAGTTTAAAGGCTCAGATCACATTAAAACACAGAGTAATGAAATCAGAGCGCTGCCCAAACCCCCCGCGGGCACAAAGAGCAGAGAGCAGAGATGTAAATGTGACTCACACAGATGACACTGACTCCCACCAGAATCATCCCGATGAGAGCGCACAACCACCTGCAAAACACACAAAACACACACCGAACACACACCAAACACACACCGAACACACACAAAACACACACCAAACACACACAAAACACACACGAAACACACACAAAACACACACCAAACACACACAAAACACACACCAAACACACACCGAACACACACAAAACACACACCAAACACACACAAAACACACACCAAACACACACCAAACACACACCAAACACACACATAAACAGGAAATAAGCGTAAATATACAGAGAGCCTGAAGCTGCAGTGAGTCTGATCAGAACAAACTGCAGCCACAAGTGTTTGAGTCGAAAACAGAATGAAAAGACGTCACAACAGGAACATCTGAGCCTGAGACCGGACAAAGAAACACTGATATAGTCCTGGTTTAGTCCTGGTTTAGTCCTGGTTTAGTCCTGGTTTAGTCCAGGTTTAGTCCTGGTCTAGTCCTGGTCTAGTCCTGGTCTAGTCCTGGTCTAGTCCTGGTCTATTCCTGGTTTAGTCCTGGTTTAGTCCTGGTTTAGTCCTGGGTTATTTCTGATTTAGTCCAGGTTTAGTCCCGGTTTAGTCCTGGTTTAGTCCTGGTTTAGTCCTGGTTTAGTCCAGGTTTAGTCCTGGTTTAGTCCTGGTTTAGTCCAGGTTTAGTCCAGGTTTAGTCCAGGTTTAGTCCTGGTCTATTCCTGGTTTAGTCCTGGTTTAGTCCAGGTTTAGTCCTGGTTTAGTCCTGGGTTAGTTCTGGTTTAGTCCAGGTTTAGTCCCGGTTTAGTCCTGGTTTAGTCCTGGTTTAGTCCTGGTTTAGTCCTGGTTTAGTCCAGGTTTAGTCCTGGTTTAGTCCTGGGTTAGTTCTGGTTTAGTCCAGGTTTAGAACCGGTTTAGTCCTGGTTTAGTCCTGGGTTAGTCCAGGTTTAGTCCCGGTTTATTCCAGGTTTAGTCCTGGTTTAGTCCTGGTTTAGTCCTGGGTTAGTCCTGGTTTAGTCCTGGTTTAATCCTGGTTTAGTCCTGGTTTAGTCCTGGGTTAGTCCAGGTTTAGTCCTGGGTTAGTCCTGGTTTAGTCCTGGTTTAGTCCTGGTTTAGTCCTGGGTTAGTCCTGGTTTAGTCCTGGTTTAGTTTTGGTTTAGTCCTGGGTTAGTCCAGGTTTAGTCCTGGTTTAGTCCAGGTTTAGTCCTGGGTTAGTCCTGGTTTAGTCCTGGTTTAGTCCTGGGTTAGTCCAGGTTTAGTCCTGGTTTAGTCCTGGGTTAGTCCAGGTTTAGTCCTGGTTTAGTCCTGGTTTAGTCCTGGTTTAGTCCTGGTTTAGTCCTGGTTTAGTCCTGGTTTAGTCCTGGTTTAGTCCTGGGTTAGTCCTGGTTTAGTCCGGGTTTAGTCCAGGTTTAGTCCTGGTTTAGTCCTGGGTTAGTCCAGGTTTAGTCCCGGTTTATTCCAGGTTTAGTCCTGGTTTAGTCCTGGTTTAGTCCTGGGTTAGTCCTGGTTTAGTCCTGGTTTAGTCCTGGTTTAGTCCTGGTTTAGTCCTGGGTTAGTCCAGGTTTAGTCCTGGGTTAGTCCTGGTTTAGTCCTGGTTTAGTCCTGGTTTAGTCCTGGGTTAGTCCTGGTTTAGTCCTGGTTTAGTTTTGGTTTAGTCCTGGGTTAGTCCAGGTTTAGTCCTGGTTTAGTCCAGGTTTAGTCCTGGGTTAGTCCTGGTTTAGTCCTGGTTTAGTCCTGGGTTAGTCCAGGTTTAGTCCTGGTTTAGTCCTGGGTTAGTCCAGGTTTAGTCCTGGATTAGTCCTGGTTTAGTCCTGGTTTAGTCCTGGTTTAGTCCTGGGTTAGTCCAGGTTTAGTCCTGGTTTAGTCCAGGTTTAGTCCTGGTTTAGTCCTGATTTAGTCCTGGGTTAGTCCAGGTTTAGTCCTGGTTTAGTCCTGGGTTAGTCCAGGTTTAGTCCTGGGTTAGTCCTGGTTTAGTCCTGGTTTAGTCCTGGTTTAGTCCTGGGTTAGTCCAGGTTTAGTCCTGGGTTAGTCCTGGTTTAGTCCTGGGTTAGTCCTGGTTTAGTCCTGGGTTAGTCCAGGTTTAGTCCTGGGTTAGTCCTGGTTTAGTCCTGGTTTAGTCCAGGTTTAGTCCTGGTTTAGTCCTGACGTTTGTGACGCTGTGAAAAACATTTTAAATGGTTAAAAAGGTTTGAGGCGTCTGGAGCAGTGGAGGAGGCCTGGAGAGGAGTGGGGTTTGGGGTTATTGTGTGTGTGTGTGTTGTGTGTATGTGTGTGTGCAGTTGTGTGTGAGTGTTGTGTGTGCAGTTGTGTGTGTGTGTGTGTTGTGTGTGTGTGTCTTGTGTGTGTTGTGTGTGTTGTGTGTGTTGTGTGTGTTGTGTGTGTGTGTCTTGTGTGTGTTGTGTGTGCGTGTGTGTTGTGTGTGTGTGTCTTGTGTGTGTTGTGTGTGTTGTGTGTGTTGTGTGTGTTGTGTGTGTTGTGTGTCTTGTGTGTGTTGTGTGTGTGTGTCTTGTGTGTGTTGTGTGTGCGTGTGTGTTGTGTGTGTGCGTGTGTGCAGTTGTGCGTCGGGTTATTGCTGATTTCAGGGTCAGGATAAAAAGCAGAGACACAAAAGCGTCTCATGAAAAAACAGATAAAAATTTAATAACAACGAGATCTGGAGATACAGAGAAACAGTCCTGGTTTAGTCCTGGTTTAGTCCTGGTTTAGTCCTGGTTTAGTCCTGGTTTAGTCCTGGTTTAGTCCTGGTTTAGTCCTGGTTCAGTTCTGGTTTAGTCCTGGTTTAGTCCTGGTTCAGTCCTGGATTAGTCGTGGTTTAGTCCTGGTTCAGTCCTGGTTCAGTTCTGGTTTAGTCCTGGTTTAGTCCTGGTTTAGTCCTGGTTTAGTCCTGGTTTAGACCTGGTTAAGTCCTGGTTTAGTCCTGGATTAGTCCTGGTTCAGTCCTGAATTAGTCGTGGTTTAGTCCTGGTTTAGTCCTGGTTCAGTCCTGGTTTAGTCCTGGATTAGTCCTGGTTTAGTCCTGGTTTAGACCTGGTTAAGTCCTGGTTCAGTCCTGGTTTAGTCCTGGTTCAGTCCTGGTTTAGTCCTGGTTTAGTCCTGGTTTAGACCTGGTTAAGTCCTGGTTCAGTCCTGGTTCAGTCCTGGTTCAGTCCTGGTTTAGTCCTGGATTAGTCCTGGTTTAGTCCTGGTTTAGACCTGGTTAAGTCCTGGTTCAGTCCTGGTTTAATCCTGGTTCAGTCCTGGTTCAGTCCTGGTTCAGTCCTGGATTAGTCGTGGTTTAGTCCTGTTTTAGTCCTGGTTCAGTCCTGGTTCAGTCCTGGTTTAGTCCTGGATTAGTCCTGTTTTAGTCCTGGTTCAGTCCTGGTTCAGTCCTGGTTTAGTCCTGGATTAGTCCTGGTTTAGTCCTGGTTTAGTCCTGGTTTAGTGCTGGTTTAGTCCTGGTTTAGTCCTGGTTCAGTCCTGGTTTAGTCCTGGTTTAGTCCTGGTTTAGACCTGGTTTAGACCTGGTTTAGTCCTGGTTTAATCCTGGTTTAGTCCTGGTTCAGTCCTGGATTAGTCGTGGTTTAGTCCTGGTTTAGTCCTGGATTAGTCGTGGTTTAGTCCTGTTTTAGTCCTGGTTCAGTCCTGGTTCAGTCCTGGTTTAGTCCTGGATTAGTCCTGATTTAGTCCTGGTTTAGTCCTGGTTTAGTGCTGGTTTAGTCCTGGTTTAGTCCTGGTTCAGTCCTGGTTTAGTCCTGGTTTAGTCCTGGTTTAGTCCTGGTTTAGTCCTGGTTAAGTGCTGGTTTAGTCCTGGTTTAGTGCTGGTTCAGTCCTGGTTTAGTCCTGGTTCAGTCCTGGTTTAGTCCTGGTTTAGTCCTGGTTTAGTGCTGGTTTAGTCCTGGTTTAGTCCTGGTTTAGTCCTGGTTTAGTGCTGGTTTAGTCCTGGTTTAGTCCTGGTTTAGTGCTCGTTTAGTCCTGGTTTAGTCCTGGTTTAGTCCTGGTTCAGTCCTGGTTCAGTCCTGGTTCAGTGCTGGTTTAGTCCTGGTTTAGTCCTGGTTTAGTCCTGGTTCAGTCCTGGTTTAGACCTGGTTTAGTCCTGGTTTGGTCCTGGTTTAGTCCCGGTTTAGTCCCGGTTTAGACCCGGTTTAGACCCGGTTTAGTCCCGATTTAGTCCCGGTTTAGACCCGATTTAGTCCCGGTTTAGTCCCGGTTTAGTCCTGGTTTAGACCTGGTTTAGTCCTGGTTTAGTCCTGGTTTAGTCCTGGTTCAGTCCTGGTTTAGTCCTGGTTTAGTCCTGGTTTAGTCCTGGTTTAGTGCTGGTTTAGTCCTGGTTTAGGGCTGGTTTAGTCCTGGTTTAGTCCTGGTTTGGTCCTGGTTTAGTCCTGGTTTAGTCCTGGTTTAGTCCTGGTTTAGACCTGGTTTAGTCCTGGTTTAGTCCTGGTTTAGTCCTGGTTTGGTCCTGGTTTAGTCCTGGTTTAGTCCTGGTTTAGTCCTGGTTTAGACCTGGTTTAGTCCTGGTTTAGTCCTGGTTTAGTCCTGGTTCAGTCCTGGTTTAGTCCTGGTTTAGTCCTGGTTTAGTCCTGGTTTAGTCCTGGTTTAGTGCTGGTTTAGTCCTGGTTTAGGGCTGGTTTAGTCCTGGTTTAGTCCTGGTTTGGTCCTGGTTTAGTCCTGGTTTAGTCCTGGTTTAGACCTGGTTTAGTCCTGGTTTAGTCCTGGTTTAGTCCTGGTTTAGTCCTGGTTCAGTCCTGGTTTAGACCTGGTTTAGTCCTGGTTTAGTGCTGGTTTAGTCCTGGTTTAGGGCTGGTTTAGTCCTGGTTTAGTCCTGGTTTGGTCCTGGTTTAGTCCTGGTTTAGTCCTGGTTTAGACCTGGTTTGGTCCTGGTTTAGTCCCGGTTTAGTCCCGGTTTAGACCCGGTTTAGACCCGGTTTAGTCCCGATTTAGTCCCGGTTTAGACCCGATTTAGTCCCGGTTTAGTCCCGGTTTAGTCCTGGTTTAGACCTGGTTTAGTCCTGGTTTAGTCCTGGTTTAGTCCTGGTTCAGTCCTGGTTTAGACCTGGTTTAGTCCTGGTTTAGACCTGGTTTAGTCCCGGTTTAGTCCTGGTTTAGACCTGGTTCAGTCCTGGTTTAGTCCTGGTTTAGTCCTGGTTTAGTCCTGGTTTAGTCCTGGTTTAGTGCTGGTTTAGTCCTGGTTTAGGGCTGGTTTAGTCCTGGTTTAGTCCTGGTTTGGTCCTGGTTTGGTCCTGGTTTAGTCCTGGTTTAGTCCTGGTTTAGTCTTGGTTTAGTCCTGGTTCAGTCCTGGTTTAGTCCTGGTTTAGTCCTGGTTTAGACCTGGTTTAGTCCTGGTTTAGTCCTGGTTTAGTCCTGGTTCAGTCCTGGTTTAGTCCTGGTTTAGTCCTGGTTTAGTCCTGGTTTAGTGCTGGTTTAGTCCTGGTTTAGGGCTGGTTTAGTCCTGGTTTAGTCCTGGTTTGGTCCTGGTTTAGTCCTGGTTTAGTCCTGGTTTAGTCCTGGTTTAGACCTGGTTTAGTCCTGGTTTAGTCCTGGTTTAGTCCTGGTTTGGTCCTGGTTTAGTCCTGGTTTAGTCCTGGTTTAGTCCTGGTTTAGACCTGGTTTAGTCCTGGTTTAGTCCTGGTTTAGTCCTGGTTCAGTCCTGGTTTAGTCCTGGTTTAGTCCTGGTTTAGTCCTGGTTTAGTCCTGGTTTAGTGCTGGTTTAGTCCTGGTTTAGGGCTGGTTTAGTCCTGGTTTAGTCCTGGTTTGGTCCTGGTTTAGTCCTGGTTTAGTCCTGGTTTAGACCTGGTTTAGTCCTGGTTTAGTCCTGGTTTAGTCCTGGTTTAGTCCTGGTTCAGTCCTGGTTTAGACCTGGTTTAGTCCTGGTTTGGTCCTGGTTTAGTCCCGGTTTAGTCCCGGTTTAGACCCGGTTTAGACCCGGTTTAGTCCCGATTTAGTCCCGGTTTAGACCCGATTTAGTCCCGGTTTAGTCCCGGTTTAGTCCTGGTTTAGACCTGGTTTAGTCCTGGTTTAGTCCTGGTTTAGTCCTGGTTCAGTCCTGGTTTAGACCTGGTTTAGTCCTGGTTTAGACCTGGTTTAGTCCCGGTTTAGTCCTGGTTTAGACCTGGTTCAGTCCTGGTTTAGTCCTGGTTTAGTCCTGGTTTAGTCCTGGTTTAGTCCTGGTTTAGTGCTGGTTTAGTCCTGGTTTAGGGCTGGTTTAGTCCTGGTTTAGTCCTGGTTTGGTCCTGGTTTGGTCCTGGTTTAGTCCTGGTTTAGTCCTGGTTTAGTCTTGGTTTAGTCCTGGTTCAGTCCTGGTTTAGTCCTGGTTCAGTCCTGGTTTAGTGCTGGTTTAGTCCTGGTTTAGACCTGGTTTAGTCCTGACCTGCCCATACGATGAGCCAAAGTTCCAAAGATGTTGGTTCCGATGAGGTAGGAGATGGAGGCGGGAAGGAAGGCGACACCTGAGAGAACAGAGAGAGAACAGAGAGAACAGAAAAAAGAGGGAACAGAAAAAAGAGGGAACAGAAAAAAGAGGGAACAGAAAAAAGAGGGAACAGAAAAAAGAGGGAACAGAAAAAAGAGGGAACAGGTGTCACAGGTTAAGTTACGGTTCGTTTGTGTTGATTTTCTCCACTGTCTGTTACAGAAGCTCATGTCCATATTTGGATTTCCCCCCCGCGAGTGTCACAAACCAACCAAACAGCCAATCAGGAGCGAGGCTGCCGAAGGTCCCGCCCCTTTTAGGTTTAGCAGAGAAACAAGCTCACGGGACTATTATAAATCTGGAGATGAACCCGAGAAGGCGTCGGGCAGAAAAAGACGTTTATCTCCACGTTACTTCCTGAAAACTGTGACGTCAGAAAGCTGCAGAACCAGAACAGCGTCACACCAGGTTTGGTCAAACATAAGTTCATGTCATTTTGGGAGAATCGGAGACGTCCTCCATCGTGTGAAGAAATGTTGTGAAAAACACTGAGCTCAAAATGGACTTTTGACCTTATTTGGCAGTTCCTGTTTCTGCCTTTGGATCATGTGATGAAAATAAAGAGTCGTTCAAAGGCAAAAGTTGTTTTATCCCTGTTTTATCTCTGTTTTATCCCCGTTTTATCTCTGTTTTATCTCTGTTTTATCTCTGTTTTATCTCTGTTTTATCCCTGGTTTATTTTTAGTCCTTCTTTAGTCTTATTTTAGTCCTGTTATAGTCCTGTTTTAGTCCTGTTTTAGTCCCTGTTTTAGTCCTGGTTTAGTCCTGTTTTAGTCCCTGTTTTTGTCCCTGTTTTAGTCCTGGTTTAGTCCTGTTTTAGTCCTGTTTTAGTCCTGGTTTAGTCCTGGTTTAGTCCTGTTTTAGTCCTGTTTTAGTCCTGTTTTATTCCTGGTTTAGTCCTGGTTTAGTCCTGTTTTAGTCCTGTTTTAGTCCTGTTTTAGTCCTGGTTTAGTCCTGGTTTAGTCCTGTTTTAGTCCCTGTTTTAGTCCTGGTTTAGTCCTGGTTTAGTCCTGGTTTAGTCCTGTTTTAGTCCTGGTTTAGTCCTGGTTTAGTCCTGTTTTAGTCCTGGTTTAGTCCTGGTTTAGTCCTGGTTTAGTCCTGTTTTAGTCCTGGTTTAGTCCTGGTTTAGTCCTGTTTTAGTCCTGGTTTAGTCTTGGTTTAGTCCTGTTTTAGTCCTGTTTTAGTCCTGGTTTAGTCCTGGTTTAGTCCCTGTTTTAGTCCTGGTTTAGTCCTGGTTTAGTCCCTGTTTTAGTCCTGGTTTAGTCCTGGTTTAGTCCTGTTTTAGTCCCTGTTTTAGTCCTGGTTTAGTCCTGGTTTAGTCCTGGTTTAGTCCTGTTTTAGTCCTGGTTTAGTCCTGGTTTAGTCCTGTTTTAGTCCTGGTTTAGTCCTGGTTTAGTCTTGGTTTAGTCCTGTTTTAGTCCTGTTTTAGTCCTGTTTTAGTCCTGTTTTAGTCCCTGTTTTAGTCCTGTTTTAGTCCTGGTTTAGTCCTGTTTGTGTCCTGGTTTAGTCCTGTTTTAGTCCTGGTTTAGTCCTGGTTTAGTCCCTGTTTTAGTCCTGGTTTAGTCCTGGTTTAGTCCTGTTTTAGTCCCTGTTTTAGTCCTGGTTTAGTCCTGGTTTAGTCCTGGTTTAGTCCTGTTTTAGTCCTGGTTTAGTCCTGGTTTAGTCCTGTTTTAGTCCTGGTTTAGTCCTGGTTTAGTCTTGGTTTAGTCCTGTTTTAGTCCTGTTTTAGTCCTGTTTTAGTCCTGTTTTAGTCCCTGTTTTAGTCCTGTTTTAGTCCTGGTTTAGTCCTGGTTTAGTCCTGGTTTAGTCCTGGTTTAGTCCTGTTTTAGTCCTGGTTTAGTCCTGGTTTAGTCCTGTTTTAGTCCTGGTTTAGTCCTGGTTTAGTCTTGGTTTAGTCCTGTTTTAGTCCTGTTTTAGTCCTGTTTTAGTCCTGTTTTAGTCCCTGTTTTAGTCCTGTTTTAGTCCTGTTTTAGTCCTGTTTTAGTCCTGGTTTAGTCCTGGTTTAGTCCTGTTTTAGTCCTGTTTTAGTCCTGTTTTAGTCCCTGTTTTAGTCCTGTTTTAGTCCTGGTTTAGTCCTGGTTTAGTCCTGGTTTAGTCCCTGTTTTAGTCCTTCTTTAGTCCTGTTTTAGTCCTGGTTTAGTCCTGGTTTAGTCCTGGTTTAGTCCCTGTTTTAGTCCTTTAGTCCTGGTTTAGTCCCAGTTCAGATCTTTCTTATTTGTGCCGTATCTGTCTGTCACAAACACGGCTCTGTCATTAAATCTGATCTTATCTGGTGGCTTGTGCTCCTGGCTCTGAGCGAGGCCCCGGCGTTCCGAGGCGGCGCTCCGAGGCGGCGCTCCGAGGCGACGCTCCGAGGCGACGCTCCGAGACGACGCTCCGAGGCGAGGGTGCAATTTCCTGTGGCGCCGCGGAGCCTTATCACCTCCCATTCTCCGTATCGGTGCTGCAGCAGGCAGATTACGCAAATATCCCTGCGCCAAGACGGATGGAGCTCATAATGCAGAGCCCAGTGAGCGGAGGGGAGGGAGTCAGATGCCCTCCCGTCCCCGTGTCCCCCTGTGTCCCCTGTGTCCCCCTGTGTCCCCCTATGTCCCCCTGTGTCCCCCTGTGCCCCCATGTGTCCCCCTGTGTCCCCCTGTGTCCCCCTGTGCCCCCCTGTGTCCCCCTGTGCCCCCTGTGAACCCCCTGTGTCCCCCTGTGCCCCCTGTGTCCCCTGTGTCCCCCTGTCCCCTGTGTCCCCCTGTATCCCCGTCCCCTGTGTCCCCCTGTGTCCCCTGTGTCCCCGTCTCCACCGTATCCCCTGGGTCCCCCCCGTGTCCCCTGTGTCCCCCTGTATCCCCCTGTGTCCCCTGTGTCCCCTGTGTCCCCTGTGTCCCCTGTGTCCCCTGTGTCCCCCTGTGTCCCCCTGTGTCCCCCTGTGTCCCCTGTGTCCCCCTGTGTCCCCCTGTGTCCCCTGTGTCCCCTGTGTCCCCTGTGTCCCCCTGTGGCCCCTCTGTCCCCTGTGTCCCGCTGTGTCCCCTGTGTCCCCCTGTGTCCCCTGTGTCCCCCTGTGTCCCCTGTATCCCCCCGTGTCCCCCTGTGTCCCCCTGTGTCCCCTGTGTCCCCCTGTGTCCCCTGTGTCCCCTGTGTCCCCTGTATCCCCCTGTGTCCCCCTGTGTCCCCCTGTGTCCCCCTGTGTCCCCTGTGTCCCCCTGTGTCCCCCTGTGTCCCCTGTGTCCCCTGTGTCCCCCTGTGTCCCCTGTGTCCCCCTGTGTCCCCCTGTGTCCCCTGTGTCCCCTGTGTCCCCCTGTGTCCCCTGTGTCCCCCTGTGTCCCCCTGTGTCCCCTGTGTCCCCTGTGTCCCCTGTGACCCCCTGCGTCCCCCTGTGTCCCCCTGTGTCCCCCTGTGACCCCCTGTGTCCCCCTGCGTCCCCCTGTGTCCCCCTGTGTCCCCCTGTGTCCCCCTGTGTGAAGTCGCCTCGTCAAACTCAAACCTACAAAAACTGTGTCCATCGTTTGTGCTGCAAAAAGTTTTGTTTGTGTTTCTTTAGTTTTGGAGAAATGAACGATTCTTTTACAGGTCAAACTGGGGTCAGACCCACAGGAAGAAGAAAAATGCTCGAAAACGCCCAAAATGGAGTTTTGTTTGTGTGATTCTGGTTCTTCAGATATTCACAGTTTTATTTTGGTCGATGACGTCGTCCAGAACCTCAGAATGTGAAACAGCCTCAAAACAGAAGAAAATGATGTCAAACGTTTGTATTTGGTTTGTGCTGTTTTGTGCTGTGACAGTTTCATTTGTCTGAGTTTATTCCTAAAATTATTCATTATTATTTCTGTGGTAATTATAGGACGTCGCGGCATGGTGGCTGAGTGGCAACACTCAGGCCTCACAACAAGAAGGTTGCGGGTTCGATCCCCGGGTCGCCCGGGCCTTTCTGTGTGGAGTTTGCATGTTCCTCCCCGTGTCTGGATGGGTTTCCTCCGGGTGCTCCGGTTTCCCCCATCAACCCAAAACATGCAGCACCTGAACTAACATCAAGGACCATGTTGTCCACCCTCCTGTGGGCTCCACCTGCAGAGGGGTTCATAGGGGGTCAGGTGCTATGAGTATTGAGCAGCAAACTGCCCCCGCGACCCAGCTGGATTAAGCGGGAGAAGATGGATGGAATTATAGGACGTCATTTCTGCTCATCTGACGGAGACAAACTCCACAAAACTAGAGAAGAGAAACGACCTGAGGCTGAGGAAAACTCTGTTTCAGTCTTTAGTCATTTGCTTTTGATTCAGATTTTATAATAACACAGACTTTAAAAGAAAAAAATGAAACTGTCACAGCACAAAACAGCACAAACCAAATACAAACGTTTGACATCATTTTCTTCCTGTTTTGAGGCTGTTTCACATTCTGAGGTTCTGGACGACGTCATCGACCAAAATAAAACTGAATATCTGAAGAACCAGACACAGTTTTCGTGTAGTTTTTGACATAGTTTTCTGTCGTTTTGCGTTTGATGGGGCGACTTCACGGAGCTTGTGTATCCGTCGTTTTCCCGGCTGTGGACTGGGAAAGCGTCGGCGTTCCCGGGTCTTACCCAGCTGCCATTTGGCCGCGCACATCGTCTCCATCATCCAGATCGGCAAAGTCGGCTCCAACATCGCGATGCCCATGTTCCCGAAGCAGATCGCCCCTGGAAAAGACGAGGGAATAAACGAGGGATAAAACAGGGAAAAAACAGGGATAAAACAGGGAAAAAACAGGGAAAAAACAGGGATAAAACAGGGAAAAAACAGGGAAAAAACAGGGAAGAAAAACAGGTATAAAACAGGGAAAAAACTGGGATAAACAAGGGCTAAAAAAAGAAATAAACTAGAAACAAACCAGAGATAAACCAGGATACACCAGGATACACCAGGATACACCAGGATAAACCAGGATACACCAGGATAAACCAGGATACACCAGGATACACCAGGATACACCAGGATACACCAGGATACACCAGGATGAACCAGGATACACCAAGATACACCAGGATACACCAGGATAAACCAGGATACACCAGGATACACCAGGATACACCAGGATACACCAGGATACACCAGGATAAACCAGGATACACCAGGATAAACCAGGATACACCAGGATAAACCAGGATACACCAGGATAAACCAGGATACACCAGGATAAACCAGGATACACCAGGATACACCAGGATACACCAGGATACACCAGGATACACCAGGATAAACCAGGATACACCAGGATAAACCAGGATACACCAGGATACACCAGGATAAACCAGGATACACCAGGATACACCAGGATACACCAGGATACACCAGGATACACCAGGATAAACCAGGATACACCAGGATACACCAGGATAAACCAGGATACACCAGGATAAACCAGGATACACCAGGATACACCAGGATAAACCAGGATACACCAGGATAAACCAGGATACACCAGGATAAACCAGGATACACCAGGATACACCAGGATACACCAGGATACACCAGGATAAACCAGGATACACCAGGATAAACCAGGATACACCAGGATACACCAGGATAAACCAGGATACACCAGGATACACCAGGATACACCAGGATAAACCAGGATACACCAGGATAAACCAGGATACACCAGGATACACCAGGATACACCAGGATAAACCAGGATACACCAGGATAAACCAGGATACACCAGGATACACCAGGATACACCAGGATAAACCAGGATACACCAGGATACACCAGGATACACCAGGATACACCAGGATACACCAGGATAAACCAGGATACACCAGGATAAACCAGGATACACCAGGATACACCAGGATACACCAGGATAAACCAGGATACACCAGGATACACCAGGATACACCAGGATAAACCAGGATACACCAGGATACACCAGGATACACCAGGATAAACCAGGATACACCAGGATAAACCAGGATACACCAGGATAAACCAGGATACACCAGGATACACCAGGATACACCAGGATACACCAGGATACACCAGGATACACCAGGATAAACCAGGATACACCAGGATACACCAGGATACACCAGGATACACCAGGATACACCAGGATAAACCAGGATACACCAGGATAAACCAGGATACACCAGGATACACCAGGATACACCAGGATACACCAGGATAAACCAGGATACACCAGGATACACCAGGATACACCAGGATACACCAGGATAAACCAGGATACACCAGGATACACCAGGATACACCAGGATACACCAGGATAAACCAGGATACACCAGGATACACCAGGATACACCAGGATAAACCAGGATACACCAGGATACACCAGGATACACCAGGATAAACCAGGATACACCAGGATACACCAGGATACACCAGGATACACCAGGATACACCAGGATACACCAGGATAAACCAGGATACACCAGGATAAACCAGGATACACCAGGATACACCAGGATACACCAGGATAAACCAGGATACACCAGGATACACCAGGATACACCAGGATACACCAGGATAAACCAGGATACACCAGGATAAACCAGGATACACCAGGATACACCAGGATAAACCAGGATACACCAGGATAAACCAGGATACACCAGGATACACCAGGATACACCAGGATACACCAGGATAAACCAGGATACACCAGGATAAACCAGGATACACCAAGATAAACCAGGATACACCAGGATACACCAGGATAAACCAGGATACACCAGGATACACCAGGATACACCAGGATACACCAGGATACACCAGGATAAACCAGGATACACCAGGATACACCAGGATACACCAGGATAAACCAGGATACACCAGGATACACCAGGATACACCAGGATGAACCAGGATACACCAGGATACACCAGGATACACCAGGATACACCAGGATACACCAGGATAAACCAGGATACACCAGGATACACCAGGATACACCAGGATACACCAGGATACACCAGGATAAACCAGGGATAAACCAGGATACACCAGGATACACCAGGATACACCAGGATACACCAGGATACACCAGGATACACCAGGATACACCAGGATAAACCAGGGATAAACCAGGATACACCAGGATAAACCGGGATAAACCGGGATACACCGGGATACACCGGGATACACCGGGATACACCAGGATACACCAGGATAAACCAGGATACACCAGGATAAACCAGGATACACCAGGATAAACCAGGATACACCAAGATAAACCAGGATACACCAGGATACACCAGGATACACCAGGATAAACCAGGATACACCAGGATACACCAGGATACACCAAGATAAACCAGGATACACCAGGATAAACCAGGATACACCAGGATACACCAGGATACACCAGGATACACCAGGATAAACCAGGATACACCAGGATACACCAGGATACACCAGGATACACCAGGATACACCAGGATACACCAGGATAAACCAGGATACACCAGGATACACCAGGATAAACCAGGATACACCAGGATACACCAGGATACACCAGGATACACCAGGATACACCAGGATAAACCAGGATACACCAGGATACACCAGGATACACCAGGATAAACCAGGATACACCAGGATACACCAGGATAAACCAGGATACACCAGGATACACCAGGATACACCAGGATACACCAGGACACACCAGGATACACCAGGACACACCGGGATACATGAGGAGAATGATGCTTGTTTGTTTCCTTCAGGTGATGAATGAGACCAAAGCTCTGAGACGCACTAACGTGTCTCCAGAAGGTCTCCAGTTTGAGTCCTGGATCACAAACAGCTTTTTTTGGTCTAGACCGGGTCCAGACCAGGTCCAGACCGGCTCCAGACCGGGTCCAGACCGGGTCCAGACCGGGTTCTTGGTCCTGGTTTGGTGTTTTTTACCTGCAGCGATGATGATGTACGGATCCTTCATCAGGGTGAGGAGAGGAGTTCCTTTCTGACTCTGAAACAAACATTTAACACAGAATTTACACACAGAGACTAAACCAGGACTAAACCAGGACTAAACCAGGACTAAACCAGGACTAAACCAGGACTAAACCAGGTCTAAACCAGGACTAAACCAGGACTGAACCAGGACTAAACCAGGACTAAACCAGGACTAAACCAGGACTGAACCAGGACTAAACCAGGACTAAACCAGGACTGAACCAGGACTAAACCAGGACTAAACCAGGACTGAACCAGGACTAAACCAGGACTAAACCAGGACTAAACCAGGACTGAACCAGGACTAAACCAGGACTAAACCAGGACTGAACCAGGACTAAACCAGGACTAAACCAGGACTAAACCAGGACTAAACCAGGACTGAACCAGGACTAAACCAGGACTGAACCAGGACTAAACCAGGACTAAACCAGGACTAAACCAGGACTGAACCAGGACTAAACCAGGACTAAACCAGGACTGAACCAGGACTAAACCAGGACTAAACCAGGACTAAACCAGGACTAAACCAGGACTGAACCAGGACTAAACCAGGACTAAACCAGGACTGAACCAGGACTGAACCAGGACTAAACCAGGACTAAACCAGGACTAAACCAGGACTAAACCAGGACTGAACCAGGACTAAACCAGGACTAAACCAGGACTGAACCAGGACTAAACCAGGACTAAACCAGGACTAAACCAGGACTAAACCAGGACTGAACCAGGACTAAACCAGGACTGAACCAGGACTGAACCAGGACTAAACCAGGTCTAAATCAGGACTAAAACAAGTCTAAACAAGTACTGTTTCAGTCCGAGACCCTTCATGAGTCCTGGTTGAGTCCTGGTTGAGTCCTGGTTGAGTCCTGGTTGAGTCCTGGTTGAGTTCCTGTGTGGGCTCTTCTGTTGTTCGTGATCCTGTTGTGTCCTGAAGAGCCTCGTTAAACTGGCCCTAATCACCTGGACCTGAGAAAAGACCCCCTTTAGTCCGGTTATAGTCCTGGTCTGAACCACATGGATAATGAGGGAGATGGACAAAGGAGAGAGACGGGTTCATTATGAAACAAAACTCCTCTGACCTTCTCCTCCGTCTCTTTCCTTTCCTCCTCCTCTTTGGTTCCTTCACCTCTGACGCCTCTCGACCTGTGACCTTTAGTCCTGGTTCAGTCCTGGTTTAGTCCCGGTTTAGTCCTGGTTTAGTTTTTCTTTAGTCCTGGTTTAGTCCTGGTTTAGTTTTTCTTTAGTCCTGGTTTAGTCCTGGTTCAGTCCTGGTTTAGTCCTGGTTTAGTTTTTCTTTAGTCCTGGTTTAGTCCTGGTTTAGTCCTGGTTTAGTCCTGGTTTAGTTTTTCTTTAGTCCTGGTTTAGTCCTGGTTCAGTCCTGGTTTAGTCCTGGTTTAGTTTTTCTTTAGTCCTGGTTTAGTCCTGGTTTAGTCCTGGTTTAGTCCTGGTTTAGTTTTTCTTTAGTCCTGGTTCAGTCCTGGTTTAGTCCTGGTTTAGTCCTGGTTTAGTTTTTCTTTAGTCCTGGTTTAGTCCTGGTTTAGTCCTGGTTCAGTCCTGGTTCAGTCCTGGTTTAGTCCTGGTTCAGTCCTGGTTCAGTCCCGGTTCAGTCCTGGTTCAGTCCTGGTTCAGTCCCGGTTCATTCCTGGTTCAGTCCTGGTTCAGTCCCAGTTTAGTCCTGGTTCAGTCCTGGTTCAGTCCCGGTTTAGTCCTGGTTTAGTCCTGGTTCAGTCCTGGTTCAGTCCTGGTTTAGTCCTGGTTCAGTCCTGGTTCAGTCCCGGTTCAGTCCCGGTTCAGTCCTGGTTCAGTCCTGGTTCAGTCCCGGTTCAGTCCCGGTTCAGTCCCGGTTCAGTCCCGGTTCAGTCCTGGTTCAGTCCTGGTTCAGTCCTGGTTTAGTCCTGGTTTAGTCCTGGTTCAGTCCTGGTGTTTTTGGCTTCACTCTCTTCTCGGGGAAGTTGTTTTTGGGATAATCTCGTCCCAGATCGTTCCCGGTTCAGAGGAAGTGTGTGTGTCACAGATCGTTCCCGGTTCAGAGGAAGTGTGTGTGTCCCAGATCGTTCCCGGTTCAGAGGAAGTGTGTGTGTCCCAGATCGTTCCCGGTTCAGAGGAAGTGTGTGTGTCCCAGATCGTTCCCGGTTCAGAGGAAGTGTGTGTTTGCAGAGGAGGTGGGGTCTGTTTCCACCTTCGGCTCATTTCTGTGCCGACGGGGACAGAAAACCAAAGTCACACTTTAAGAAAACCCACAGGTCCTTTAGGACGTTTGTGTCCGAGTCCCACCGAACCCAATGAAACCGATGAAACTGAGGAACTCACGTCTGGAAAGTGCTAAAGTTAAAGGGGCAGTTGTGAGTTGTGTTCACAGTTCCTCAGTTCCTCAGTTGTGGGTTCTGTTCACAGTTCCTCAGTTCCTCAGTTCCAGAGCGTTGGAGACGTGTGGAGACACTTTTCCCTCCGGGCCTTGTATTTGCAGAGGTGCTGGTGCTTCAGTCTGAGGTTTAACTTTAAGGTTTGTAAACCAGGACTGAACCAGGACTGAACCAGGACTAAACCAGGACTGAACCAGGACTAAACCAGGACTGAAGCAGGACTAAACCAGGACTAAACCAGGACTAAACCAGGACTGAAGCAGGACTAAACCAGGACTGAACCAGGACTAAAACCGGGACTGAACCGGGACTAAACCAGGACTGAACCGGGACTAAACCAGGACTGGAGCAGGACTAAACTGGGACTAAATGAGAATTTAATTAGGCCTAAGACAGGACTAGACAAGGACTAAAGAAGGACTAAAGTGGGTCTAAACCAGGTCTAAACCTGGTCTAACCCGGGCCTGGGGCAGGTCTAAACCTGGGCCTGGGGCAGGTCTAAACCCAGTCTAACTCCGGGCCTGGGGCAGGTCTAAACCCAGTCTAACTCCGGGCCTGGGGCAGGTCTAAACCTGGGCCTGGGGCAGGTCTAAACCCAGTCTAACTCCGGGCCTGGGGCAGGTCTAAACCTGGGCCTGGGGCAGGTCTAAACCCGGGCCTGGGGCAGGTCTAAACCCGGTCTAAACCCGGTCTAAACCCGGTCTAAACCCGGTCTAAACCCGGGCCGGGGTCTTATCAGTGTAATAGTGTCATTATGAGCTCAGCTGTGGCGCTTCAGCCTCGTCGGTGAAACTGTGTCAACATGAAACACGGCGGTTGTTTCAATATTGGCTTTAATCAGGTTCAGACTCACCTCCGGCTCCACTTTGGTCGGCTGCAGAACGAACAGCTGCAGAGCTGCAGGGCACAAAGGCACAAAGGCACAAAGGCAAACGTCAGGAGTCTGACCCACAACCTCCGGGAGACGAGGAGGCAGGACACGCAGGCTGAACACACGCACACACAGGAAACGAGCACGGCCAAGATTCTGGCTCCAGATGAAAACACTCACTCAGTTTGGTCTTAAAATGTTCATTTGGACTCGTGATCCTGGGGTTTTATTCCACTAAATCAAGATCTGAACATTAAGAACAAACCAGAGACTGAAGTGTCCCTGTAGGTCTGAGGAGCGGCCGGGGTTTTTCTGTGGGAAATGTGTGTGTAAATGTGTGTGTAAATGTGTGTAAATGTGTGTGTAAAAGTGTGTAAATGTGTGTGTAAATGTGTGTGTAAATGTGTGTAAATGTGTAAATGTGTGTGTAAATGTGTGTAAATGTGTAAATGTGTAAATGTGTAAATGTGTGTGAATGTGTAAATGTGTGTGTAAATGTGTGTAAATGTGTAAATGTGTGTGTAAATGTGTAAATGTGTAAATGTGTGTGTAAATGTGTAAATGTGTGTGTAAATGTGTAAATGTGTGTGTAAATGTGTAGATGTGTGTGTAAATGTGTAAATGTGTAAATGTGTGTGTAAATGTGTAAATGTGTAAATGTGTGTGTAAATGTGTAAATGTGTGTGTAAATGTGTAAATGTGTAAATGTGTGTGTAAATGTGTAGATGTGTGTGTAAATGTGTAAATGTATAAATGTGTGTGTAAATGTGTAAATGTGTGTGTAAATGTGTAAATGTGAGTGTAAATGTGTAAATGTGAGTGTAAATGTGTAAATGTGTGTGTAAATGTGTAAATGTGTGTGTAAATGTGTAAATGTGTAAATGTGAGTGTAAATGTGTAAATGTGTGTAAATGTGTGTGTAAATGTGTAAATGTGTGTGTAAATGTGTAAATGTGTAAATGTGTGTGTAAATGTGTAAATGTGTGTGTAAATGTGTAAATGTGTGTGTAAATGTGTAAATGTGTGTAAATGTGTAAATGTGTGTGTAAATGTGTAAATGTGTAAATGTGTGTGTAAATGTGTAAATGTGTAAATGTGTGTGTAAATGTGTAAATGTGTGTGTAAATGTGTAAATGTGTGTAAATGTGTAAATGTGTGTAAATGTGTAAATGTGTGTAAATGTGTAAATGTGTGTAAATGTGTAAATGTGTGTGTAAATGTGTAAATGTGTGTGTAAATGTGTGTGTAAATGTGTAAATGTGTGTAAATGTGTAAATGTGTGTGTAAATGTGTAAATGTGTGTAAATGTGTAAATGTGTGTAAATGTGTAAATGTGTGTGTAAATGTGTAAATGTGTAAATGTGTGTGTAAATGTGTAAATGTGTAAATGTGTGTAAATGTGTAAATGTGTGTGTAAATGTGTAAATGTGTAAATGTGTGTAAATGTGTAAATGTGTGTAAATGTGTAAATGTGCGTGTAAATGTGTAAATGTGTAAATGTGTAAATGTGTAAATGTGTGTGTAAATGTGTAAATGTGTGTAAATGTGTAAATGTGTGTGTAAATGTGTAAATGTGTAAATGTGTGTGTAAATGTGTAAATGTGTGTGTAAATGTGTAAATGTGTAAATGTGTGTGTAAATGTGTAAATGTGTGTGTAAATGTGTAAATGTGTGTGTAAATGTGTAAATGTGTGTAAATGTGTAAATGTGTGTAAATGTGTAAATGTGTGTGTAAATGTGTAAATGTGTAAATGTGTGTGTAAATGTGTAAATGTGTGTGTAAATGTGTAAATGTGTAAATGTGTGTGTAAATGTGTAAATGTGTAAATGTGTGTGTAAATGTGTAAATGTGTGTAAATGTGTAAATGTGTGTAAATGTGTAAATGTGTGTGTAAATGTGTAAATGTGTGTGTAAATGTGTAAATGTGTGTGTAAATGTGTAAATGTGTGTGTAAATGTGTGTGTAAATGTGTGTGTAAATGTGTAAATGTGTGTGTAAATGTGTGTGTAAATGTGTGTGTAAATGTGTAAATGTGTAAATGTGTGTGTAAATGTGTAAATGTGTGTGTAAATGTGTAAATGTGTGTGTAAATGTGTAAATGTGTAAATGTGTGTGTAAATGTGTAAATGTGTGTGTAAATGTGTAAATGTGTAAATGTGTGTGTAAATGTGTAAATGTGTAAATGTGTGTGTAAATGTGTAAATGTGTGTGTAAATGTGTGTAAATGTGTGTGTAAATGTGTAAATGTGTGTGTAAATGTGTAAATGTGTAAATGTGTGTGTAAATGTGTGTGTAAATGTGTGTAAATGTGTAAATGTGTGTGTAAATGTGTAAATGTGTGTGTAAATGTGTAAATGTGAGTGTAAATGTGTGTGTAAATGTGTGTGTAAATGTGTAAATGTGAGTGTAAATGTGTAAATGTGTGTAAATGTGTAAATGTGTAAATGTGTGTGTAAATGTGTAAATGTGTAAATGTGTGTGTAAATGTGTAAATGTGTGTGTAATTGTGTAAATGTGTGTAAATGTGTAAATGTGTGTGTAAATGTGTAAATGTGTAAATGTGTGTGTAAATGTGTAAATGTGAGTGTAAATGTGTAAATGTGTGTGTAAATGTGTAAATGTGTGTGTAAATGTGTAAATGTGTGTAAATGTGTAAATGTGTGTAAATGTGTAAATGTGTGTGTAAATGTGTAAATGTGTGTAAATGTGTGTGTAAATGTGTAAATGTGTGTGTAAATGTGTAAATGTGTGTAAATGTGTAAATGTGTGTGTAAATGTGTGTGTAAATGTGTAAATGTGTGTGTAAATGTGTGTGTAAATGTGTAAATGTGTGTGTAAAGGTGTAAATGTGTAAATGTGTGTGTAAATGTGTGTGTAAAGGTGTAAATGTGTAAATGTGTGTGTAAAGGTGTAAATGTGTAAATGTGTGTGTAAATGTGTAAATGTGTGTGTAAATGTGTGTGTAAAGGTGTAAATGTGTAAATGTGTGTGTAAATGTGTAAATGTGTAAATGTGTGTGTAAATGTGTAAATGTGTGTGTAAATGTGTGTAAATGTGTGTAAATGTGTAAATGTGTGTGTAAATGTGTAAATGTGTGTGTAAATGTGTGTAAATGTGTGTAAATGTGTAAATGTGTGTGTAAATGTGTAAATGTGTAAATGTGTGTGTAAATGTGTAAATGTGTAAATGTGTGTGTAAATGTGTAAATGTGTGTAAATGTGTAAATGTGTGTGTAAATGTGTAAATGTGTAAATGTGTGTGTAAATGTGTAAATGTGTGTGTAAATGTGTAAATGTGTGTGTAAATGTGTGTGTAAATGTGTGTAAATGTGTAAATGTGTAAATGTGTGTGTAAATTTCTGGCATATTCTGCACCAGCTTCAACCAGAAAAGTCCACAGAGGAGAAACATTCTTCCATAAAAATCTAAATAAAAAACTGGGACATCCACATGTGTTGGTGGTGAGTTATTATAAAACGGTGAATCGAGTGCGAAATGAACCTCTCACCTCATAAACAAATGTGTGTGTGTGTTTTTGCCTTTAAGCAGATGGTAAATTAAGTTGAGATTATTATAATTTGACTATAGCAAAAACAAATTAATAGAAATTTGGGCATGTTGTAAATTTGCAACAACTGGAAACACGTGCCAAAGGTTCTGAGGAAGGTTCTGCATCTGTAGATTTCTTATAAAACTGGGACAAATCAGTGGTTTTGTGTAAATCTGTGGGACAGAGACACAGGGTCAGGACTGGAACTGTCCCGGGGAAACAGGGACGTCTGGACTAATGAAGAATTTATCCACAACGATCGAGGGAAGAAAGACGAAAGATTAAAGGAAACGACGACGAGCATCAGTGAAACGACTGAGCAGCACCAACGTTCTGGTCCTGGAGGAAACAGAAGGAACTTGTTCACTCAGAATAGGGATGTTCCGTTCTGATATTCAGTATTGGTATCGGTTCTTTTATGAATATCAGACAGTATTGGATTCATGTGATTGGACTGATCCAGTTTCATGTTTTTGCAGCATCGAGTCGCTTTACGGCGCCGTAAATCCAAACGCTGCTGTGTCGCTGTGGGACTTTTCACTACAACAAAACGAGAGTCAAACAGCGACGCAAACAAACGGTTTCTCCTGAAGGAATCAGCAGAGCCACTTTAACACGAACAGTTTGATTCACTTACAACAGAATCATCCAGTTTGAGATTTACAAGAGCAAAGAGGCAAAGCTGCTTCTCTTCCTTAGGGTTGAATTAAAAAAAGGATCAGTATCGGAAAGAGCATTCCTTAAAAAAATTGAATCGGAAACCAAAAAATCTTGATCGGAACATCTCTAACTCAGACTGATTCTACAATTCCAATAAAAACTCCATTTCCTGATGTGGATCGGACACAGTTTTGTGCAGGTGAATGTGACACGTCTCCAGGACCAGAACGTTGGTGCTGCTCAGTCGTTTCACTGATGCTCGTCGTCGTTCCCTTTAATCTTTCGTCTTTCTTCCCTCGATCGTTGTGGATAAATTCTTCATTAGTCCAGACGTCCCTGTTTCCCCGGGACAGTTCCAGTCCTGACCCTGTGTCTCTGTCCCACAGATTTACACAAAACCACTGATTTGTCCCAGTTTTACACAACAAATGTTCCAGTGTCTCTATTTATGACCAATTATAAACCTGCGACTAGTAAAGAGGCAGAAACTGTGATTCGTTTCAGTAAA
>CM068354.1:41540423-41555423 GCA_034769755.1 Odontamblyopus lacepedii | reverse complement strand
GGAGAGAGGAGAGAGGAGAGGAGAGAGGAGAGGAGAGAGGAGAGGAGAGGAGAGGAGAGAGGAGAGAGGAGAGGAGAGAGGAGAGAGGAGAGGAGAGAGGAGAGGAGAGAGGAGAGAGGAGAGGAGAGGAGAGAGGAGAGAGGAGAGGAGAGGAGAGAGGAGAGGAGAGAGGAGAGAGGAGAGGAGAGAGGAGAGAGGAGAGAGGAGAGAGGAGAGGAGAGAGGAGAGAGGAGAGGAGAGAGGAGAGAGGAGAGAGGAGAGGAGAGAGGAGAGAGGAGAGAAGAGAGGAGAGAGGAGAGAGGAGAGAGGAGAGGAGAGAGGAGAGAGGAGAGGAGAGAGGAGAGAGGAGAGAGGAGAGAGGAGAGGAGAGAGGAGAGAGGAGAGAGGAGAGAGGAGAGGAGAGAGGAGAGAGGAGAGGAGAGAGGAGAGAGGAGAGAGGAGAGAGGAGAGAGGAGAGGAGAGAGGAGAGGAAATACAAAACATAAAATTCACTCTTTTATACAAAACACACATCAAACATGTAGAAACAACTTTTTGGACATAAAAAATGCTTAATTTAGGGCCTGAGCTACAAAAATGCAAAATCTCAAGTCTGTAAGTAAATTAAAAATCTCCTTATTGCCCTAAAAACAAAAAAAGTGCAGTGGCTCCATGACTTTCCTGGTCCAGTCCTGGAAACAGCTCCTGTCAGGTCCAGGGCCAGAGCCACAGCACTTCTGCATTTCCAGGGTGGAAATTAGAGCTGGGCGGTATGACCAAAAATTGTTATCACGGTATTTTTTTAAATTATCACGGTATCACGGTATTTAACGGTATTTTTGTCTTTGGCTAAGTGGAGTGTGATAGAGTTGGTAATATCATTCCAACGTCTTCGCTGGCGCGCTCGCGCACTCCAAGGCCTCGCCTCGTGTCACAAAACACTACACAGACGGTCCCTTTAGCAAACGCGCTTAACACTACACAGACGGTCCCTTTTAGCAAACGCGCTTAACACTACACAGACGGTCCCTTTACTAAACGCGCTAACACTACACAGACGGTCCTTTACCAAACGCGCTTAACACTACACAGACGGTGCCTTTTAGCAAACGCGCTTAACACTACACAGACGGTCCTTTAGCAAACGCGCTTAACACTACACAGACGGTCCCTTTAGCAAACGCGCTAACACTACACAGACGGTCCTTTAGCAAACGCGCTTAACACTACACAGACGGTCCCTTTAGCAAACGCGCTTAACACTACACAGACGGTCCTTTAGCAAACGCGCTTAACACTACACAGACGGTCTCCTTTAGCAAACGCGCTTAACACTACACAGACGGTCCCTTTTAGCAAACGCGCTTAACACTACACAGACGGTCCTTTTAGCAAACGCGCTTAACACTACACAGACGGTCCTTTAGCAAACGCGCTTAACACTACACAGACGGTCCCTTTAGCAAACGCGCCAACACTACACAGACGGTCCTTTTACTAAACGCGCTAACACTACACAGACGGTCCTTTAGCAAACGCCGCTTAACACTACACAGACGGTCCTTTAGCAAACGCGCTTAACACTACACAGACGGGTCCTTTAGCAAACGCGCTTAACACTACACAGACGGTCCCTTTAGCAAACGCGCTTAACACTACACAGACGGTCCTTTAGCAAACGCGCTACTTAACACTACACAGACGGTCCCTTTAGCAAACGCCGCTTAACACTACACAGACGGTCCTTTAGCAAACGCGCCTAACACTACACAGACGGTCCCTTTTAGCAAACGCGCCTACCAGGGACGTCTGTGTAGTGTTTTGTGCTGCAGTGCCAACGTTACGCAGAGATTGGGGAGAAGATGCAGATTTTACTTTCTACTCAACTCGCTATCCTTACCTGGCTTGTTGGCTTGTTTGGTGTAACACTGAAAAACAGCCCCCGCTCAATCTACCGCTGTGCGACGTTCCGCCGCTCTGTGTTGCCGACATATGCGCGCACACACGGTATGGCGGTAAATAAAAAATTCATATCATAAAAATAAAAATTACCGGTATACCGGTTCAAACGGTATACCGCCCAGCCCTAGTGGAAATTACATTTGGATTTGTTCATTTGGACTGAAATAAACCTTTAAATAAAAATAGAAACACACACCAAGATGTGTCATTTTCCATGTGTGTGAGAATTAACTCCACTTAGAGCGACTTTTTCCCTCGTTATAAACACACACAGTCGGAGGAGTCGACCATCTTGACTCACTTCACTCTTTGGCAAAGTTTGGCTCCATCAAAATGGACGGAGCGCATGAGTTTGGGGAAAACAAAGTTCCTGTTGGACACTCGTTTTGCTCCCGTCATCACACAGCGTGAGTGTGACGTAGGATAAAGCCGCAGAAATGTACGGAAACCTCTATGTCTGCACTTTCAGAGGGAAAAAGGACGTTTCTGTCTTTTACCGTTAAAGTTCTGCGGTTATACAAACATATTGTTCTTCGAGGGTTAAGTGTCACTGACCCAGGACGCCCATGGCCAGACCCCCCAGGGCGATGCCGATGGCGTGACCTCGCTCCTCATCGTCCGTGTAAACACTCGCCAACATCCCCATACCTGAAACACACGGGCATTAAGACCCTGAGCAGAGACAGGAGCAGACAGGAGCAGGCAGGAGGAGACAGGAGCAGACAGGAGCAGACAGGAGCAGACAGGAGCAGTCAGGAGCAGACAGGAGCAGACAGGAGGAGACAGGAGCAGAGACAGGAGCAGACAGGAGGAGACAGGAGCAGACAGGAGCAGACAGAGGCAGACAGGAGCAGGCAGGAGCAGACAGGAGCAGACAGGAGCAGAGTGGAGCAGACAGGAGCAGACAGGAGCAGAGTGGAGCAGACAGGAGCAGACAGAAGCAGGCAGGAGCAGACAGGAGCAGACAGGAGGAGACAGGAGCAGGCAGGAGCAGGCAGGAGCAGACAGGAGCAGACAGGAGCAGAGTGGAGCAGACAGGAGCAGACAGGAGCAGAGTGGAGCAGACAGGAGCAGGCAGGGGCAGACAGAAGCAGGCAGGAGCAGACAGGAGCAGACAGGTGCAGACAGGAGGAGACAGGAGCAGGCAGGAGCAGGCAGGAGCAGGCAGGAGCAGACAGGAGCAGGCAGGAGCAGGCAGGAGCAGACAGGAGGAGACAGGAGCAGACAGGAGCAGGCAGGAGCAGACAGGAGCAGGCAGGAGCAGACAGGAGCAGGCAGGAGCAGGCAGGAGCAGACAGGAGCAGACAGGAGCAGACAGGAGCAGGCAGGAGCAGGCAGGAGCAGACAGGAGCAGGCAGGAGCAGGCAGGAGCAGACAGGAGCAGACAGGAGCAGACAGGAGCAGACAGGAGCAGACAGGAGCAGGCAGGAGCAGACAGGAGCAGACAGGAGCAGGCAGGAGCAGACAGGAGCAGACAGGAGCAGGCAGGAGCAGACAGGAGCAGACAGGAGCAGACAGGAGCAGACAGGTGATAGTTTTACCTGCGACTGAGGAGCAGGAGGAGCCGACTCCCTGGAGCGACCGAGCGACGAAGAGCAGAGCGTAACTGGAGGAAAACGCAAACACTGGAAAACAACAGGAAGAAAACGTCAGAACGAAGAATTCAAAGCTCCTTTATCGCATTAAACTTATGAGCTTTAAGTCCGGTTCTGATGTTGTTTCCTCCTCATTTGGATCATTTCACCTCCGGAACTTCCAAACTCGACTGAACTAAAGGCCAAAGGAGCCGAACCAAATGAACCAAATGAACCAAATGAACCAAATGAACCAAATGAACCAAAACAAAACCCAAACTCCAGGAATGTTTGTGAGGAGAAAACGACATCAGAACCTTCACCCCGGAGGCTCTGATCCTGATCACAGTCGCCACGTTTACATGAAGATTTAATTCTGAATATAAAAAACTGAATTCCTCTTTAAAAAGTCCAAGTAAACCCTTAATTCTAAAGAAAATGATTATTCAGAATTAATCTTAATCCTGAAGTCAGTGGGTTTATTCTGATTTTAAAGCCGAATGAATTTCTTCCTGGATCCTGTAAACGTTTCTTCTTCTTCAAAATAATCCCGGTGGTTGGTGCTCGTTGGCTCGTCCTTCGATCCGGCTCCTCCAGTCGTCTCTTGGGACTTTCCTCCACGTCTCTTTGGATTTGTGAGCGGGATGTGGGAGTGGGCTGAGGTGTGGCAGCCTCAGACTCGGTTTGTCTTCTTCCTCCTTCTCCCACACTCTTCCCTTCTCCTCCTCAGCTCACAGACGGAAAGTGTGAGGACAGAATTCTCCAGCTGCTGCTTCATTATCATCAGAACCACCGCGGAAAAAGTTCTGATCATGTTTGTGTCGGCGGCGAAACGACAAACCGAGATGACAGAAAAGCCGGGAGCAGCTGAAGTGTGGGTTTTCTTCCCAAAGACGGAAATACGTTTGTGTCGCTGTCCAGTCAGAACCTTCCCCACTACAGACGCTGAGAACTACTAAATAAAGACCATTTAACCTGTTTCTGTGGAAACTTGAGGGAAAATATTTTAATTCACTATTTAATTTGGAATTAAAAACCATCAGGTAAACGTGGACACTGTTTTACATCAGTAGAAAAACAGAATATTGTGGAACATTCAGGCGTCTCCATGGAAACAGAAACTTCTGGATCCTCCTTTAAAGGTCCTATATTACCCAAAACTGACTCTTGTGAGCTTTAGTGTCGTTCCTCGTCACAAACAGAGCTGGAGTCGTGTTTGTTTCATTCACACGTGTTTGAGGAACATCCCCGAAGCTCCAAACGCTCTGTTCCACCTCGTGATGTCACCGAGTGGGAATGTTTCATAGGTGAACAGCTCCTTTGCCTTTAGTTCAGTCGAGATCGGCGACTCCAGGACTGAAAAAAACGATCCAGATGATTCTAGTGAAGGTGTGTGGAGTTTAAAAACGCGGCGGAGCACTTCCTGTATCGCCACACGATGACATCACAGGGTGGAACAAGGTTTTTTCAGCCTAAATGTGCAGGTTTTGTGTGTTTAAACATGTGTGAATGAAACAAAACCCGACTCCAGGTCTGTTTGTGAGGAGGAAACACAGACCCGGTGGTTCAGAAGTGAAAGTAACAGAAACACTGACTGATGGTGGAGAGGAACATGATGCAGAACCCGGCGAAGATGGGAATCTGGTACCCGATCCTGAAACACAGAGAGCGGCGACGTGAGAGGGACACGGGGAAATATGAAACCATCGAACACAAACATCTGTCGACTAAAGAAGACGCCGCTGCAAATGTCTCTGATCTGGACGAGATTTTAAAGCTCCTCTCGGGTTCTTGATGTTGTTTTCAGATTTATTCTCCCGACTCGTTCTGAGACGCTTCACTCTCGTCTGGAGGTCGATTATTCTCAGAGAACTCGTCCAGTGAAAGGATCTCGCTGCAGGAACAGATCATTTCACTGCTTTTATGATCGATTTAAGTGTTTAGATCTGACAGTTTGGACCCATCCCTCCATCCACCCATCCCCCCATCCCTCCATCCACTCATCCCTCCATCCATTCATCCCTCCATCCACCCATCCCTCCTTCCACCCATCCCTCCATCCACTCATCCCTCCATCCACACATCCCTCCATCCACACATCCTCTATCCACCCATCATCCCTCTATCCACCCATCCCTCCATCCACTCATCCCTCCATCCACTCATCCCTCCATCCACTCATCCCTCTATCTACCCATCCCTCCATCCACTCATCCCTCCATCCACTCATCCCTCCATCCACTCATCCCTCCATCCACTCATCCCTCCATCCACCCATCCCTCCATCCACTCATCCCTCCATCCACTCATCCCTCCATCCACTCATCCCTCCATCCAACCACCCCGCCATCCATCCCTCCACCCACCCATCCCTCCATCCACCCATCCCTCCATCCACTCATCCCTCCATCCACTCATCCCTCCATCCACCCATCCCTCCATCCACTCATCCCTCCATCCACCCATCCCTCCATCCACTCATCCCTCCATCCACCCATCCCTCCATCCACTCATCCCTCCATCCACCCATCCCTCCATCCACCCATCCCTCCATCCACACATCCCTCCATCCCGCCATCCCTCCATCCACCCATCCCTCCATCCACCCATCCCTCCATCCCACCACTCATCCCTCCATCCTCCACTCATCCCTCCATCCACACATCCCTCCATCCACCCATCCCTCCATCCACTCATCCCTCCATCCATTCATCCCTCCATCCACCCATCCCTCCATCCACTCATCCCTCCATCCCTCCATCCACTCATCCCTCCATCCACTCATCCCTCCATCCACCCATCCCTCCATCCACTCATCCCTCCATCCACTCATCCCTCCATCCACTCATCCCTCCATCCACCCATCCCTCCATCCACCCATCCCTCCATCCACCCATCCCTCCATCCACTCATCCCTCCATCCACCCATCCCTCCATCCACCCATCCCTCCATCCACCCATCCCTCCATCCCTCCATCCACTCATCCCTCCATCCACTCATCCCTCCATCCACCCATCCCTCCATCCACCCATCCCTCCATCCACTCATCCCTCCATCCATTCATCCCTCCATCCACCCATCCCTCCATCCACTCATCCCTCCATCCCTCCATCCACTCATCCCTCCATCCACTCATCCCTCCATCCACCCATCCCTCCATCCACACATCCCTCCATCCACACAACCCTCCATAAACCCATCCCTCCATCCACTCATCCCTCCATCCCTCCATCCCTCCATCCACCCATCCCTCCATCCACCCATCCCTCTATCCACCCATCCCTCCATCCCTCCATCCACTCATCCCTCCATCCACTCATCCCTCCATCCACCCATCCCTCCATCCACCCATCCCTCCATCCCCTCATCCCTCCATCCATTCATCCCTCCATCCACCCATCCCTCCATCCACCCATCCCTCTATCCACCCATCCCTCCATCCACTCATCCCTCCATCCACCCATCCCTCCATCCACCCATCCCTCCATCCACTCATCCCTCCATCCATTCATCCCTCCATCCACCCATCCCTCCATCCACTCATCCCTCCATCCCTCCATCCATCCACCCATCCCTCCATCCACCCATCCCTCCATCCACTCATCCCTCCATCCACCCATCCCTCCATCCACTCATCCCTCCATCCCTCCATCCATCCACCCATCCCTCCATCCACCCATCCCTCCATCCACTCATCCCTCCATCCACCCATCCCTCCATCCACTCATCCCTCCATCCACCCATCCCTCCATCCACCCATCCCTCCATCCACCCATCCATCCATCCACTCATCCCTCCATCCCTCCATCCACCCATCCCTCTATCCACCCATCCCTCCATCCCTCCACTCATCCCTCCATCCACTCATCCCTCCATCCACCCATCCCTCCATCCACCCATCCCTCCATCCACCCATCCCTCCATCCACTCATCCCTCCATCCATTCATCCCTCCATCCACCCATCCCTCCATCCACTCATCCCTCCATCCCTCCATCCACTCATCCCTCCATCCACCCATCCCTCCATCCACCCATCCCTCCATCCACTCATCCCTCCATCCACTCATCCCTCCATCCACTCATCCCTCCATCCACCCATCCCTCCATCCACTCATCCCTCCATCCACCCATCCCTCCATCCACCCATCCCTCCATCCACCCATCCCTCCATCCCTCCATCCACTCATCCCTCCATCCACTCATCCCTCCATCCACTCATCCCTCCACCCATCCCTCCATCCACCCATCCCTCCATCCACTCATCCCTCCATCCATTCATCCCTCCATCCACCCATCCCTCCATCCACTCATCCCTCCATCCCTCCATCCCTCCATCCACCCATCCCTCCATCCACTCATCCCTCCATCCACCCATCCCTCCATCCACTCATCCCTCCATCCACTCATCCCTCCATCCACCCATCCACCCATCCCTCCATCCACCCATCCCTCCATCCACTCATCCCTCCATCCACCCATCCCCCCATCCCTCCATCCACTCATCCCTCCATCCACCCATCCCTCCATCCACCCATCCCTCCATCCACCCATCCCTCTATCCACCCATCCCTCCATCCCTCCACTCATCCCTCCATCCACTCATCCCTCCATCCACCCATCCCTCCATCCATCCATTCCTCGTTCCACTGATCCCTCCATCCATTAATCCCTCCATCCACCCATCCCTCCATCCACTCATCCCTCCATCCCTCCATCCACTCATCCCTCCATCCACTCATCCCTCCATCCACCCATCCCTCCATCCACCCATCCCTCCATCCACTCATCCCTCCATCCACCCATCCCTCCATCCACCCATCCCTCCATCCACTCATCCCTCCATCCACCCATCCCTCCATCCACCCATCCCTCCATCCACCCATCCCTCCATCCACTCATCCCTCCATCCACCCATCCCTCCATCCACTCATCCCTCCATCCACCCATCCCTCCATCCACTCATCCCTCCATCCACCCATCCACCCATCCACCCATCCCTCCATCCACTCATCCCTCCATCCACCCATCCCTCCATCCACCCATCCCTCCATCCACTCATCCCTCCATCCCTCCATCCACTCATCCCTCCATCCCTCCATCCACTCATCCCTCCATCCACTCATCCCTCCATCCACCCATCCCTCCATCCACCCATCCCTCCATCCACCCATCCCTCCATCCACTCATCCCTCCATCCACCCATCCCTCCATCCACTCATCCCTCCATCCACCCATCCCTCCATCCACTCATCCCTCCATCCACCCATCCCTCCATCCACCCATCCCTCCATCCACTCATCCCTCCATCCACCCATCCCTCCATCCACCCATCCCTCCATCCACCCATCCCTCCATCCACTCATCCCTCCATCCACCCATCCCTCCATCCACCCATCCCTCCATCCACTCATCCCTCCATCCACCCATCCCACCATCCCACCATCCACCCATCCCTCCATCCACCCATCCCTCCATCCACTCATCCCTCCATCCACCCATCCACCCATCCCTCCATCCACCCATCCCTCCATCCACTCATCCCTCATCCACCCATCCCTCCATCCACTCATCCCTCCATCTCTTGGATTGATGTTGTCAGACGTTCTTTCTCTCCTCCGCTTCTCCTCTTTTCATTGAATTGATGTTGTCATATGTCCTGTCTCCTTCTCTCCTTCCCTCCTCTCTCCTTCTTGCTCTCCATTATTCTTCTTTCTCTCCTCTCCTCCTCTCTCCTCCTCACCTCTCCTTTACTCTCCTCCTCTCCTATTTCCTCTCTCCTCTCCTCTCTTCTCTCCTCCTCTCCTCACCTCTCCTTTACTCTCCTCTCCTCCTCCTCTCTCCTCTCCTCCTCCTCTCTCTTCTCCTCCTCTCTCCTCTCCTCCTCTCTCCTCTCCTCTCCCCTCCTCTCTCCTCTCTTCCTCTCCTCTCCTCTCTCCTCCTCTCTCCTCTCTCTTCCTCCTCTCTCTCCTCTCCTCCTCTCTCCTCTCCTTCTTCTCTCCTCCTCTCTCCTCTCCTCCTCTCTTCTCTTCTCTCCTCCCCTCCTCCTCTCTCCTCTCTCCTCCTCTCCTCCTCTCTCCTCCTCTCTCCTCTCCTCCCCTCCTCTTCTCTCCTCCTCTCCTCTCTCCTCTCTCCTCCTCTCCTCCTCCTCTCTCCTCTCTCCTCTTTCTCAGGATGGATGTTCTGTCGTTCCGCAGAGACACAGTGAAATGACAGTAATGTGGTTTAAACCGAACGGCGCACTTCCTGCTCCCGCCGTGTGCCTCAGATCACCGCAGACAAACGGCCTCCGGCTGCAGATCAGGTCTGAGACGCCAAACCTGAGATCAAACTAATAAAACTCTAAATTCTGCTCAACTCTGGATCAAAACAGGTTCATGATGATGAGAAAGTGTCGGCAGAAGAGCTTCAGTCAGACAGAAGTGCTGCAGGGAACTCTGGGAAATGGAGTTTTTTCTTTTAAACATTTATCGCCTAAATTTAAGATTTTCTGACGAGTTGAAATTTCTCCACTGGAAAAAAACATTCTCTCTGTGATTTAAAATGACTTAAATGAAGAACATTTGACTTTATTTGAGCAGATTCAGCTTAATGAGTGAAATGATCTGCAGTGGAATAAGAGTTTTCTTCAGGCAACATTAGATTTGATTTCTTATTTGAAGTGCGGAAAGTTGTTGTTTTTCTTATTTTAAGTGTCGTAAAAGATGTATTTTCATATTTTAAGGACCAAAAGTCTGATTCCACTGCAGATTATTTTACTGGTCAAGTGAAATTTCCTCACGTCATGAATTCAAGTCGTCTTAAATGGACAGTTTGTGTTTTTCCCGTGAGTCTGTTGGTCTCTTCAGCTCTGACTTTCCTCCCACAGCGTCTGAGCCCAGTTCTTCTGGTTCTGCTGCTGATCACAGTTTCCTGGAGGCCGGAGTCGCCAAAATAAAGAGTTTTTCTTCAACAAAACGTGTCGAAAAGAGCCACAAAACATGAACGGGGGAAAAAGTCGGAGCTCAGAATCCGTCGGTGCTGTTTTCTCTCCGCTCGTGTCACTGCCGCCTCCAGGTGGCGCCGCGCCCGTTTCACCGCTTCCTGCTGGGAAAGTTTGACTCCGACAGTGAGGATGAAGACGACGCCTTTAGCTCAGAGCCGAGGGCCGATCTGTGTGAGCCCGAGTATCCTGAGACGAGGAGGGACGAGAACCTGAAGAACCTGAAGCACCTGAAGAACCTGAAGAACCTGAAGAACCTGGAGAACCTGGAGAACCTGAAGAACCTGAAGCACCTAAAGAACCTGAAGAACCTGAGGAACCTGAGGAACCTGAAGAACCTGAAGAACCTGGAGAACCTGAAGAACCTGAAGAACCTGAAGAACCTGGACTTTTGTTCTTCCTGGAGAATCACAACTCCGTTTTGATCCAGATTCTTCTGTCGCTTCCACAGGCTCATAAACGTCTGACGTTCATGAGCGCGTAAACCAAATCCAAATCCACTTTATTTCTACAGCACATTTCACAAACAGCAGTTTCCAAAGTGCTGCACGGAGACAAAACAAAAAGAAAAGCTCAAATGTGGTCGTACCCGTCCTAAAACAATAAAACCAGTCAAATCAAATTAAGGCAACGCCATAAAAATCACAAAGTAGAATTAAATAAGTAAAATAAAAATAGATAAAAGACCCGGAGGACGACACAAACTCACGCGGTGTTAAAATCCACAGAGTAAAAGTGGGTTTTAAGGCGAGACACAGAGAAAACCTGATCCTCCTCGTTTTAAAGCCTCGACTTTTCGACGTAAACACTGACTGAGCTGCTGAAAAAAAGCGTGGGATTCGCGCGGCGCCACCTGGAGGCGGCAGTGACGCGGGCGGAGAGAAAACAGCACCGACGGATTCTGAGCTCCGACTTTTTCCCCCGTTCACGTTTTGTGGCTCTTTTCAACACGTTTTGTTGAAGCAAAACTCTTTATTTTGGCGACTCCGGCCTCCAGGAAACTGTGATCAGCAGCAGAACCAGAAGAACTGGGCTCAGACGCTGTGGGAGGAAAGTCAGAGCTGAAGAGACCAACAGACTCACGGGAAAAACACAAACTGTCCCTTTAAGACGACTTGAATTCATGACGTGAGGAAATTTCACTTGACCAGTAAAATAATCTGCAGTGGAATCAGACTTTTGGTCCTTAAAATATGAAAATACATCTTTTACGACACTTAAAATAAGAAAAACAACAACTTTCTGCACTTCAAATAAGAAATCAAATCTAATGTTGCCTGAAGAAAACTCTTATTCCACTGCAGATCATTTCACTCATTAAGTTGAATCTGCTCAAATAAAGTCAAATGTTCTTCATTTAAGTCATTTTAAATTACAGAGAGAAGGTTTTTTTTCCAGTGGAGAAATTTCTGTGACACTTTTTGAGACGATACGACCAGTTCAGAAGGAGGAAGTGGATAATAAACGTGAACAGAGGACAGAAGAGAGGTTTGCTGTGGTTTTCTCTGGTCTCAGTTCGGTGTTTTTCTGAGCGGCTCAAGGACGTGTGAAGGGAAATGAGGCGTTTAGGACAGAAGCGCTCAGGCCTCAAACCTCCTGAAGTCTTTGAATCGTGTTTCCTCGACACAGACGGAGCCGGAGTTGTGTCTGTTTCACTCACACGTTTCACTGACTCTTTAATATTCGTCTGTCGCTCCTTTTGCCTTTAGTTCAGTCGAAATCGGCGACTCCAGGACTGAAGAAAAAAACCCGATCCGGGTGATTCTGGTGAAGGTGTGTGGAGTTTAAAAACACAGCGGAGCACTTCCTGTATCGCCACACGATGACATCACGAGGGGGAACAGAGCGTTTTCAGTCTGAGAGCAGAACTGGTGCTAAATGTGCAGGTTTGAGTGTTAAACGTGTGAATGAAAGAAACACGACTCCAGGTGTTTGTGACTCGGCCTTTTTATGTTTATTTATTTTATTTAAGGGTTATTTTATTTATGGTTTTTATTTCATTTTATTTTTATTTACCGGTAGTTTTAATTTAATTTTATTTATGTTTTGCTTTATTATTTTATTTATTTTGTTTTTTATTTTATTTTGTATATTTGTTTTTATTTTATTTTAATTATGTTTTTTTTATTTTATTTTTAATTTATTTTATTTGTTTTTATTTTATTTTATTTTAATTATGTTTTTATTTTCTTTCTTCTGTTTTTAATTCAATTTAATTTAAGTTTTTTATTTATGTTTTTTATTTTATTTCTTTTGTTTGTTAATTTATTTTATTTATATTTAGTTTTTTATGTTTTTATTTTATTTTATGTTTTTTATGTTTTATGTTTTGTTTTTTTAATTTTATTTATGTTTTTTAATTTTCTTTTAATTTTCTTTTATTTATGTTTTTGTAATTTTCCTTTTCCTTTATTTTATTTATATTTTTATTTTATTTACATTTTTTGTTTTATTTATATTTTATTTTTTATTTAAGTTTTGTTTTTTATTTTATTTATTTATATCTAAGAAAGCCAAACGTCTAAGGTGGAACCACAGCTACACTTAATTAAATGTTACCTCATAAAACTCTCACCTGTCTGCTCCTGTCTGCCCCTGTCTGCCCCTGTCTGCCCCTGTCTGCCCCTGTCTGCCCCTGCCTGCCCCTGTCTGCCCCTGTCTGCCCCTGTCTGCCCCTGCCTGCCCCTGTCTGCCCCTGTCTGCCCCTGTCTGCCCCTGTCTGCCCCTGTCTGCCCCTGTGTGCCCCTGTCTGCCCCAGTCTGCCCCTGTTCGTTCTCCTGCCTGCCCCTGTCTGCCCCTGCCTGCCCCTGTCTGCCCCTGTCTGCCCCTGTCTGCCCCTGTCTGCCCCTGCCTGCCCCTGTCTGCCCCTGTCTGCCCCTGTCTGCCCCTGTTTGCTCCTGCCTGCCCCTGTCTGCCCCTGCCTGCCCCTGTCTGCCCCTGCCTGCCCCTGTCTGCCCCTGTCTGCCCCTGTCTGCCCCTGTGTGCCCCTGTGTGCCCCTGTCTGCCCCTGTCTGCCCCTGTCTGCCCCTGTGTGCCCCTGTCTGCCCCTGCCTCACCTGTCGTCTCACCTGTTGGTCAGGGGTCCGATGAAGGGGTTGGTGATGAGCTGCACCGTGGCCTTGGAGGCGAACAGCAGACCCACTTTCACGTTCTCGTTCACCAGGCTGGACTTGGAGGAGGGACAGTCCGTGGAGTTGGACTGGACCAGACCCGGACCGGGACTGGGTCCAGGACCGGGACCTGGACTGGGCTCGGGAGCGGAGGGGAGCTGGGCGGAGGCTGTGGTGGCAAAGGAGGAGGAGGAGGAGGAGATCTTGACGGAGTTGTCGTACAGAGACACGATGTTCTGGAAGGAGCCGGAAGAGCCGGAGGAGGAGCCGGAAGAGCCGGAAGAGCCGGAAGAGCCGGAGGATCTGGAAGAGCCGGAGAAGGAGCCGGAGGAGGAGCCGGAAGAGCCGGAGGAGCCGGAGAAGGAGTCGGAGGAGCCGGAGGAGGAGCTGAGGTTCAGAGGAGCCGTGGGTTTGTCCAACTGGTACAAGTAGTTTGGAATGATGGGAACTGGAGACGAGAGAAGAGTCAGGACTAAACCAGGTCTAAACCAGGACTAAACCAGGACTAAACTGGGTCTAAACCAGGACTAAACCAGGACTAAACCAGGACTAAACAAGGACTAAACAGGGTCTAAACGTGGTCTGAACCAGGACTAAACCAGGTCTAAACCAGTAATAATACAAGACTAAACGAAGACTGGAACAGGATTAAAACAGCCATGATTTAGTCCTGGTTTAGACCTGTTTTAGACCTGGTTTAGACCTGGTTTAGTCCTGGTTTAGACATGGTTTAGACCTGGTTTAGTCCTGCTTTAGTCTTGGTTTAGTCCTGGTTTAGTCCTGGTTTAGACCTGGTTTAGTCCTGCTTTAGTCCTGGTTTAGTCCTGGTTTAGTCCTGGTTTAGACCTGGTTTAGTCCTGGTTTAGTCCTGGTTTAGTCCTGGTTTAGACCTGGTTTAGACCTGGTTTAGTCCTGCTTTAGTCTTGGTTTAGTCCTGGCTTAGTCCTGGTTTAGTCCTTGTTTAGACCTGGTTTAATCTGGGTTTAGTCTTGGCTTAGTCCTGGTTTAGTCCTGGTTTAGACCTGTTTTAGTCCTGGTTTAGTCCTGGTTTAGTCCTGGTTTATTCCTGGTTTAGTCCTGGTTTAGTCCTGGTTTAGACCTGGTTTAGTCCTGGTTTAGTCCTGGTTTAGACCTGGTTTAGTCCTGGTTTAGTCCTGGTTTAGTCCTGGTTTAGACCTGGTTTAGTCCTGGTTTAGTCCTGGTTTAGTCCTGGTTTAGACCTGGTTTAGACCTGGTTTAGTCCTGCTTTAGTCTTGGTTTAGTCCTGGCTTAGTCCTGGTTTAGTCCGTGTTTAGACCTGGTTTAGTCTTGGTTTAGTCCTGGTTTAGTCCTGGTTTAGTCCTGGTTTATTCCTGGTTTAGTCCTGGTTTAGTCCTCTGTCAGTCCAGTTTAGG
>CM068354.1:41473470-41540323 GCA_034769755.1 Odontamblyopus lacepedii | reverse complement strand
CTGGTTCAGGGATAATGTGATCACACAGATTAGATCAGAGTTGTTCTGCCCCGGGGCTCAGAGACTTTTATGTACGAGCAGGTAAAGAAACACTGCGGAACTTTGAGGAGGAGCCACCTGCACGACGCCATCGAAACAACACTAAAACTACACTGTGGAACATTCTCCATGGAGATAGAAACCAGGACTAAACCACAACTAAACCAGGTCTAAACCAGGACTAAACCGGGACTAAACCAGGACTAAACCAGGACTAAACCAGGACTAAACCAGGACTAAACCAGGACTAAACCAGGACTAAACCAGGACTAAACCAGGACTAAACCAGGACTGAATCAGGAGATACTTTGGGAACATTCTCCATAGATACATTTAATAAACCCTGCAGTAATAGTATTAGTCTTAGTAATACTAGTAGTTGTAGTCGTAGTAGCAGTAGCAGTAGTAGTAGTATTAGTAGCAGTAGCAGTAGCAGTAGTAGTAGTAGTAGTAGTAGCAGTAGTAGTAACAGTAGCAGTAGCAGTAGTAGTAGTAGCAGTAGCAGTAGCAGTAGCAGTAGTAGTAGTAGTAGTAGTAGCAGTAGTAGTAGCAGTAGCAGTAGTAGTAGTAGTAGGCTGCCGCTGTTGCCAAACCATGCCGCTGCCGCTGCTGCTGCTGCTCGCTGCCTGCCGCTGCCGCTGCTGGTTGCTGCTGCCGCTGTTGCCAAACCGGCTGCCGCCGTTGCTGCTGGGTTGTTGCCTGTCGCCGCTCGCCGCCGCTGTTGCTTGCTGCTTGGCTGCTGCCAGCTGTTGCTGGCTTTCGCTGCTGCTGCTGCCGCTGGCTTGGTTGCTGCCTGCCAGCTGCTGCCGCTTGCCAGCTGCCGCTGGTTGCTGCTGCCGCTAAGCCAGCTGCCGCCGCTGTTGCCGCTGCTTCGCCAGCCGCTGCTGGTTGCCAAGGCCGCTGCTGCCAGCTAGTTGCTTAAGCTGGCTGCCGCTGGCTGTTGGTTGCTACTGGGCTGCCGCTGCCGCTGCCGCTGCTGGCTGCTTGCCGTCGCCGCTGCCGGGCTAAGCCGCTGTTGCCGGGCTGCCGCCGCTGTTGCGCTGGTTGCCGCCGCTGTCAGCTGGCTACCGCTGGGCTGCTGCCGCTGGTTAAGGCTGCCGTCGCGCTGTTGTTGCTGTCGCCGCTGTCGGCTGCTGCTGCTGGCCGGCTACAGCTGGCTGCCGCTGCTGCGTTGCTCGCTGGCGATTAAGCTGTTGCTGGCTTGTCAGCTAGTTGTTGCCGCTTCGCCAGCCAGCGTTTGCTGCCCGCTATGCATTGCTAGTTAAGCGCCGCTAGCCGCCACCGCGGTTAAGCAGTTGTTGCTGGCTGCTTGCTAAGGCTGCCATATTGGTTGCTGGTTGCTACCGCTGCCGCTGCTGTTGTTGCCGCTGCTGGCTAAGCTGGCTGTTGTTGGTTACGGCTCGCTGTTGCTGGCCGCTAAGCTGGCGTTGGCGGTTGGTTAGCTGCTATAAAGGCTCGCCGCTGCTGCCGCATCACGCTGTTGCTGCTGTTGCCGCTGGCTGGCCGCTGGTTAGTTGCTGCTGGCTGTTGCTGGCCGCTAGCTGGTTGCTGCTCGCTGCCGCTGCCGCCTGCTGCTGTTGCTGCGCTGGTTGCTGCCGCTGCTGCTGCCGCTGGCTGCTGCTAGCGCTGCTGTTGGCTCGCCGCTGCTGCCGCTGCTCGGGCTGCCGCTGCTGCTACCGCTGCTACGCTGGCTAGTTGCCAGCCGCTAGTTGGCCAGCTGGCCGCCAGCGCTGCTGCTGCTTGCCGCTGCTTCGCTGGCCGCCAGCTGGCCGGGCGCTGTCAGCAGCGTTGCCGCTAGCCGCTGCCAGCTGCCGCTGCTGCCAAATAGCCGCTGGCTGGCTGCTAAGCGCTCAGCCAAGGCGCCTAATAAGCCGCTGCCGCTAAGGCTGGCCAGCTCATGCTGTTGCTGCTGCCGCCGCTGCCGCTGTTGCTGCCGCTGCCGGGGCTGCCAGCTGTCAGCTGTCGCTGTTGCCGGCTGGCGATTAGCAAGCTGCCGCTGTCGCCGTTGCTGTTGCTCGCTGGCTGCTGGTTGCTGCTCGCTGCTTATTGCTGCCGCTGGCTGCCGCCGCTCTCAAAATCGTCGCCGGCTGCTGCTGCTGCCGCTGCTGCTGTCGCCATTTATTCGGTTGGTTGCTGCTGCCGCTAGCTGCCGCTGTTGTCAGCTGCTTGCCGTCGCTGGCTGCTGGTTGCTGGCTGCTGTTGCCGTCGCTGCTTGCTGGCTGCCGCTGGTTAAGTCGCTGCTGTTAGTTGTTGCTGGCTGTTGGCCGCTGCTTGCTGCTGTTGTTGCTGCCGCTGCTGCTGCCGCTGCTGCTGCTGCTGCTGGCCGGCGCATTGCTGTCATTGCTGCCGTTAGCTTACTGCTGCTGCTGCTGCCATAAGGGTTGCCGCCAAGCAAGGCGGCTAAGCTGCTGCTGGTTGCTGCTGTTGCCAAATCGCTTCGCTGCTGCTACTATTACTGCTGCCGCTTGCTGCTGCTTCGCTTCGCTGTTGCTGCTGCTGCTGGTTGTTGCTTGCGCAAGCAGCTACTACCTGGGTTGCTGCTGCTGGCGGCTAAACTGGTTAAGTGCGTTTGCTAGTTATGTTGCTGCTTGCTAAGCTAAGCTGCTGCTGCTGGCCGCTGTCAGCTGCTGCGCAAGCTAAGGCTGGGCTGGCTAAGCCGCTGCTGGTTAAGCACAAGCAGCAACCGTTGCTGCTGTTAAGCTGCTGGCGCCAAATAATCGTTACGCCGCTGTTACAGTTGTTGCCAGCGCTGCCATGAGCCGCTAAGCTGCTGCTGGCTGCTGCTGCCGCTGCTGCCGCTGCCGCCGCTGTTGTTGTTGCCGCTGCTGCTGCTACAGCTGCTGCCGCTGCTGGTTACCACCGTTGCCGCCGCTGCGCGCAAGGCTGCTGCCGCCGCTGCTGCCAGCTAGCTGTTTCGCCGCGTTGCTGCCGCTATGCACAGTTGCTGCTGGCTCTTGCTTGCCGCTGCTGGCCAGCTATTGTTATTATCGTGTCGCCGCCGCTATTGCTGCTTCGGCTGCTGCTGCTGCTGGCTGGTTGCTGTTATTTCTGCACCGGCTGCCGCTGCTGCCGCTGCCGCTGTTGCTGCTGCCTGCCAGCTGGCTTGCCGGCTAAGCTGCCAAGCAAGGCTGCCGCTGCTGCTAAGCTGCTGTTGCCAGCTGCTGCCAAGCGTTGCTTGCTTAGCTTCGCTACGCTTTCGCTAGCTGCTGCTGTTGTTGCTGTTGCTGCTGTTAAGCAAATCGCCGCTGCTGCCGCTGCTGGTTGCTGGTTGCTGTTGCTGTTTGCCGCTGCTGCTTGCTGCTGGCGCTGCTGGCTAAGCAGCGCTGTCCATGCTGCTGCCGCTGCTGCTGCCGCCAGCTGCTGCTTGCCGCTGCTTGCTTGACATGGTTTGGTTAGTCTTGGTTAAGCTGGCTGCTGGCTTAATAGCTGGCCGCCAACCGTTAGCCGCTGCTGCTGCGCTACAGCTGCTGGCTGCTGGTTGCCGCTTCATATGAACTGTTGGGCGCTGCTAGCTTACTTCTAAGGCTAGTTGGTTAAGGCTGCTGGTTAGCTAAGGTAAGGCTCGCTTCGCTAGCTAGCTAAGTTGCTGCTGCTCAGCTGTTGCTAGTTATTAAGGTTACTAAAACTATTGCTGCCGCTAGCGGTTAAGCCGCTGCTGCTGTTGCTGCCGCCAACCAAGGCTGCTGTTGCTGCTGCTTGCGCTGCTGCTGCCGTTATTTACTGCTGCTGCCAACCGTTGCCGCCTGCTGCTCGTTGCTGCTGCTGGGTTAGTTGCCGCCGCTGCTGGTTGCTGCCGGTCGCCGCCGCCGCTGCTGCTGCTGCTGGTTGCTGCTGGGCTGGCTGCTGCTGCTGGCCGCTGTTGTTGCTGGTTGGTCACCGGCCGTCAGCCGCCGCTGTCGCCAGTTGGCTGCTGCTGCTGCTGCTTTTGCCGCTGCTACTGTTTACCGCTAGTTGCTGCTGCTGCTGCTGCTTAGCTGGCTTGCCAGCTGCCAGCTGGTTATCGCTCGCTGGCTGCTGGTTGCTCGCCGCTAAGGTTGCTAAGGCCGCTAAGGTTGCTAAGGCGATTCAGCTGCCGCCATACCAAGGCCATGCCGTTGCCGCTATTAGCGCATGGCTAGCTGCTGCTGCCGCTGTTGCTCGCTGCTGCCAGCAATGCTGCTGGCCGCGGCTGCTGCTGCTTGCCGCCGCTGCTGCTTGCTGCTGCTGCTGGTCGCCCGCTCGCCGCTGGCCGCCGCTGCTGCCGCCGCTGCCGCTGCCGCTGCTGTTGTTGCCGCTGTTGTTGCCGCTGCCGCTTCATATCGCTGCTGCCAGCTGCCGCTGCCGCTGCTGCTTGCTCCGCCGTTGTTGCTGCTAGTTGCTCAGCCGCTGGCTCGCTGCTGGCTGTTGCTTGTTGCCAAACTGCTGGCCGCTGCCGCCGCTTACTGCCGCTGCTAAGCGCTGCTGCTGCCAGCTGCTGCTGTTGCCTGCTAGCTAGCTGCTGCTGCTGGCTAAGGTTGCTTTGCCGCCCGTTGTTGCTGCTGCCGCTGTTTGTTAAGGTTGCTGTTGCTAGCCGCTGCCGCTGCCGCTGTTGTTGCCGC
Organism: Odontamblyopus lacepedii; assembly: GCA_034769755.1. Taxonomy (NCBI): domain Eukaryota; kingdom Metazoa; phylum Chordata; class Actinopteri; order Gobiiformes; family Gobiidae; genus Odontamblyopus; species Odontamblyopus lacepedii. The sequence goes on along the minus strand of CM068354.1, from coordinate 41,535,707 downwards.
AGTTGCTAGCCGCTGTTGCTGCTGCCGCTGCTGTTAACCGAGCCGCTGCCGCCTGCTGCTGCCGCCGCCGCTGCCGCTGTTGCTGCTGCTGCCCGCTGCTGCAGCACCAGCTGCTGCTGCAAGCAGTTGCTGCTGTCGCATTGCTGTTGCTGCTGCCAGCTTACGCCGCTGTTGCCGCTGTTGTTGCTCGCTGCCGCTGCTGGCTCGCTGCTGGGCTGCCGCTTGGCCGCTGCTAAGCTGGCCGGGCTGCCAGTTGCTGGTTGCCGCTGCCGCTGTTGCTTAAGGCTGCTGCTGGCTGCTACAAACCGCTGCCGCTGCTGGCTGCTGGCTGTTGCTGGTTGGGCTGGCAGTTTCGCTGTTGGGCTAAGCCGCTGCTGGTTACGCTGTTGTTGCTGCCGCTGCTGGGCTGCTGGCTGCTGTTGCCGCTTTTGCTGCTGCTGCCGCTGTCGGGCCAGTTGCTGCTGTCGCTGTTGCTGTTAAGCCAAACGCTGCTCGCTGGTTGCTGCTGCTGCCGTTGCTGTTGTTGCTGCCAGCTGCCGCCGCTGGCGCTGGCCGCTTGCTGCTGCTCGCTGCTGGCTGCTGCGCTGCTGCTGCCAAGGGCCACGGTTGTTAAGCTAAGGCTGCTAGCTGGTTAAGTGCTCGCTGGTTAGCTAAGTGCCAAACCGTTGCCGCTAAGGCTACCGCTGGCTATGCTACCGGTACGCTGGGCTGCCGCTGCTGCCAGCGTTAAGCTAACCGTCGCTAAGCTGCTGGTTGGTCTACTATTGCCGCCGTTGCTGGCTTCGCTAGTTGCTGCTGTTGTTGCTGGCGCTGCTCGCGTTGTTGCTGCTGGCCGCCGCTGCTGTTAAGGTTGCTGCTGCTCGCGTTGTTTGCTGCCTTCTGTCGCTGCCGCTGTTGCCAGCTAGTTAGCTGCTGCTGCTGCTGCTGCTTGCCGCTTCGCTGCCGCTGCTTGCCTGCTTAGTTGCTGCAACTGCTGCTGCTGGTTGTTGCTGCTGCTAAGCGCTGGTTGCTGCTGCTGCTGCTTGCTGGTTGCTGCTGGTTGGCTAAGCTGCTTAGTTGCTGCTGCTTGGTTGCTTGTCGCTGTCGGCTTGCCAGCTGCTGTCGGCTGCTGCTTCGCTGCTGGGCTATTATTGCTGCTTTAAGGTTCGCCATGCATCTTGGCCACGCTAAGCATACCGCCGCTTAGTTGCTGGGCTGCCGCTGCTAAGCTAGCATTACGCTGTTGGCTAACGGTTGCTGTTGGCTGGTCGCTGCTGGGTTGTTGCTCCGTTAGCTGGCTGCTATTGGCTGGTTGCTGTTGCTGGTTGCTGGGCAGCAGCAGTAGTTACTTTGGCCGCCGCCGCCGCTGCTGCTGCTTGCTAAGGTTCGCGTTAAGTTGCTGCTGTTGTTGCTGCTGCTGGTTGCTAAGGTTGCTGCTGTACCGCGTTGCTGCTGCTGTTGCCAAGCAAGGCTAAGCGCTGCCTAGCTGCTGCTGCTGCACCCGCTGCTAAGCGCGCTGCCAGCAAGGCGTTAAGGCTGGTTAAGCGCTGCCCGCTAAGGTTAGCTTTCGCTGCTGCCGCTTGCTGGTTAAGGTTAAGCTGTTGGCTTCGCCAAGCGTTGGGCTGCCGCTAAGGTTGGTTGCCAAACGCTGCCGCTGCATAAACGAGCTGTTTGGTCGCTTCGCTGCTGCTGCTGCTGCTGCCGCTGCTGTTGGCTGTCGCTGGTTAGCTACTATTAAGGTTTTGCTGTTATTGTTGCTTCGCTTAGTTGGCCGCTGTTGTTTCGTTGTTGTCATAAATCAAGGCCGCTGTTGCTGCTAAGCTGTTGCTGCTGCCTCGCCTGCTGCTGGTTGCTGCTGCTGCTCGCTGCTGTTATAGTTGCTGCTGGTTGCTGTTGCTGCCGCTGCTGTTGCTGCTGCTGCTGCTGCCGCCGCCGTTGCTGCCAAACCGCTGCTGCCGCTGCTGCCGCTGCTGCTCGCTGCCGCTGCTGGCCAGCTAGCTTGCTGCTTCGCTGCTGCCGCTGCTGGTTGGGCTTAGCTTAGTTCAGCTCGCTGGCTGCTGGGCTGCTCGCTGCGTACAGCTGCCAAATCATTGTCGCCGCTAGCCTGCTGGCTGCGCTGCCGCTAAGCTGCTGGCTGGCTGCAATAGCTGCTGCTGCTGGTTAAGGCTGCCGGCTGTTGCTTGGGTTGCTGCTGCTGCTGCTTCGCCAAATACTACCGCTACCGCTGTTGCCAGTTGCACCGAGCTGTTGCTGTTGCTGTTGCTGCTGGCCGCTGCTGCTGGTCGGCCAAACGCGGCTGCCGCTACCGCTGCTGCTGCAATGGCTTGCTTGCTGTTGCTGTTGCTCGTTGCTGCCGCCGCTGGCCGCCGCTGCTGCTGCCGCTTGCTGCTGCTGCTTGCCGGGTTGCTGGCTGCTTCGTTGCTGCCGGGGCTTTAAGCTGCTGTCGCTGCTGCTGTTGCTGCTGGTTGTCGCCGCTGGCTGCTGGCTCTTCGCTGCCGCTGCTGCCGCTGCCGCTGCTGCTGCTGCTGCTGCTTCAAGCGTTGCTGCTGCCGCTGCTGCTGTTGCTGCTGCTGCCAGCTGTTGCCGCTGCTGTTGCTGTTAGCCGCTGCTGCTGGTTGCTGGCTGTTGCTAAGCAAGGCCGCTACGCTGGTTGGCCAGCGTTAAGCTGCTGCTGCTTCGCTATACCTTCGCTGCTGCTGGCTGCTGCTGGGTTGTTGAACCCGCATGTTGCTGTTGGCTGCTGCCGCTGCTGTTGCTAGTTGCTGCTGGCCAGCTGGTTGGTTAAGGTTGCTGCTGCTAGCTCGCTTGCCAGCTAAGGTTGCTCCGCCATTGCTGCTATTGGTTGCTACTGCATTGCCGCTACTGCTTGCTGGGTTGGTTGTCGCACGTTGCCAGCATGCTCGCTGTTGCTGGCGTTGTTGCCGCTGGCCGCCGCTGCCGCCAGCTTGCTGCTAGCTGCTGCCGCTGCTTGGTTAGTTGCTGCCAGTTGTTGCCAAACAAGGTTGCTGCTGTTGCTGCCGCTAGTTGCTGTTGCTGCTTTATTGCTTGCCGCTGCTGCTGCCAGCTGTTGCTTGCCGCTGGTTGCTGCCGCTGCTGCCGCTTGCCAGCTGGCTATTAAAACGCGAGCTGCGCTGCCGCTGCTTCGCTAGTTGCTGGGCTGGTTAGTTTGGTTTCAAGCTGTCGCTGCTAAGCGTTGCTGGGCTGCCAAGCTAGCTTCGCTTGTTGCTGTTGGCCAAACGGCTGCTTCGCCAGTTGCTGGCTCGCTAAGCGTTGGTTGTTGATGCTGGCTGGCGCCGCTGGGCTTAGCCAGCTGCTGCTTGCCGCTGGCTGGCTGGCTGTTGCTGGCCGCTGCTAAGCGTTAAGCCAAACCGTTGCTGCTGTTGCTGCTGCGCCATGCTGCAGCTGCTGGTTGCCGCTGCCGCCGCTGCTGGCCTGTTGTTACCGCTGTTGCTGCCGCTGCTGCTGCCGCCGGGCTGCTGCAACGCTGCTGGCAAGCCGCCGCTGCCGTTGCCGTTGCCGCTGTTGCTGGGTTGCTGCTGCTCGTCGCCGCTGCTGTTGCTGCCGCCAGCTGCTCGCTGCTGCTGCTGCTTCGTCGCCTGCTGCTTTCGCTCGCTGCCGCCGCTGCTGCCGCTGTTTGCTGCCGCTGCCGCCGCTGCTGCCGCTGGTTAAGGCTCGCTTGCCGCTGCTGCCGCTGCCAGCCGCTTGCTGGGCGCTGCTGGCTTGCCGCTTGCCGCTGCTTGCCGCTGCTGCTGCTGTTGCTATGAAGCGCTGCTGCTTGGGCCAGGCACCGCTGCCGCTAAGGCTGCTGTTGCTAGCAAGGCTGCTGCTGCTGCTGGCTGCTGCCAGCTGGTTGGCTAAGCCACTGCCGCTGGCCGCTGCTGCCGCTGCTGCCGCTGCTAGCTGCTCGCCAAGCTGCTGCTGTTCCTGCTGCTGCTGCTGCGTTGTCGCTGCTGCTGCTGCTGCTGCTTGCCGCCGGTTAAGCGTTGGCGTTAGCCGCTGCTGCCGCTGCTGCCGCCGTCAGCTGGCTTAAGTGCTGCTGCTGCTGCTGCTGCTGCTGCTGCCAGCTGGGTTGCTTGCTTGGTCCTGCTGCTGCTTTCGCTGCTGCTGGCTGCTGCTGCTGCTTGCTAAGCGCCAGCTGCTGCTTCGCTGCTGCCGCTGCTGGCTACCGCTGCCGCTGCCAGCCGCTGCTGCTGCTGCTGGCTATTTGGCCGCTGCTGCTGCTGCCGCTAGCAAGGTTAACCCATGCTGCTGTTGCTGCTGGCTGCTGCTGCTGCTGGGTTGCTTGCTGGGTCAGCTGCTGCTGCTGCTAAGCTAGCTTGCTGTTGCTGCCGCAGCGTTGCTGGCTGTTGCTGCTAAGGCTGGCTGCTGCTTCGTTGCTGCTGCTGGGCGTTAAGCTGTTTGCTTGGTTAAGGCTGCTGCTGTTAAGCGCTTCGCTGTTGCTGCTAGCTGTTTACAGCTAGTTGCTGCTTGCTGCCGCTAGCTAGTTAGTTAAACGAACGCATAGTTGCTGGTTAGCTGCCGCTAGTTGCTGCTTGTTAGTTGCTGCTGCTGCCGCTGCCGCAGCTGGTTGCTGCCGCTGCAGCTGGCTATTGGTTGTTGCTGCCAGCTAAGGCTAAGGCTAAGCTGTTAGCTTATTAAGGCTTGCTAGCTAATGCTGTTGCTAAGCTGTTGCTTAAAACGACGCATAGCTGCCGTTGGTTGGGCTTGCTAAGCCAGCTAGTTAGCTATTAGCTGTGGCTGCCGCCATATTGCTAAATCATTGTTAAGGCTAGCTAGCTGCGCTTGCTACGCTGCTGTTGCTGCTGCACGCCGCTGCTGCCGCTGCCGCTAAGCGTTGCTGCCGCTGCTGCTGCTGCCAGCATAAGCCAGCTGCTACGCTGCTGTTGGCCGCTGCTGCTGTTGCCGCTGCTGGCTGGGCGCTGTCGCTGCTTGCTGCTGCCGCTGCTGGTTGCTGCCGCTGCTGCTGCTCGCCAGTCAGCTGCTGCTGCTGCCGCTGGGTTGTTGCTGCTGCTAAGCTGCTGCCGCTGGCCGCTGCTGCGCCGCTGCCGCTGCTGCTGTTGCCAGGCTGCTGCTAGCCGCTTGCCGCTAAGTTGCTGCTGCTTCGCTCGCTTGCTGGTTGTTGCTGCTGCCAGCTGTCAGCTACCTGCCAGTTGCTTGCCGCTGCCAGCGGCTGCCGCTGCTAAGGCCAGCCGCTGCAGCCGCTGCTAGCTGGCCGCCGCTAGTTGGCCGCTGCTGTTGCTTGCCTGTTGCTCGTTGCTTCGCTGCTGCTGCTGGCTGCCGCTGTTCGCTGCTTCGTTGCCGCTTGCTGCTGCCGCTGGCGTTGCTGCTGCTGCTGCTGCCGCGTTGCTGCTGCCGCTGTTGCTGCTGGTTGCTGCTGACTGCTGGTTGTTGCTGCTGCTGCTGCCGCTGTCATTCAAGGCCGCTGTCGCCGCTTTGCTGCTGCTTCGTCGCTGCTGCCGCTGTTGCTGCTGCCGCTGTTGCCGCTGCTGCTGCCAGCTTGCCGCTGGCCGCTGCTGGTTGCTAGCTGCTGGCTGCTCGCTGCTGCTGCCGCTGCTGCTGCTGGTTGGCTGCTAGCCGCCGCTGCCGCCGGCAGCTGGCTGCTGGTTGGCTGGCTAGCTGGTTGCTGCTGGCTGCCAGCTGGCTGCCGCTGCCGCTGCCGCTGCTGCCTGCTGCCGCTGCTGCCGTTGCCGCTGCTGCTGTTGCTGCTGTTGCTGCTGCCGCTGGTTAAGCTGCCAAGGCTGCCAAGCCAGCGTTTTGTTGTTGCTGCTGGTTGGCCAGTTGTTGCTGGTTGCTAGCGTTAGTTGCTGCTGCTGCTGCTGCTGAACGAGCGTTGCTGCTGCTGCTGCCGCTAAGCGTTGTTAGCTGGTTGTTGCCAGCTGCTGCTGCTAAGCCGCTGCTTGGCTGCCAGTTGCTTCGCTTCGCTGGCCGCTAGCTGCTCGCCGCTAAGGTTGCTGGCTGCCAGCTATTGGGCTATTGGCGTTGCCAAACTCGTTGCCGCTGCTGCTGCCGCTGTCGCTCGCTAAGCAAGGTTGGTTAATGCCGCCGCCGCTGTCGCCTACTGTGCTTGCCAAGGCTGCTGCGCCAAGGTTGCTGCTGGCTTCGCTGCCGCTAAGGTTGCTGGTTGCTTATTGCTTTGCCAAACCATAGTTACAGCTGGTTATTAAGGTTAAGGTTGCTGCTGCTGCCGCTGCTCATAGTTAGCTTCGCTGTTAAGCATACAAGGCTAGTTAAGGCTACCAATAAGCTGAAACTTATTACTAGCTGCCGCTGCCGTTGGGCTATTAAGGTTATTGGGCTGTTAAGCTAGCGGTTGCTGCCGCCGCTATTAGTGTTGCTGCTCGCAAGGTTGCTGCTGCTCTGTCGCGCGTTGTTGTTAGCTGCGCTACTAAGGCTGCAGCTGTTAAGCAGCAGCGGCTAAGGCTGCTGCTGCTGTCGCTGCTGCTGCTGCTGCTCGCTGGCTTGCCAAGCAAAGCCGCCGTTGTTGTTACTGCATATGCTGCTTGCCGCTGCTTGTTGCTTGCCGCCAGTTGTTAAGCTGCAGCTGCTGCTGTTAGTTATGATAAGCTGCTGCTAAGCCAAATCATATTAAGGCTGCTTACGCTGCTGCCAGTTGTTGCCGCTGCTGCTGCCGCTAAGCTGGCCGCTGGTTGCTGGCTGCTGCCGCTGGCTGGCTAAGGCTGCTGTTGGGCTGCTGCCGTTAAGGCTGCTGTTGCTGTTGCTTCCGCTGAGTTGCTGCTGCTGCTGCTGGCTGGGCTAGTTGCTGCTGGTACTGTTAGCTGCTGGGTTGCTAAGCTGCCGCTGCTAGTTAATGCCAGCTGCTGCCAGCTGTTGCCAAGAAGGCTAAGTAGCAGCTAAATTTGGTTGGCTAAGGCTTGCTGCTAGCTTCGCTAAGGCTGCTAACGCATAGTTAGTTAAGGGCTTCGGCTAGCTGGCTGCCAAGTGGTTAAGGTTGCTAGTTTCGCTATAGCTAAGGCTGCCAGCTGCCGCTAATAAACATAATCCGATAGCTGGTTAGTTATTGCCGCTACCATTAATGCTAGCGCTGCGTTGTTGCCGCTGCTGCTGTTGTTGTCGTTGCCGCTTGCTGCCGCTGCACCTGTTGCCGCTGCTGCTGTTGCTTGGCTGCCGCTGCTGTTGCTAAGCCGCTGCTGCTGTTGTCCTGCTGCTGCCGTTGCTGCCAGTTGCTGCTTGCGCTGCTTACCGCCAAGCTGCTGCCAGTTGCTGTTGCTGCTGCCGCTGCTAGTTGCTGCCGTTGCTGTTGCCGCTGCTGCCGCTGTTGCCGCTGCTTTAGCTGCTGGCTTGCCGCCGCTGGGTCTGCTGTTGCTGGCCGGGCTGCCAGTGGCTGCTGGTTGCTGTTGCTGCCGCTAAGGTTGTTACCAAGGCTATTAAGGCCAAGCTGCTGGCTGCTGCCGCTGGCCTTCGCTGCTGCTGGCTTCGTCCGCGTCCGGCTGAGCTTTCGCTTGCTGTCGCTGCTGCTGTTGTTGCTGCGCTGCTGCTGTCGCTGCTGCTGCTAGCGCTGCTTCGCTGCTAAGCTGCTGCTGCTGGCTGCCGCTGCTGGGTTGTTGCCGCTGCCTAAGGCTGCTGCTAAGCTGGCCGTTAAGCTGCTGCCAGCTGGTTGAAGCGTTGCATATCGCCAGTTGCTGCTGCTAAGGCTCGCTAGCTGGCGTTGCCGTTAAGTCGCTAGTTGCCGCTAAGCGGCCGGTCGCTGCTGGCTGTCAGCTAAGCCGCTGCTGCTTAAGCGCTTATTGCCGCTCGGCTGCCAAGCCGCTGCTGCTTGCTAAGGGCTGCTCGCTAAGCTTGCTGCCGCTGTTGCCGCCATTGTTGCTGGCTAAGGCTTGGCCGCTAGTTCCGCTTTACAAGCTAAGGCTGGCTGCTGGGCTGCTTGCCAGCAAGGCTGCTATGCCGTTGCTGGCCGCCGCTGCTGCTGCTGCTTCGCTGCTAAGCGTTTTGCCAGCTGTCCGCTGTTGCCATACGCTGCCGCTGCTGTTGCTGCCAGCTAGTTAAGCTCGCTTGGGCCGCTGCTTCTGCCGCTGCCGCTGGCGCCAGGCTTGGTTGCTAGTTGCCGCTATTAGCCAGCTGTTGCCGCTGCCGCTGTTGCTAAGGCTCGCCAAGGCTGGCTGCTGGCTGGCTGCCAGCTGGCCGCTGCTGGCTAGCTGTTGCTGCTTGGCTTCGCTAGCTGCTGGCTGCCAGCTGCTGCTGCCGCCGTTGCTGTTGCTTCGCTGCTGCTCGCTGCCAGTTAAGCCAGCCGCCGCTGCCGCTGCTAGCGCTGCTGCCGTTGCTTGCTGGCTGCTTGCCGCTCGCTGTTTGTTGCTGCCAGCTGGCTGGGCAAGCTGCTGCTCGTTGCTATAGCGTTCAGCTGGCTGTTGGGCTAGCCGCTAAGCTGCTGCTGCCGCTTGCTGGGCTGCCAGCTCAGGCTGCTGCTATGTTGCTGCTGCTCGTTGGTTAGTTGCTTAGTTGGTTGGCTGCTGGCTGGCTGCTGCTGCTGCTGCCATACGCCAGTGCCGCTGCTGGCCGCTGGCTAGCTGGCTGCCGCCGCCATTGCTGGCTACCGCTGTTGCTGCTGCCGCTGCCGCTGTCGCTGGCTAAGCACGCTGTCAGGCCGCTGGCTAAAGGCCGCTGGTTGCTGCTGCTGCTGCTGCTGGCGTTATTGCCGCTGGGTTAGCTGTTGCTCGCTGTTGCTGCAGCTGTTGCCGCTTGCTAGCTGCTGCTGCTGCTGCTGCTGGTTGCTGCTGCTGCCGCTGCTGTTGCTGCTGTTGTTGTTGCTGCTGCTGTTGCCCGCCAAGCTGTTAAGGCGCGCTGCTGCTGCTGCTGCTGCTGTCGCTGCTGCTGCCGTTGCCGCTGTTGTTGCTGCCGCTGTTGCTGCTGCCGCTGCCGCCACGCTCGCTGCTGGCTGCCGCTGCCAGCTGCTGCCGCTGCTCGTGGGTTGCTGCCAGCTGCTGCCAGCTGCTGCCGCTGCTGCTGCCGCTAAGCTGCTGCCGCTGCTGCGCTGCTTTGGCGGCTGGCTGCTGCCGCTATTAGCTGTTGCTCGCTAGCTATGCCGCTGCCGCACCGTTGGCTAAGGCTGCCGCTGCTGCTTGCTGCTGGCTGTTGCTGCTGCTGCTGCCAGCTGCTGCCGCTGCTCGCCTAGTTAGCTCGCTGCTGCTGCCGCTGCTGTTGCTGGCTCAGCTGCTGCTGCTGGCTCGCCGCTGCTGCCGCTGGCTGCTGGGCTTAAGTTGCTTCGCTGGCTGCCAGTTAAGGTTAAGCTGGTTGCCGCTGCTGCCGCCGCTGCCGCCGCTGCTGCTGGTCAGTTGCTGCTGCTGATAACAGCTGCCGCTGCTGCCAGCCGCTGGCAATATTTATTATGGGCTAGTAATTGGCTAGGTTACGCTGCCAGCTGGCAGCTAAGGTTAATATATAATAAGCCGCTAAGGCTGCTGCTCGGCTGTCGCCAGCCATGGTTCACACGCTAAGGTTGGCTCGCATAATAATCGCCATATACGCTGCTGCTTAGTTGGCCGCTGCTGTTGCTCGCATATAGGCGTATGTTGCCGCTGTTGCTTATATATTATTTATATATATTATACATATTTACTATTGTTAATATTAAGAGCCGGCTATAAGGCTATATATATGCTGGCTAAGCTGCTGCTGCCGCTGTTCCGCTGCTGTTCGCTGCTGGTTGCTGGCCAGCTGTTAAGGTTGCTGGCGCTGCTGCTGCCGCTGCCGCCAGTTGCCGCTGCTGCTGCCGCCGCTGCTTCGCTGTTGCTGCCGCTGCCGCCACGCTGCCGCTGCTGCTGCTGCTGCTGCTGCTTAGCTGCTAAGGCTGCTGCTGCCGCTGCTGCTGCTGCTGGTTAAGCTAAGCTCGCTGCGCTAGCTGGCTAGCTACCGCTGGGTTAGCTCGCTACTAGCTGCTGCTGCTGCCGCCGCTAAGCTGCTGCTCGCCAAGCAGTTGCTATGCTGCCGCTGCCGCTACACGTTAAGGTTGCTGCCGCGTTGTTCGCTAGCTACTAGCTTGCTGTTGCTGTTAGCTGCTGGCTGCTAGTTCGCTAAGCTGCCGCTGTCGCGTCGCTGCTGCTGCTGCCGCTAAGCTAGTTGGCTGCGCTGCTGCTGCTAAGGTTGCTGCTGCTGCTGCTGCCAGCTGCTGCTGCTGGTTGCTGTCGCTGCTGTTGCTGCTGCTGCTGTTGGCTGCCAGCTGCTGCCAGGCTGCTGGGTTGCCGCTGTTGCTGCTGCTGCTGCTGCTGCTGGCCGCTGCTGCTGGCTGCTGCTGGGTTGCTTAGCTTCGCCAGCTGCTGCTGCTGGTTATTAAGCAAGGCCGCTAGCGTTTCGCTAGTTAAGCGTTGCTCGCCAGTTAGCGTTGGTTAAGGCTTCGCCGCTTGCTGCTGGCTTGGTTGCTCATCTGCCTGCTGCTGCTGCCTAGTTTCGCTGGCTGCCTGCTAGCCATAAGGTTATTAGCCATTGCTTATTAGCCGCTTCGCTAGCTGCTGCTAAGGTTGCTGCCAGTTGCTGCTGTTGCTGCCGGCCGCTGCTGCTGCTGCTGCTGCCAGTTGCTGTTGCTGCCGCTGGCTGCTAGCTGCTGCTTTAGTTGCCGCTAAGCGTTGCTGGTTGCTAGCCGCTGCTGCCGTTAAGCGTTGCCAGCTGCTGGCTGGTTGCCTAAGCCAGTTTTCGTTGCTGTTGGCTGCTGGCTCGGCCCGCTGTTGCCGCTGTTGCTGTTGCTAAGCTAGTTAAGGCTGCCGCCGCTGTTGCTGCCGCTTGCTGGCTGCTGCTGCTGGGTTAATAGCTTTGCTGGCTGCTAGCCAGCTGCTGCTGCTCGCTGCTATTGCTGTTGGTTATTGGCTAAGGTCGCTAATGCTGCTTGCTGCTGGCTAGCGGTCGCTTTCAGCGCTGTTGCTTGTTGCTGGCGGTTGTTAGCTTGGCTTCGCTATAGCTGCTGCCGCATAAGGGCTGCTGGCTGTTGCTGTTAGCTGGTCGCTGGCCGGCTGCCGCTAGCTAAGGCTGCTGTCGCTTGTTGCTAAGCTGCCGCTGTTGCTGCTGCTGCCGCTGCTGCATGCTGCCGCATAAGTCGCTGCCGGCTAAGGTTGCCAGCTGTTGGGTATGCATGCTGCTGTTGTCAAGGCTGCTGCTGCCGCTGCTGCCGCTGCTTCGCTGCTGCTGCTGCTGCTGCTGCCGCTGGTTGCTGCTTGCTGCTGCCGCCATTGCTGCTGCTGTTGCTGGTTGCTGCCGCTAAGGTTGCTGCTGCTGCTGCTGCTGGCTGCCGCTGCTGTTTCGCTGGCTGCTGCTTCGCTGGCCGCCGGGCTGCTAAGCTGCTGTCGCAGTTGCTGCTTCGCCGCTACGCTGCTTCGCTCGCTGGCTGGCTTGCTGCCGCTGCTGTTAGCGACAAGGCTGCTCGCTGCCGCTTGCTGGCTGGCTGCTGCCAGTTGTTGCCGCTGTCGCTGCCGCTGCTGCTGCCTTTCAGCTTGCTGCTGCTGTTGTTGCCGCCGCTGCTGCCGCTGCTGCTGCTGCTGGGTCAGCTAGTTAAGCGTTAAGGCCAAGCATTTGCTTGCTTGGCTGCGCCATGCTGCGTTGGGCTAAGGCTGCCAGCCAGCTAAGCCAGCTGTTGCTGCTGGCTCGCGCAGTTGCTGCTCGCTGCCGCTGCTTCGCTGGCTGCTGCTGGTTGCCAAAGGCTAAGCCAAGGTTGCTGCTGCTAGTTGCCGCTTCGCTTGCCAGTTCAGCTGGCTGTCATTAGCCGCCCGCTAAGCCAGCTATTGCTGCTGCTGGCTGCTGCAACGCCTAAGGCTAAGCTGCCGGCTGCTGCTAGCTGCTAGCTGCCGCTGTTAAGCTGCTTCGCTTCGCTGCCGTTGCTTGCCAGGCTGCTTGCTAGCTCGCTGCTGCTGCTGCCGCTAAGGGCTAGCCGCCGCTGCTGCTGCTCGCCGTTAAGCTAACGCTGCTTGCTGCTTCAGTTGCTGGTTCGCTTCGCCGCAGCGTTGCTGGCTGCTGCCGCTGTTGCTGCCTGCTTGCTAGCTGCTGTTTGCCGGTTAATACAGTTGGCCGCTGCCGCTGCCGCTGCTTGCTGCTGCCGCTGCCGCTGCTCGCTGTCGCCGCTAAGGCTTGCTAGCTTTCGCTGCTGGCTTCAGTTAAGCTGCTGCTTCGCTTGCTGCCGCTCGCTGCTCGCTGCTGCTGCCGCTATTAAGGTTGCTGCTGGCTACAGTTTCGCTGCTAGTTGCTGCTGCCTAAGCTAAGGCTAAGCCGCTTGCTTCGCCAAGCTGTTGCCGCAGCTGCCAAGCAAGGCTTGGCTAGTTGCTGCAGCGCCGTCAGCTGGCTAGCTGGCTTCAGCTGGCCATGCCGCTGCTGCTGCTGCTGTTGCTGCCAGCCTGGCTGCCGCCAGCTTCTGCCGCTGCCGCTGCTTCGCTGCTGCTCAAAGGCCGGCTGCACGCTGCTGCTGCTTAGTTGCTAGCTGCTGTGCTGCTGCTTGGCTAGCTTGCTTCGCTACTGTTGCTGCCGCTGGTTAAGCTGCCGCTGTCGCTATTGGGCCGCGTTGTTGGCTGGCTGCTGGCTTCGCTGTTGCCGCTGGGCTATTAGCCATCGCTGCCAGCTGCTGTTAGTTCGCTGCCAGGCCGTACGCTAGTTAAGGCTGCTGGCTGCTTGCTCAGCCAGCTGCTTGCTGCCAGCCTAGCTGGCTTGCTGCTATACGCTCGCTGCTGCTGGCTGCTAGCTAGTTGGGTTACCGCTAAACATAGCGGCGCTAGCTTAAGGTTGCTCCAACGAACCCCGTCGGCTAGTTAAGGCTGCCAGTTAATAGCTTGCTGCTGGCTTAGCTGGTTAGCATAGTTAGCCAGCCAGCTTGCTAGTTTACCGCTGCTGCTGCTTGCTATAGGCCGCTGCTGCTTCGCTAGTTGGCTACTGCTAAGCTGCTTGCTGGCTGGCTGGGTATACTGCTGCTTAGCTGCTAAGGCCGCTGCTGCTGCTGTTGGCTAGCTGTCGGCTGCTGCTGCTTCGCTGCCATAAGGCCGCGCTGTTGCTGCTGGGCTGGTTGCTGGTTGCTGCTGCCGCTGTTGCTGGGCTGGTTGCTGCTGCTTGCCGCTGCCAGTTTGCTGCCAGCGCTGCTGCTATTGGCTTCGCTAACCACGTTGCCGCTAGGCTTGCATTTCGGCTGCCGCCGGTTAAGCTAAGCTGTTAGCTGCTATTGTTGCTGCTGCCAGTTAGCTGCCAGCGCTAAGCCGCTGCTGCTGCCGCTGGTTGCTGCTGTTGCTGCTGCTGCTGTTGCTGGTTGCTGGCCGGCTGGCTGTTGCTGCTGCTAAGGCCGCTGCTTCGCTGCTCGGCTAGTTGCTGCCGCTGCTGCCGCTGCTGTTAAGCTTGCTGCCGCGCCAAGCCGCTGCTGCCAGCTAAGTTGCTGTTGCTGCTGCTGCTGCTGCTGCTGCGCCGCTGCCGCTGTTGGTTGGTTTTTGCTGCTAGCTGCTGCTCGCCGCTAAGCTGCCGCCGCTGTTGCTGCCGCGCTGCTGTTGCTGCTGCTGCTGCTGGCTGTTGCTGGTTGCTGCTGCTGGGCTGGGCCGCTGTTGCTGCTGCTGCTGCTGTTGCCGCCAAATCGTTGGTTGCTGCTGGCTTGCTGCTGCCGCTGCTGCTGCTGCCGCTGTTGCCAGCTGTTATTTTGCTGGGTTGCTGTTGCTTCGGCTGCTGCTGCTATGCTGTTGCTCGCTGCTGCTGCCGCTGGCTTGCTGCTGCTTCGCCGTTTCGCTGCTGGTTGCTGCTGCTTGCTGCTAGTTGGCCAGCTGCTGCCGCTGGCTAGTTGCTGCTGGCTTGCTGTTGCTACTGGCTGCTGGCCGCTGCTGCTTGCTCGCCAAGTAAGCTGCTGGCTGCTGCTAAGCTGCCGCTGGTTGCTGCTGGTTGCCAGCTGCTTCGCTACTGGCTTCGCTGGTTGCTGATTTATTAAGCGTTGCTAAGTAAGCTGCTGTTGGCTGCTACAAGCCGTTTGCAGCAGCTCAGCAGGCGCAGCAGCTGCAGCAAGGCAGCATTTCGCAGTCGATAAGGTATAATATGCTTATATAGTAGTAAGGCAGCAATAAGGCTAGTAGCAGTGCGCTTTGCCGCTGTTAGTAGCTTATAGCAGTAGTAGTAGTAGTAGCAGTAGCAGTAGTAGTAGTAGTAGTAGTAGCAGTAGTAGTAGTAGTAGTAGTCGTAGTATCAGGAGGTACTTCGTGTTTAATGGGATTTTTATCTCAGGCTGAACAAACACTGAAAACAAGATAAGATCAGAGTCTGTGATCCTGGTCTAGACCTGAGTCCTGGTCTAAACCTGAGTCCTGGTCTAAACCTGAGTCCTGGTCCAGAACTGAGTCCTGGTCTAAACCTGAGTCCTGGTCCAGAACTGAGTCCTGGTCTAAACCTGAGTCCTGGTCTAAACCTGAGTCCTGGTCCAGAACTGAGTCCTGGTCCAGATCTGAGTCCTGGTCTAAACCTGAGTCCTGGTCCAGACCCGAGAGGGTTTAGACTCGACAGTCCTCGGAAAACCTGCCCCAAAACCTGTTCTAGTCTTGGTTTAGACCCTTGTCCTGGTTCAGTCCTGGTTCAGTCCTGGTTTAGTCCTGGTTCAGTCCTGGTTCAGTCCTGGTTCAGTCCTGGTTCAGTCCTGATTTAGTCCTGGTTCAGTCCTGGTTCAGTCCTGGTTTAGTCCTGGTTCAGTCCTGGTTCAGTCCTGGTTCAGTCCTGGAGTCGTGTTTCTTTCATTCACACGTTGAACACACAAACCTGCACATTTAGCACGAGTTCTGCTCTCAGACAGAAAACGCTCTGTTCCACCTCGTGATGTCATCGTGTGGTGATACAGGAAGTGCTCCGCTGTGTTTTTAAACTCCACACACCTTCACTAGAATCACCTGGATCACTTTTTTTCAGCCCCGGAATTTCTTCACAGATCTCGACTGAACTGAAGGTAAGAAAAGGAGCTGTTCACTTGGAAACCACCACTCGATGACATCACGAGGTGGAACAGAGCGTTCGGAGCCGTTCCTCAAACACGTGCGAATGAAACAAACACAACTCCAGGTCTGTTTTTGGACGAGGAACGACACAAAATCTCACAAGAGCCAGTTTTGCGTACGATAGCACCTTTAAACGATTCGGGCGGAGGGTTCAGAAGTTTCCGTTTCCATGGAGACGCCTGAATGTTCCACAATATTCCTTTTTTCCTAATGACATAAAACTGAATAAAAACGTTCCCTCCGGTTTAAAGGTCCTACTGGAACCAAACAGACTCTGGTGAACTTTAGTCACGTTATTTCCTCAGAAACCTTCCCCGGAGTTTGTGTTTTGTCTCGTGTGGAATCTGGGAAAAGTTCCAGAGTGCGGCTTTACTCACCCACGACGGTCATGAGCATGTTGTCGAGGAGCAGAGCCACGAACACGATGAAGAGGATGAGTTTTCGGGATCTGTGCTCCTCGCGGAGCCACTGCCGGAGAAAACACAGCGACTCCAGCGCCATGGCGACCGAACGCTCCCGAACGCACCCGGAATCTGCGGAAAACTGGACGGAAAACCGAGGGAAAATCTCCAGAAAAAAAAAAACACACGGAATCTGAGGAGAAACGTCCAGACGGTTCCACAAAAAACTCAAATGTCCCAAAACGTTCCAAAGATTCAAATGATGAAATAAAAACGGGGGCGGTTGGTCCCGGTTCAGACCTTCTTTAGTCCTCAGATGCCCACAGTTTAGACCTGGTTTAGACCTGCTTTAGACCTGGTTTAGTCCTGGTTTAGACCTGGTTTAGTCCTCGGTCTGTCCTGGATTAAACCTGGTTCAGTCCTGGGTTTAGTCTTGGCAATACCTGCTTTAGACCTGCTTTAGACCTGCTTTAGACCTGGTTTAGACCTGCTTTAGACCTGGTTTAGACCTGGTTTAGACCTGGTTTAGACCTGCTTTAGTCCTGGTTTAATTCGGGTTTAGTCCGAGTTTGAACCTAGTCCAGTCCTGCTTTAGACCTGACTTAACCCTGGTTTAGTTCTGGTTTGGCACTCGTTTAGACCTGCTTTAGACCTGATTTAGACCTGATTTAGTCCTAGTTTAGTCCTAATTTAAACCTGGTTCAGTCCTGGTTTAATCCTGGTTGTGTCCCGATTTGGTCCTGGTTTGGTCCAAGTTTAGTCCTGGTTTAGTCCTGTTTGGGTCCTAATTCAAAACTAGCACAGTCCTGCTTTAGATCTGATTTAATTTCTGGTTTAGTCCTGGTTTGGTCCTCTTTCAGTCCTGGTTTGGTCCTGGTTTGGTCCTGGTTTAGTCCTGGTTTGGTCCTCGTTCAGTCCTGGTTTGGTCCTGGTTTAGTCCTGGTTTGGTCCTCGTTCAGTCCTGGTTTGGTCCTCGTTCAGTCCTGGTTTGGTCCTCGTTCAGTCCTGGTTTGGTCCTCGTTCAGTCCTGGTTTGGTCCTCGTTCAGTCCTGGTTTGGTCCTGGTTTGGTCCTCGTTCAGTCCTGGTTTGGTCCTCGTTCAGTCCTGGTTTGGTCCTGGTTTGGTCCTCGTTCAGTCCTGGTTTGGTCCTCGTTCAGTCCTGGTTTGGTCCTCGTTCAGTCCTGGTTTAGTCCTGGTTCGGTCTCTCTGTGGTGATGCTGAGGAACAGACTGTTGCTTCTGAAGGATCCTGAGCTCTGAGAGGGACCAGGGGGCGGGGCTAAGGGGGAGGGGGCAGGGCCTGTGTCAGATGCCCTCCCAGATGCCCTCCCACATGTGGCGGTGTGTCAGATGCCCTCCCACATGTGGCAGTGTGTCAGATGCCCTCCCACATGTGGCGGTGTGTCAGATGCCCTCCCACATGTGGCGGTGTGTCAGATGCCCTCCCACATGTGGCGGTGTGTCAGATGCCCTCCCACATGTGGCCGTGTGTCAGATGCCCTCCCACATGTGGCCGTGTGTCAGATGCCCTCCCAGGAGCCGTGCTGTGGCTGAAATGATCAGATGTGCAGTTTGTTATTGCAGATCTGTGTTGTTTTAAAGCAGAGGCGGCTCCTGGCTCAGTGCTGCCCCCGTGTGGTGCCGGCTCCACAGCACATCAGGGGCCCCACACTGGCTCAGTGCTGCCCCCGTGTGGTGCCGGCTCCACATCACATCAGGGGCCCCACACTGGCTCAGTGCTGCCCCCGTGTGGTGCCGGCTCCACAGCACATCAGGGGCCCCACACTGGCTCAGTGCTGCCCCCGTGTGGTGCCGGCTCCACAGCACATCAGGGGCCCCACACTGGCTCAGTGCTGCCCCCGTGTGGTGCCGGCTCCACATCACATCAGGGGCCCCACACTGGCTCAGTGCTGCCCCCGTGTGGTGCCAGCTCCACAGCACATCAGGGGCCCCACAATCTGTAAAAACAAACACATTCAAATTAAACTCGATTCCCGATACCGATTCTGATCCCACAATGAAAATAAAGCCCTTCCCATGTGGATTTATATCTGAACCAGAACTAAACCAGGACTAAACCAGGACTAAACCAGGACTGAACCAGGACTAAACCAGGACTGAACCAGGACTGAACCAGGACTAAACCAGGACTAAACCAGGACTGAACCAGGACTAAACCAGGACTAAACCAGGTCTGAACCAGGTCTAACCCAGGACTGAACCAGGTCTAAACCAGGACTAAACCAGGACTAAACCAGGACTAAACCAGGTCTAAACAAGGGCTAAACCAGGGCTAAAACCAAGTCTAAAACCAGGTCTAAACCAGGACTAAACCAGAACTAAACCAGGACTAAACCAGGACTAAACCAGGACTAAACCAGGTTTATACCAGGACTAAACCAGGACTAAACCAGGACTAAACCAGGACTAAACCAGGACTAAACCAGGACTAAACCAGGACTAAACCAGGACTAAAACAGGTCTAAACCAGGTCTAAACCAGGACTAAACCAGGTTTATACCAGGTCTAAACCAGGTCTAAACAAGGGCTAAACCAGGTCTAAACCAGGTCTAAACCAGGTCTAAACAAGGGCTAAACCAGGTCTAAACCAGGACTAAACCAGAACTAAACCAGGACAAAACCAGGTCTAAACCAGGACTAAACCAGGTTTATACCAGATCCAAACCAGGACTGAACCAGGTCTAAAACGAGGTCTAACCCAGGATCAAACCAGGACCAGATCCAAACCAGGACTGAACCTGGACCAAACCAAGACTGAACAGGATTAACCCAGGATTAAATCAGGTCTAAAGCAGGACTACATTGGGACTCAAGTCTAAACCAGGCCTAAACCTGGATAGTACCAGGTTTAAAACAGGACTAAAGCAGGACTAAACCAGGCCTAAACCTGGATAGTACCAGGTTTAAAACAGGACTAAAGCAGGACTAAACCAGGCCTAAACCTGGATAGTACCAGGTTTAAAACAGGACTAAAGCAGGACTAAAGTTAGACATTAAAAAGTTCCGTACTGCACCAAAAGGGCTGAATTCATCTGAAACTCCGGTACATCACATTTCAAATAAATACTAAGAAACAGTTTGACCATAACATTAAGTCCGTTTTGTTTCTCCTCTCCCTGTATTTAAGTAAGAACTAAGATTTATCTTCACCCTTTTAAATTGACATTTCTTAAATTTCTTCCAAACTGTTTCTCAGAATTTACATTAATTCTCACTTACTGAAAACGTTTTTCTAATCTTTGTTTTGCTGTGGGACTCAAGCTTGGGAAATGTATGAACTGTTTTGATATTAATCTAGATTTTTTTTTAAATCATGAAAACAGTTTAATTTAATCTTTGTGTATATTGTTATTTGTTGTGAATATTATTCTTGTATGAATAATAATTTGTATGTAAACTTGCAATAAATGTCATGAAAAAAATAAAAGAAGGGAATAGTTTCATTTTAAATATTAAATCTAAAACACGGGGTCGCCTCAGGCTCAGTGCAGTTTTCTGTCAGACAGCGCCCTCTGCTGGACACAGCCCTGAACTGACACCTGTGACTTCTGCCCCATTTTTTATGAATTATTATTAACATTATTATTACTATTAAACTGTTATTATTCAATTATGGTTATTATTTATTATTGGTTATTTATTCTATGGTTATTATTTAGCTTTTTTGCTAAATCTGGTGCAAAACATCTCTTTTCTAAGATGAATGTGTTTGTACAGGTCCCTGACAAATAAATAACAAGCGTGGAGGGTAATGTTTCACAGTAGGGCATTAAACATTTCTACTTTCATGGATACCAACCCAGACCAAGCTCCAGGTGAGATCCGTGGAAAGGCGACTCCGCTCACACTTTTTCAGTATTTTTATACGCCCGTTGTAAGACGGGACGTATTATGGTCTGGAGCTGTCCGTCCGTCCGTCTGTGGACACTTCAAAGCTTTGAAGTCTTTGAAGCTTTGTCTTCATGAAGAGGCAAAACATGTGGGGCCGATATATATATAAGGTCGACTGTATTTGTGTATTTTATTGTATATTTTTGTATCGATCCATGCTGTAGGTCAGTGGTATCAATTTCATGTGACTTCAGGTTTTTTCACACTTGTTATTATATTGGTAGTGAACTGCCTTATTGTGCTTACCGGTATGTGCCATAGAACGCCAGTATTGGAATCTTCCAAACTGCACCAACAATTCATCTTTAACGAGGTTTGACAAATTCTAACTTAATTCTATATACCAGCGGCACCGGGGGTGTCTACTGAGTGGTGGGGCAGGTGTGGGTCCTGCTGCGGTGCTGCTCCTCGGTTAAGGGGGCGTGGGTGTGTTTTGAAGCTGAGTTTGTTCCATCAGTGATATCGGCCTCACGCGGAGCTCGTATGCTGGGGTCATGCACGGTTCGGTTGCGCTCGCGCTGGCTGTGCCGCTTTAGGTGCGATCCAGGCTTGTGCACGATTCTAAAGTCCTAGTGTGAGTTTGCCCCTAATGTTTGACACATGTAGAACGTTTAACTCGTCACGTTACGTCTGTGCGCAGTTCTCCTTATTGTGGCTGCAGAAGCACTCGCACATGTGCGCCTGTTTTGTTTACCACGTTCGCACGACAAAATATTTACTCGCAAATGCGAGTGAAATGGGCGCACTGTAGAGCCCTGCTTAAAGAGGGGGGAATTTTACTTCTGTGGGGTAATAACTACTACCACAGTTCACTCAGGCACAGTTCACATTTAGTGTAGTTCAAAGTCGGGGCTGCGAGTCCATCTTATTCCTCTGAGGGGTTCTAATACAGTTCTAATACAGGACTAATACAGATTTAAACCAGGTCTAAACCAGGACTAATATAGGGCTAAGCCAGATCTGAACTAGGTCTATACCAAAACTAAATCAGGTCTAAACTAGGTCTAAACCCGATCTGAACCAGGTCTAAAACAGGACCACTAGAGGACAAAACCATTGTTTAAGTCTTAACTAGGACTAAATCAGGTCTAATATACTGTACAGGACTAAACCTGGAGAAATACAGTGACAAAATCAGGTCTAAGCCAGGACTAAACCAGGACTAATCCAGGTCTAAACCAGGACTAATATAGGGCTAAACCATGTCTAATTACTAAAAGTCTGACCCAGATCTAAACCAAAAGTAAACCAGGACTAAACTAGGTCTAAACCAGGTCTACACCAGTTTTAAATAAGGTCTAAATCAAGACTAATTGAGGTCTAATACACATGTGACCTCAAAGTGGTGAACTGCGTCTGGACCTCAGTGAATGAGGTTCTATAGAGTTCACTAAAGAGTGCAGGTCAGTGTAGTGTTTGGGGTTTAGGGCCTAGGATGGACATTCAGACACTTCCAATGTAATTATTGACATTCAGCATTGTGTAACTATGGCAACGCACTCATGTCCATATAAGGAAAGATTCACCTGGCGTCACCTGGCAACACGTTCCGTCAGACATTCTATTTCTTTGTGACATCATAAAGAGTCTCTTATAAAGGGTTCTATAAGTATATAAGGGCGACACAGGTCCTGAGAAACTCACTTCAACTCAGACCTTCGACTGATACACAACTACGCAACTCGCAGAAACAAAGATGTCCAGAGATGGAAGATAAAAAGACAGAGATGGAAACGATCACAGTTAGCAAGAGCGACAGACATGTCTCTGTGCAAAGACATCCATTTTCAAATACAAAACCAAACATGAACACTGTGTTCGAGGAATTGAGGAGGGAGCAGAAGTTGTGCGATGCTTTGCTCAACGTGGCCGGCGTGCAATTCCCAGCACACAAACTGGTTCTGTGTAGCTGCAGCACATACTTCAAAAGCCTCTTCACTAACTGGTCCAGCCCTGACTGCCAGGTGTTTGAGATCTCCAATGTGTCAGCTGATATCATGAAGATTATCCTGGACTACTGCTACACCGGGGTGGTGCACATCACCCAGGAAAACCTCCAGGAGCTCTTTATAGCTGCTGACTACTTAGATGTGAGCGGCATTACCGAAGTCTGCTGTCAGGTCATGAAGGAGCAAATGTCCCCCAGTAACTGCATCACTGTATGGGGTATCTCAAACAAGTACTACTACCCCCAGCTGAGGAAACAAGCCTTCTTATACATCCTGAAGCATTTCGAAGAGGTGGTGACCAGCTCTGAAGAGTTCTTCCAGCTCTCCAGGGAAGACCTGTGTTCAGTCATTGATGATGATCGGCTGAACGTGAAGGAGGAGACCACCGTGTTAGTGGCAGTCATCAGATGGATTTTACATGCTCCTGAGGAAAGGAACCACGACTTGGCCGACCTCCTACTAAAAGTCCGTCTGGGTCTGATCCCTGTTGATTACTTCACTCAGTGCATGATTAGATATAACCTGTCCCACTACATTCATAACTGGAAGATTGTGGAGGAGAAGATCATAAAGGTGATGTTGGATGAAGGAGCTAGGAGGTACAATGCCTCCCTGCCCCCCACTCGTCTAGCCACTCCAAGGCTGCCCAGTGCGGTGCTTATGGTTATTGGTGGCTATAGCCAAGACAGAGCAACCAACAGAATTGAAGTCTATGACAACCGCACCGATCGCTGGGTGGGTGTGGCTAATGATGACTGGACTCCAAGAGCCCATCACGGCACAGTGTTCCTTAATGGATCTGTGTACGTGATTGGAGGGACTGACGGCAATCACCAGCTCAACACTACCTGCAAGTACGACCTGGCAATTCACACGTGGCAAGAAATAGCACCCATGCATTCACATAGGAGCGCCGTTAGTGTGACTTTGCTGGATGGTTTGATCTACGCGATAGGCGGGTTTGATGGACGGGACAGGCTGAAGACAGCCGAAAGGTACTTGCCAGTGACCAATCAGTGGACCATGATTTCACCTATGAACGAAAAGAGGAGCAAAGCCAGCAGCACAGTGTACAATGGAAAGATCTACATTTGTGGAGGTTATAATGGTGAACATCGCCTGGCATCAGCTGAGACTTACAACCCACTAACCGATCAGTGGACCATGATAGCAGATATGTCCACCATGCGCTCTGGGGTCAGTGTCATCGCCTATGCCAATGAAATCTACGCTGTTGGTGGGCTTAATGGGGATTCCCATTTGAACACTGTTGAAGCCTATAACCCCGCAACCAACACGTGGCGCCCCCTACCCAACATGTGGACCGAGCGCAGCGACTTTGGCATTGAGGTTGTTGACAATCAGCTATATGTTGTAGGCGGGTACAATCGGGGCACCCTTCGTTGTGCTTGTGAATGTTTTGATGCATGGACCGGAGTTTGGACTCAGGTGCGGGACATGGAGATCCCTCGTTATGCCCAGAGCTGCTGTGTGGTGTTTGACCTTCCCAACATGGCCGACTTTGCTCCGCCCCGCCCTCCTCCTCATGACGATTCCACTGAGGAGTAGATGCGCACTCATTTAAATAAAAGCATCTATTAACTGCAAAAAAGTGTTCAGTTTTGTTGTTGTCAATTGTTTTTTTATACACTATCACTAGTGTATAACAAGAGCTCCTCCAGCAGGGCAAAATACGCCCGTACTTTGAATTATTGTATATAGAATTAAGTTAGAATTTGTCAAACCTAGTTAAAGATGACTTGTTGGTGCAGTTTGGAAGATTCCAATACGGACAAGGTTTTCGCAAAGGGTCGGGCCGTGACCTAGACCTTTGACCCTGTGACCTTGAAATCAATAGGGAACATCCTTGACCCATGGGGTGTCCAGCCATGAAGTTTGACATTCCTAGGTGAGACGGTTGTCGAGCTAGAGCGCGGACAAGGTAATGTGTAGTTGTCTTGTATTCTCTCTCTCCCGTTGTCTAGCAACCGCTGCAGCTGGAACTGTGTGTCACCTTTGAACTTTAAACTTCAAAGCTTTGAAGTCTTTGAAGCTTTGTCTTCATGAAGAGGCAAAACATGTGGGGCATGCGCCGATATATATATAAGGTGACCTTGACCTTTGACCCTGTGACCTTGAAATCAATAGGGAACATCCTTGACCCATGGGGTGTCCAGCCATGAAGTTTGACATTCCTAGGTGAGACGGTTGTCCACAGACGGACGGACGGACGGACAGCGCCATACCATAATACGTCCCGTATTACAACGGGCGGATAATAAACTAAACTAAACTAAACTATAAATTTACAGAAGACATGTTCTAAATACTTGTGCTTGTTCAGTGGGTTAAGCGAGTGTGACGTCACCTAAAAAAGTAAATAAACTAAATAAATAAAAAATAATAATAAATAAAGTTAAAATTAAGCTCGCGATGCTCACAGTTACAGGGGTGAATTTAGGGTAAAAGTATAAAGCACTTTGAATGACTTTGTGTACGAATTGTGCTGTAATAAACAATGAATTTATTATAGTTCTATGTAATAAACTTACTTTGCCGGGCTCTGTATTAGGAAAGGCGTTTTAATCGTGAAATAAAAACCCCAGGATCTTGTAAAGCGGCTTCAGAAGAACATCTCAAACCAAAATGATGAGACTCACAGCAGCAGGTCCAGAGAGGAGCCACAATATTCCAATGGAAAACACGGGATAAAGGGTCATTAGGAGCCGGAAGTGCCTGAACGTGAACTTCGTGTTTGGAGCGCTCCGTTAGCTCCGTTAGCTCCGTTAGCTCCGTTAGCCCCTTTAGCTCCGTTAGCTCCGTTAGCCCCGTTAGCTCAGTTAGCCCCGTTAGCTCCGTTAGCCCCGTTAGCTCTGTTATCTTTGTGCATTTATATAAACAGAATATGGTTATAATCTCACCTGTGGACATGTCATAATAAGGACATTTTAAATCGCAATATTAAAACATTTTAAAACGCAATATTTAAACGTGTTAATACAATGATATATCCGGAGTAATAGGACTAAACAAATGTAATCAAAAGTCTAGAATAGCGTGACCAGAATTTCAAAATAAAACACTTATTTTTGGGTGGTTTTCTGGAGGGTCTGCACCTGCTTTTCTCCATGGGGATGTTAATACTTTGCCTGTTAATACTCAGCACCTTTACTCACTCTTTATTGGTTAGTTGTGTGATTTTTTTTAAAAACTGCTCATTGGCAGTGCAATAAAAAACTTTATTTTTCCACCACAATAGAAGGAACTCTGTCCTTTGAGATTCTAGACTTCTGTACTTTGCCCTGAAATATCTAAAAGGTAAATGCACAAATGTGGAATCTGTGTGTTTCTATTAGTGATACACCCAAGAACTGACTGGATTACAATCAGCAAAATATAACAAAATGTCATTTTAATAATATTTTTAGCTATATATAGAAAGTTATGTCATTTGAAATCCAGCAACAGCTTAGGCTGGATTTATGCTATATATATACATGGAACTATAATAAGATATTTTATTATTAAATTGCATGAAAAGTCTGACTTTTACATAGTACGAGTCAAACTTTTTGCTGACTCGCTGTCACCATCGTGCTCATGGATCTATAATATTCTCTATAATATTCTCTATAATATTCTATCATGTGACTGCGCTGTTTTGAAGGGGCGCAAAACACTTCCTGCTCATATCTGAATTTCGCGAGTCACCAGGGTCACGTGAGTGAAACCTACCAATAGCTTCAGGACACTTGGTCTGTGATTAGCGCCAGGTGAGTGTGATCAAGTAGCACAGGTGTGTATAATTTGGCGCGCCCCGGTGCTCACAGGGGTCTGTGCAGTGAGGAGAGCTCCACCGGGAGCAGCGGATACGTGGATTTGTTTGTGACAGCAGCGCTTCGGTTTTACGCTCTTCTAACGCGCATTTAGCCACAGCAACATGGACATGTGAAAGTTTATCGCTGCAGCTCCAGAACAGCTAAACTCTGGAAAAGGCGCATATTTGGCCACAGCACGTGCAGCTCCATGTGCAGCTACGGAGACGGTGCAGCGGCGGGGCTACGGAGACGGTGCAGCGCGTCCAGATCACCGCGTCAGCATGTTGAACCGGGCGAAGAAGCCAACACCAGATAAGATTTACCAATATGGTTTTACCTGTTGCCTGACCAGCCAAGACCCAACCGTACACACTTTTACAACTTTACTACTTTATAAAGCCTGTTACAGTCGAACCGGATGTTTATGAAATCCCTCGTACAGGTGGGATCCATAACAAAGGAGAAACATCAGTTGGGCTTTTGCCAACTGGATAAACGGAACTGAATTTCTTTGCGGTGCAATAATCCTTTTAGTGACATGTTTTTTAGACTGTTCTGGCTGGTCACGCAACTTCACCCGTTGGTGAACTCGACCGATTATCGCAATGTTTGGGTTTTTGTCGCAGTGTTGGTGAATAATGTTCGTGCTGCCGCGGTTTCTCGCTCTGCTTGTTTTTTTTTTAATGCAATGTGGTTTTAATAACGCTTTGCTGTTCTTTCATATGGAATTTGTGGCAATGCTTTTGTTGAGAGGAAACGCTGTGTTTTCATAGTCTAGATGTGTCTAAATATAAGGGGAAACCGGGGTCGAACATGTCGTGAAATTTTCTGGAAAAAGGTAAGTGAACACTGAGAAATGAAACAGGCTAGAACCCGATACTCAGAAAAACAAGAGGCCCGGTAGAGTTCAATTTGTCAACTGGATAAAGAGTTTTTGGTAGATGTTTCACTGCTCATCCAAGCTGTTTCTTCTGTTCTTGTCCACTTAACAAAGTGAACTCTACCCTTTGCCGTTTTTAGCTGATGATTAATGCCGTAAACGGTGAGGTCATTATAGTTCTGTGGGTGAGGTAGGCAGGCTTTACGAATTTCTTATGATCCGTTCTTCACCGATGCCAGTGCTCCAGGAGCAGGTGAGGCAGGCGCACTTAACGAATTTTTTATGATCCGTTCTTCACTATTGTCAGTGCTCCAGGAGCAGGTGAGGCAGGCGCACTTAACGAATTTCTTAGTACTTGACGAATTTCTTAGATGGAATTTTTTTGCGTTTGACCCCCGCCTTATAGTTCTATGCCCGCAGCCATATAGTTCTATGACCGCAGCCATATAGTTCTATGCCCGCAATTTCCCATAGAAGCACAAGGCATTTTTTGCTAAATCAAACTGCTCGTGTTAGGCTGCCAGGGCATCCACAGCTTTCGTAAAGGTCGAATTTTGTAGGGATTATAATGTATTTTTACAATAAGAACTTAAAAAAAAAATAAAAAAAATAATAGTCAAAGCACCTAAAAATCAGCTTCGTATTAGTTAGCCTAGCCCCGCGCTAGCTCCGCTCTAGGAGTGCTCTGATTGGTCAGAACTACGTTTCTAACGTCACACGTTGGGCTGCGGAAGTAAAACTTTTTTGGGGTCATGCGCCAATGAGCACAGACCATTGAAAACAATATGGCGCCATTTTGGATTCATCCAGATTTTATTATAGTTCTATGGGCCATCGAATTTTTAACCTCGCTGTGCTAACTATTAGTGTACTGCTAAACGCTACTGGGACATTTAATTACTAACCATTTAGTTTTCAGGTTTTGGATGGAGTCTAACCTTTTTTACAGGCAGCAGTTTGTCATGTTTTTAAGCATTTATTGTCCATAAGCTAATGTTAAATCTGCTTACATTCATCTATAGTTTATTCAAATACAGCTAAAGTTAAAAAATGTCTGCCATTATGTGACTAACCCATGCATTTTTTTAGGATGGCGTCTAACCTTTTTTTTTTTACAGGAAGCAGTTTTACTATCACCATGTTGATTTTAAGCATTTATTGTCCATAAGCTAATGCTAAATCTGCTTACATTCATCTATAGTTTATTCAAATACAGCTAAAGTTAAAAAATGTCTGCCATTATGTTACTAACCCATGCATTTTTTAGGATGGCGTCTAACCTTTTTTTACAGGAAGCAGTTTGTCATGTTTTTAAGCATTTATTGTCCATAAGCTAATGCTAAATCTGCTTACATTCATTTATAGTTTATTTAAATGCAGCTAAAGCTAAAATATGATGCCTGCCATTAAGTTACTAACATTTTCTGGTTTTAGGATGGCGTCTAACCTTTTTTACAGGAAGCAGTTTGTCATGTTTTTAAGCATTTATTGTCCATAAGCTAATGCTAAATCTGCTTACATTCATCTATAGTTTATTCAAATACAGCTAAAGTTAAAAAATGTCTGCCATTATGTGACTAACCCATGCATTTTTTTAGGATGGCGTCTAACCTTTTTTTTTTTACAGGAAGCAGTTTTACTATCACCATGTTGATTTTAAGCATTTATTGTCCATAAGCTAATGCTAAATCTGCTTACATTCATCTATAGTTTATTCAAATACAGCTAAAGTTAAAAAATGTCTGCCATTATGTTACTAACCCATGCATTTTTTAGGATGGCGTCTAACCTTTTTTTACAGGAAGCAGTTTGTCATGTTTTTAAGCATTTATTGTCCATAAGCTAATGCTAAATCTGCTTACATTCATTTATAGTTTATTTAAATGCAGCTAAAGCTAAAATATGATGCCTGCCATTAAGTTACTAACATTTTCTGGTTTTAGGATGGCGTCTAACCTTTTTTACAGGAAGCAGTTTGTCATGTTTTTAAGCATTTATTGTCCATAAGCTAATGCTAAATCTGCTTACATTCATCTATAGTTTATTCAAATACAGCTAAAGTTAAAAAATGTCTGCCATTATGTGACTAACCCATGCATTTTTTAGGATGGCGTCTAACCTTTTTTTTTTTTTTTACAGGAAGCAGTTTTACTATCACCATGTTGATTTTAAGCATTTATTGTCCATAAGCTAATGCTAAATCTGCTTACATTCATCTATAGTTTATTCAAATACAGCTAAAGTTAAAAAATGTCTGCCATTATGTGACTAACCCATGCATTTTTTAGGATGGCGTCTAACCTTTTTTTACAGGAAGCAGTTTGTCATGTTTTTAAGCATTTATTGTCCATAAGCTAATGCTAAATCTGCTTACATTCATTTATAGTTTATTTAAATGCAGCTAAAGCTAAAATATGATGTCTGCCATTATGTTACTAACATTTTCTGGTTTTAGGATGGCGTCTAACCTTTTTTTACAGGAAGCAGTTTGTCATGTTTTTAAGCATTTATTGTCCATAAGCTAATGCTAAATCTGCTTACATTCATCTATAGTTTATTCAAATACAGCTAAAGTTAAAAAATGTCTGCCATTATGTTACTAACCCATGCATTTTTTAGGATGGCGTCTAACCTTTTTTTACAGGAAGCAGTTTGTCATGTTTTTAAGCATTTATTGTCCATAAGCTAATGCTAAATCTGCTTACATTCATTTATAGTTTATTTAAATACAGCTAAAGCTAAAATATGATGCCTGCCATTAAGTTACTAACATTTTCTGGTTTTAGGATGGCGTCTAACCTTTTTTACAGGCGGCAGTTTGTCATGTTTTTAAGCATTTATTGTCCATAAGCTAATGCTAAATCTGCTTACATTCATCTATAGTTTATTCAAATACAGCTAAAGTTAAAAAATGTCTGCCATTATGTTACTAACCCATGCATTTTTTAGGATGGCGTCTAACCTTTTTTTACAGGAAGCAGTTTGTCATGTTTTTAAGCATTTATTGTCCATAAGCTAATGCTCTAAACTGTTGCCGCTAGTTGTGTACTGCTAAGCTAAATGCTACTGTGACATATAATTTACATGTGGTGGTGGGTGGTGTCTAACCTTAACATGCTAATCCAACCTTTTACAGGTCGCACTGGGATATTTGGCCTAGTGCAGAGTGTGGATGACTGAGAAATGAACGTTCACCTCTATTTGAAGTCAAAACGCCAAAAAAAGATCACAGGAGAAAACCTCAAGAGATCAAGTAACTGAACTAATCAAGAATCTTTTTTTTTTTATATCGGAGGAAATGCCCAAAAATATGGAATGAATAAAGAGACTATATCATTTAAAATGGATGCACAAACTTGATTCACCCAAACACCTTTCATACCCAAATACCTCCAAGTTAAAGAAAATGGAGCTCTGAGGAGCCATCTATAAAAGTGCAAAAGCTGAACAGTGACTAAACAATTACATTTTTGAAAAATGGATCGCATTGTGGACAACCTACAAACAAAACATGTCCTGGGACTGATCTGGAGGAAAGGAGTCTTACCTGGCACAAAGAGTTTGAATGTTGATCCTGGGATCCCAAAGGAAGGAAAGACTAAGGCTGGAGGCTGAGAGAATCGCACAAGATGGAGAAATGTTCAAACCTGAACATTTTAAATCAAGCTGATGTTTACTTTCCCTTGTGAGGGAAACTCACTCTTTGTATTTAAGCCATTTATCACCTTGACTTTTGGGCCACACACCGGCTGAGTGTAATGGTTCAAACCTTCTTCCTGCTGCTGGTTTCACAGGTTTTATTGGTCTGTCCAAGCAGACTTAAGACTCGGTAGGTATTTGAGGTCTGTCCGTGCAGACTTAAACTCTGTAGGTATTTGAGGTCTGTCCATGCAGACTTGAACTCTGTAGGTATTTGAGGTCTGTCCGTGCAGACTTAAACTCTGTAGGTATTTGAGGTCTGTCCGTGCAGACTTAAACTCTGTAGGTATTTGAGGTCTGTCCGTGCAGACTTAAACTCTGTAGGTATTTGAGGTCTGTCCGTGCAGACTTAAACTCTGTAGGTATTTGAGGTCTGTCCGTGCAGACTTAAACTCGGTAGGTATTTGAGGTCTGTCCATGCAGACTTGAACTCTGTAGGTATTTGAGGTCTGTCCATGCAGACTTAAACTCTGTAGGTATTTGAGGTCTGTCCGTGCAGACTTAAACTCTGTAGGTATTTGAGGTCTGTCCGTGCAGACTTAAACTCTGTAGGTATTTGAGGTCTGTCCGTGCAGACTTAAACTCTGTAGGTATTTGAGGTCTGTCCATGCAGACTTGAACTCTAGGTATTTGAGGTCTGTCCATGCAGACTTGAACTCTGTAGGTATTTGAGGTCTGTCCATGCAGACTTGAACTCTGTAGGTATTTGAGGTCTGTCCAAGCAGACTTAAGACTCGGTAGGTATTTGAGGTCTGTCCGTGCAGACTTAAACTCGGTAGGTATTTGAGGTCTGTCCGTGCAGACTTAAACTCGGTAGGTATTTGAGGTCTGTCCGTGCAGACTTGAACTCTAGGTATTTGAGGTCTGTCCATGCAGACTTGAACTCTGTAGGTATTTGAGGTCTGTCCATGCAGACTTGAACTCTGTAGGTATTTGAGGTCTGTCCCTGCAGACTTAAACTCGGTAGGTATTTGAGGTCTGTCCATGCAGACTTAAACTCTGTAGGTATTTGAGGTCTGTCCATGCAGACTTGAACTCTGTAGGTATTTGAGGTCTGTCCATGGAGACTTAAACTCTGTAGGTATTTGAGGTCTGTCCATGCAGACTTAAACTCTGTAGGTATTTGAGGTCTGTCCGTGCAGACTTGAACTCTGTAGGTATTTGAGGTCTGTCCATGCAGACTTAAACTCTGTAGGTATTTGAGGTCTGTCCGTGCAGACTTAAACTCTGTAGGTATTTGAGGTCTGTCCGTGCAGACTTGAACTCTGTAGGTATTTGAGGTCTGTCCGTGCAGACTTAAACTCTGTAGGTATTTGAGGTCTGTCCGTGCAGACTTGAACTCTGTAGGTATTTGAGGTCTGTCCATGGAGACTTAAGACTCGGTAGGTATTTGAGGTCTGTCCATGCAGACTTGAACTCTAGGTATTTGAGGTCTGTCCGTGCAGACTTAAACTCTGTATTTCGTATTTGAGGTTCTCTATGAACCTCATCTCAAAATGAGGTCTGAAGATGCCGAGGATTCGTGTTACTGTAAGGTTTTGGTTTTGGGCCTAAACTGGTGTGTGCCAGACTCTAAACACTGGCACAGTTTTGGAGACTGCCTGGTCTCCTTGGTCTGATCTAAATGTGAAACAGATTTAAGCACTGATGTGTGATGGTCTCATGAGTCTGAGACTAAAACCCCTGATTACAAACTAACATTTCCACAGGTTTAACTGTTTTTGTTTTTTACTTTGCTTAGTCAGTTCCAGGCCAAGAGCCTGACCTCGACTTAGTGAATTTGATGGGTTTGTATTTGATTTTGTCTGAACTGGTCTAACTGGGCCAGATTTGGACTGGTTTGAGTGTAATAACTCTGGTCTTGACCTTTGCACTAGACTGAAACTGGTTATTCTAAACTAACATTTCCACAGGTTTAACTGATTTTTCTGTTCATTTAGTGTGAAAACCAGGTCTGAACTGACAATCTTGGGTTATTGAAACTGGTTTGTGTGTAATTGTTCTGGTCTTAACACTTCCACAGGTTTAACAGATTTTTGTTTGTTCATTTAGTGTGAAAACCAGGTCTGAACTGACAATCTTGGGTTTTTAAATGTGTTTTGTATTTGGTCTGGTCTGAGGTGGTCTAACTTTGGGCCAGATTTGGACTGGTTTGAGTGTAATAACTCCTGAGCCTTACACTGGACTGAGAGACTGGTTATTCTAAACTAACTTCTTGGGTTTTTAAATGTGTTTTTGTATTTGGTTTGGACTGGTTTGAGTGTCATTGCTCTGGTTTTAACACTTCCACAGGTTTAACTGATTTTTGTTTGTTCATTTAGTGTGAAAACCAGGTCTGAAGTGACAATCTTAGGTTTTTTTTAAATGTGTTTTGTGTTTAGTTTGGTTTGAACTGGTATAAATGTGCCAGATTTGGACTGGTTTAGAGTGTGATGCTCTGAACTGAGATACTGGTTATTCTCATCTCAAACTCTTCCTCAGGTTTGCATTGTTAACTGACCTTTAAACCATCTGTTAACATTTCTTTTTGAACACTGTGATTTAACACAAGGTTAAGTGTCTTACTCATGTTGTGGGTCATTACTGCCATTTTGTTTGTTGATTCAAACTGTTTTACCTAAACTGTTAAATGAGTCTCCACAGGTCCCAGAGGCTGTTTGTGGTGAGTATCTGCACTTACTAACACACTAACCTTTAAAAAACACGGGCGGTGGGTTAATCCAGCCACAGAGGGCGCTGTGCCCCTCTGTGCCAGTCCCCAGCCTGGACAAATGGAGAGGGTTGCTTTGGCATAAAACCACCGCCTTTATCATGATCCACACATGAGAAACGCTTTATTATTCGCCTGTGTACGTCTCTAAAGCCCAGTGCTCTGTTCACCTGCTGATGTCATGCAGTGGTGGTTTGAGAGTTAACTGCTACTTTTTTTTATCTTTAGTTTCGTGGAGATGGTGAAACTCCGCTCTCAGTCTCCGTCTCCTCAGAAACGACGACGCCGTCGGGGCCGAAGAAGCCGCTGGACCCGCCGACTAATGCTGAACTGGAGAAGATGGAAAAGCCTGAAGCACTTGTTGAACCTGCAGGTCGGGCTACTTTAAAAATAACAAATTTAGAATTTATTTTCTTAAAAAAAAAAAGGAAAACGTGATTTTATTTTCTCTTTGATTGCTGGTAATTTATTGCAAAAAATGAATAATTTTGTAGTAGTTTTAACAGTTGTAGTGAATTATGCAAAGGAGGAAAACCTACACAATAGTTTCTCTGTAGCTTAATCGTGTGCAGGCCTCTTTTTCATCATGCAGTGTTTACATTTGATTTCTTTGGCACTTTATGTACAGGACATAATGATTTTACTCTTTATATAATTATATTACTCTTATTATATTTATATAACTGTTATTAATGGCACTCTTTGGTTTTTCATGGCAGGTGTGTGGCTGAGCTTTCGGGTGGTGAACAGTGCATCTCCTGCACTGTGCCGTTTGTTCCTGGTGATGGAGACGACGGCCCAGACCATGTGCTCCGGTTTAAAGCAGCCTTCACGTCTGACCTGTCACAGCGGAAGGAAAAGCCCCAATATCCAGTGGTCGGAAATGGCAACAGCTCTTGACCCCAGATTTAAGGACCTGAAAAGCCTCCCGAGATCTGAAAGAGGAAGTCTGGAAGCTTCAGGCTGTTTGCTTCTCACAGGGAAATGGACCCAGATCCACCTCAAAATAAAATAAACCTCCTGTCGGCTGATTCAGATGAAGAAGTGAACCCAGAATCGGACATGACTGTGGCTCGGTGCAGAGGTGAGGACTGAACACGCAGCAGCCGACCCGAGCTCGGCACCTCTGGCAAACAAATATCTGGCTCCACCTGCAGCAGCGGTGCCGTGTGAAAGACTTTCTCACTCTGTTCATACACTGATGTTACATATTACTAAGTTCACTGCTGTTATTTCAAGCTCAGAAGTGTTTTTGCAATGTTGCCGTTTTATTTTTGAAGAAGCATAAGAGTGTAATCTGACTCAAAGCTCTGACTCTGCACTTTTCTGAAAGAAAATAAACGAATGGTCAAAAAGGAAATTCTTTCTTTGTGTTTATTTGATTCTCAATTAAGAAACTGTGGTAATTGCTTTACATTATGGCTTTAAAACTGAAAATAACACAATTTTAAACATGCAATGTGATTATAAATGTATAATTTTGATATGCGACTTTGTACTAATAACTGGATTATGGTTTAAATTAGGGCCGTCAAACGATACATTTTTTTTAATTAACTATGAAATTTCTGAGATGTATTGCGTTTTAAAAAAATAGTTTGACAGCCCTAAATTAAACCATTATCCAGTTATTAGTACACAGTCGCATATCAAAATTATATATTTATAATGGCCAAAGACATTAAAAATCTGTTATTCAGCACAATATGTATAATTGAGAGTCCTGGGCGAGTTGCTTGGAAGGAGGTGAAGAAATACAAGTTTAGATTCCTGACTTAAAATCTAGTCAAGACACAACTGAACCATTTACTATTATCACTGTTGTATTCAGTCCTTTTGTTCCCTTTTGTTTGCTCTGTCCCTGCCTCTCTCTTCTTTAGGAGCTCCACAGGCTTCAGTGAGGTCCATCAGGCTGCCGGACCCCACGGGCTTCAGTGAGCTCCATCAGGCTGCCGGACCCCACGGGCTTCAGTGAGCTCCATCAGGCTGCTGGACCCCACGGGCTTCAGTGACGTCCATCAGGCTGCTGGACCCCACGGGCTTCAGTGAGCTCCATCAGGCTGCTGGACCCCACGGGCTTCAGTGAGCTCCATCAGGCTGCTGGACCCCACGGGCTTCAGTGAGCTCCATCAGGCTGCCGGACCCCACAGGCTTCAGTGAGCTCCATCAGGCTGCTGGACCCCACGGGCTTTAGTGAGCTCCATCAGGCTGCCGGACCCCACGGGCTTCAGTGAGCTCCATCAGGCTGCTGGACTCCACAGGCTTTAGTGAGCTCCATCAGGCTGCTGGACCCTACGGGCTTTAGTGAGCTCCATCAGGCTGCCGGACCCCACAGGCTTCAGTGAGCTCCATCAGGCTGCTGGACCCCACAGGCTTCAGTGACGTCCATCAGGCTGCCGGACCCCACAGGCTTCAGTGAGCTCCATCAGGCTGCTGGACCCCACAGGCTTCAGTGAGCTCCATCAGGCTGCCGGACCCCACAGGCTTCAGTGAGGTCCATCAGGCTGCCGGACCCCACAGGCTTCAGTGAGCTCCATCAGGCTGCCGGACCCCACAGGCTTCAGTGAGCTCCATCAGGCTGCTGGACCCCACAGGCTTCAGTGAGCTCCATCAGGCTGCTGGACCCCACAGGCTTCAGTGAGCTCCATCAGGCTGCCGGACCCCACAGGCTTCAGTGAGCTCCATCAGGCTGCTGGACCCCACAGGCTTCAGTGACGTCCATCAGGCTGCCGGACCCCACAGGCTTCAGTGAGCTCCATCAGGCTGCTGGACCCCACAGGCTTCAGTGAGCTCCATCGGGCTGCTGGACCCCACAGGCTTCAGTGAGCTCCATCAGGCTGCTGGCCGCTCTGGACTCACTCACTGTGGGCTTGGGTTTACTGTCAGAAACATTAAAGCTCTGACACCTGTAATATGGAAGAAACCGATCATCTGCTGCAGTCAGTGGAGTCTGTTCCTTCTGGTGGTGGAATGTCTGCGATGGTTTCTACATCTCTTGCTGTTCAGATTGTCTTGAGGACTCTTGAAATTGCTCCACTAGATTTCTAACAGTTGAAACTTATGGCATTTGTCCAGAGACACTTGGATGTAGTTCATAGTTCTCTTCAGGAGGGCCATATCTCAAAGACTTTGTGGAGAAGAACCAACTGGAATATCAAACTTTGCTAAATGCTGACTCTGCATTTTTGCTCATGTCGCATTTGAACGAACTCCTCTGAAGGCGCTTCGCCCACTGGGGTGAAAATCGCCGTACATCAACTAGAGAAGTCGGGCATCAAACGATAGCTGAATTTTTTTGATAACTGTCACGGTTTACGTGCGGCAAAGCCGCAAAATTTTTTAAGATTTTTTCAAATTTTCCAATGTTTAAATTTGCTCCCGTTCAGCCATACACAGTCCAATTGGGCTCAAATTTGAATCACTTGTAAAACTTTCGTGCCAAAGCCGACTAATTGTGACACAAGCAAAAATGGTGTGATAGCGCCCCCTGCAGGACACAACAAAATTTTGCATGGAGGGCCAAATTTTAGTTTTTCTAAAATGTACCAAATTTGGCCCAAAATTACTTTAGGTCAGCTCAATCAAAAAAGCCAATGTAAACCATATAGTATTTTTAACCGTGTTGCCATGGTGATGCGCGAAAGCTCCAATGTTATCCTAATGGGAAAGATCAGATAAATTCCCATTAATGAAAAATATTTTACTTCCACAGAATATTCTCATATTTGGCACAATGACTCATCCCGATTAAAAAAAAAAAGTCAATGACAACCATATGGAATTTTTAACCGTGTTGCCATGGTGATGCACGAATAATCCAGTGTTATCCTAATGGGAAAATTTCTACAATTTCTTACATTTCAAAGTGATAATAACGGCTTAATAGTTTTATTGAAGAGCATGAAATTTGGCACAGTGATTCTTCAGGTCAGCCCGAACAAAAAAGTCTGGGGCGCTAAAGTTGTATTTTGCACGGTGTTGCCATGGCGATGTCCCAAACTGCCCATGTTAGTCTATATTAGCACATCAGCATCTCCAGTGTGTGTGGACTTTGAGTTTAGTGACAAGTTCAGCCCAAAGCCACAAACACACAGAGACAAGAGGCTCATCAGCGCCACCCAGGGGAGCGTCGGCGCCACCCGGGGGAGCGTCGGCGCCACCCGGGGGAGCGTCGGGTCGGCCGAGTGCGCTGCGCGGTCCGCGAGGGCCGTTCAATGCCGCTTGCGGCTTTAATTTGGTTTATTCCTTTTAAAGTCCTGGTTTAGTATTAGTTTAATTCTGGTTTAGTTGTGGTTCAGTCCTGGTTTAGACCTGGTTTAGTTCACTGAAGCAGGTCTAAACATCATGAACTCATATTTTACACATAAAAACACAGAACACTTTGAGCTGATGGATCTGAAAAAACCCAACTGTAAAAATGAACGTGTCTCAGTCTGGATCTGTTGTCAAACTAAACTAAACTAAAGATTTATTCTGTTGCAGCAGTGGCTCAGGAGTTCAGCCGTCGCCCTGTCACTGGAGGGTTCACAGTTCAACCACAACACACTGTTCTCGTGTCCCTGGGCAAGACACTTCTGCCTCTTTGGCTTTGAATGAAGCTCTCCTTGTTTTATTAAGGTAACACACAGGTCTAAGAATTTATTATTAGAATATTTTGTTTACTTAAGAAATGTTTGGAAATATCGAGTCAGTCTTTGAGCAAAAATGGAGTTGTGTAGTGTCAGATGCCCTCCCGTCCTCATGCATTTTCCTTTTGTATATAACTCATTAAACCCCACAGACTGAACCAGGGCTGAAACGATTCATCGAGTTAATCGATTAAATCGATTAGAAAAATGCATCGATTATTTTTTTTTGCCTCGATGCTTCGTTTTATTTTCATGGCCAGAACCTTTTGTGGTTGAGGTAAAGTTTCCGCACGACCGCTGCACTTCACTGTGCACCGGTGTATATATATATATATATATATATATATATATGAGGAGGAGGTTATGGAGCGGAGGAGGGAGATGAGGGCACCGGAGCATATCGCACGTACCCGAGATGCAGGCCGAGCACCCCACATCTCCTGTACGCCGCGCGCTCTGCGTGTGGATTGTGTTTTGTCGCGTGTCTGTGGACCGCGCTTCCTCCTGTGCCTCTAAACCAGAACTCACACCAGGTCTAAGACAGCTCTAAACCAGGTCTAAACCAGGTCTAAACCAGGTCTAAACCAGGTCTAAACCAGGTCTAAAGCAGGTCTAAAGCAGGTCTAAAGCAGGTCTAAACCAGGTCTAAACCAGGTCTAAAGCAGGTCTAAAGCAGGTCTAAACCAGGTCTAAAGCAGGTCTAAAGCAGGTCTAAAGCAGGTCTAAAGCAGGTCTAAACCAGATCTAAAACCAGGACTAAACCAGGTCTAAACCAGATCTAAAACCAGGACTAATCCAGGTCTAAAACCAAACCGAATTTGCAGGAGTTGTTGCTACATTTATGTAGTTTTAAAAATCATGACAATATCAAGTAATCCAAAGTATTCAGATTACATTACTCTAAGTAATTTAATTGATTACGTCACAAACTACATTTTGGGGAATGTAATCTGTAATCTGTAGGGGAACATTTTAAAAGTCACCTTCTCAACACTGATGCTACATCATCTAAACAGAACCGTACATTACATCAAGTGGAAAAGAAACCGTGAGGTGAGTCGACCTGAGCCCAGAGATAATTATGTTTTTCATGTCCAAAACACGTGTATCTGTCACACGTGGATCTGTCACACGTGGATCTGTCACACGTGGTGTGGACTTGTCGTGTCTACTTTGCACATGTTAATAACAAACGATTACTCGATTATTCGAACAAAATAATCGACAGAATAATCGATTACTGTAAGAATCGATAGCTGCAGCCCTAGACTGAACGCTGAGTCTGAGGCCCCAGATGTGTCACATGTGTCAGTCATACGTCCTTCACATGTTCTGCAGTGTCCTATAACGTGTTCTTTAGCATGTTCTGGATCATGAAGTCGTGTTATTTGTTCAAACATTAACCCGGGGTCCTTGGGCAGAGGTGCAGCTGGCACTGTCCCACGGCGCCTTATTTAAACGGCTCCGGGCTGAGGGCGGCACGTCTCCTTACGGTAAGAACACGCCTCACACTTCAGCACACGCGTGTCACTCGTATGATCCTAAAGATGTGTTTGTGTGACAGATGTGGAGTTGGGGTCTGCTGCTGTGTGCGCTCTTCGGAGCCTCCTACGGTCAGTTTACATCCTCACTTCTGTTTTTGTCTTCAGCAAAAGGTTTTTTTGAACTCGCTGCTGTAGTGTAATGTGCAGGGACCCACAGGGCAGGCCCACAACCTGGTTTAGTCCTGGTTTAGTCCTGGTTTAGTCCTGGTTTAGTCCTGGTTTAGTCCTGGTTTAGTCCTGGTTTAGTCCTGGTTTAGTCTGGGTTTAGTCCTGATTTAGTCCTGGTTTAGTCCTGATTTAGTGTTGGTTTAGTCCTGGTTTAGTCTGGGTTTAGTCCTGATTTAATCCTGGTTTAGTCCCAGTTTAGTCCCGGTTTAGTCCTGGTTTAGTCCTGGTTTAGTCCTGGTTTAGTCTGGGTTTAGTCCTGGTTTAGTCCTGGTTTAGTCCTGGTTTAGTCTGGGTTTAGTCCTGGTTTAGTCTGGGTTTAGTGCTGGTTTAGTCCTGATTTAGTCCTGGTTTAGTCTGGCTTTAGTCCTGGTTTAGTCCTGGTTTAGTCCTGGTGCAATCCTGGTTTAGTCCTGGTTTAGTGCTGGTTTAGTCCTGGTTTAGTCCTGGTTTCGTGCTGGTTTAGTCCTGGCTTGGTCCTGGTTTAGTCTGGGTTTAGTCCTGGTTTAGTCCTGGTTTAGTCCTGGTGCAATCCTGGTTTAGTCCTGGTTTAGTCCTGGTTTAGTCCTGGTGCAATCCTGGTTTAGTCCTGGTTTAGTGCTGGTTTAGTCCTGGTTTGGTCCTGGTTTGGTCCTGGTTTAGTCCTGGTTTCGTGCTGGTTTAGTCCTGGCTTGGTCCTGGTTTAGTCTGGGTTTAGTCCTGGTTTAGTCCTGGTTTAGTCCTGGTTTAGTCCTGGTGCAATCCTGGTTTAGTCCTGGTTTAGTCCTGGTTTAGTCCTGGTTTGGTCCTGGTTTGGTCCTGGTTTAGTCCTGGTTTGGTCCTGGTTTGGTCCTGGTTTAGTCCAGGTTTAGTCCTGGTTTAGTCCTGGTTTAGTGCTGGTTTAGTCCTGGTTTGGTCCTGGTTTAGTCCTGGTTTAGTGCTGGTTTGTTCCTGGTTTGTTCCTGGTTTAGTCCCGGTTTAGTCCTGGTTTAGTCCTGATTTGTTCCTGGTTTAGTCCCGGTTTAGTCCCGGTTTAGTCCCGGTTTAGTGCTGGTTTAGTCTGGGTTTAGTGCTGGTTTAGTGCTGGTTTAGTCCTGGTTTGGTCCTGGTTTAGTCCTGGTTTGGTCCTGGTTTAGTCCTGGTTTGGTCCTGGTTTAGTCCTGGTTTAGTCCTGGTTTAGTGCTGGTTTAGTCCTGGTTTGGTCCTGGTTTAGTCCTGGTGCAGTCCTGGTTTAGTCCTGGTTTAGTCCTGGTTTAGTCCTGGTTTAGTCCTGGTTTAGTCCTGGTTTAGTCCTGGTTTAGTCCCGGTTTAGTCCCGGTTTAGTCCCGGTTTAGTCCCGGTTTAGTCCCGGTTTAGTCCCGGTTTGGTCCTGGTGCAGTCCTGGTGCAGTCCTGGTGCAGTCCTGGTTTAGTCCTGGTGCAGTCCTGGTTTGGTCCTGGTTTGGTCCTGGTTTGGTCCTGGTTTGGTCCTGGTTTGGTCCAGGTTTAGTCCCGGTTTAGTCCTGGTTTAGTCCCGGTTTGGTCCTGGTTTAGTCCTGGTGCAGTCCTGGTTTGGTCCTGGTGCAGTCCTGGTTTGGTCCTGGTTTGGTCCTGGTTTGGTCCTGGTTTGGTCCTGGTTTGGTCCAGGTTTAGTCCCGGTTTAGTCCTGGTTTAGTCCTGGTTTGGTCCTGGTTTGGTCCTGGTTTGGTCCAGGTTTAGTCCCGGTTTAGTCCTGGTTTGGTCCTGGTTTGGTCCTGGTTTGGTCCTGGTTTGGTCCTGGTTTGGTCCAGGTTTAGTCCCGGTTTAGTCCTGGTTTAGTCCCGGTTTGGTCCTGGTTTAGTCCTGGTGCAGTCCTGGTTTAGTCCTGGTTTAGTCCTGGTTTAGTCCTGGTTTGGTCCTGGTTTAGTCCTGGTTTAGTCCCGGTTTAGTCCCGGTTTAGTCCCGGTTTAGTCCCGGTTTAGTCCCGGTTTAGTCCCGGTTTGGTCCTGGTTTAGTCCTGGTGCAGTCCTGGTGCAGTCCTGGTTTAGTCCTGGTGCAGTCCTGGTTTGGTCCTGGTTTGGTCCTGGTTTGGTCCAGGTTTAGTCCCGGTTTAGTCCTGGTTTAGTCCCGGTTTGGTCCTGGTTTAGTCCTGGTGCAGTCCTGGTTTAGTCCTGGTGCAGTCCTGGTTTGGTCCTGGTTTGGTCCTGGTTTGGTCCTGGTTTGGTCCTGGTTTGGTCCAGGTTTAGTCCCGGTTTAGTCCTGGTTTAGTCCTGGTTTGGTCCTGGTTTGGTCCTGGTTTGGTCCAGGTTTAGTCCTGGTTTAGTCCTGGTTTGGTCCTGGTTTGGTCCTGGTTTGGTCCTGGTTTGGTCCTGGTTTGGTCCAGGTTTAGTCCCGGTTTAGTCCTGGTTTAGTCCCGGTTTGGTCCTGGTTTAGTCCTGGTGCAGTCCTGGTTTAGTCCTGGTTTAGTCCTGGTTTAGTCCTGGTTTGGTCCTGGTTTAGTCCTGGTTTAGTCCCGGTTTAGTCCCGGTTTAGTCCCGGTTTAGTCCCGGTTTAGTCCCGGTTTAGTCCCGGTTTGGTCCTGGTGCAGTCCTGGTGCAGTCCTGGTGCAGTCCTGGTTTAGTCCTGGTGCAGTCCTGGTTTGGTCCTGGTTTGGTCCTGGTTTGGTCCTGGTTTGGTCCTGGTTTGGTCCAGGTTTAGTCCCGGTTTAGTCCTGGTTTAGTCCTGGTTTAGTCCTGGTTTAGTCCTGGTTTGGTCCTGGTTTAGTCCTGGTTTAGTCCTGGTGCAGTCCTGGTGCAGTCCTGGTGCAGTCCTGGTGCAGTCCTGGTTTAGTCCTGGTTTAGTCCTGGTTTAGTCCTGGTTTGGTCCTGGTTTGGTCCTGGTTTGGTCCTGGTTTGGTCCTGGTTTGGTCCAGGTTTAGTCCCGGTTTAGTCCTGGTTTAGTCCTGGTTTAGTCCTGGTTTAGTCCTGGTTTGGTCCTGGTTTAGTCCTGGTGCAGTCCTGGTGCAGTCCTGGTGCAGTCCTGGTGCAGTCCTGGTTTAGTCCTGGTTTAGTCCTGGTTTAGTCCTGGTGCAGTCCTGGTTTAGTCCTGGTTTAGTCCTGGTTTAGTCCTGGTTTAGTCCTGGTTTGGTCCTGGTTTGGTCCTGGTTTAGTCCCGGTTTAGTCCCGGTTTAGTCCTGGTTTAGTCCCGGTTTAGTCCTGGTTTAGTCCCGGTTTAGTCCTTTGTTGTCATGACGTTTACGGCCTTGTCAGCTCCGATCGGACATTTTTCAACTCTGAAAAAACATATTTGAATTATTTTTATTCAGAATTTTAGTTGCTAGAATCTTAATTGTGCTTTTTCAGAGTGTTTAGAATTCAGTGTTAAAAAAATCACCTTTTAAATATTGAGTACAAATATTTTCAAGCGCTCAAATTCAGAGCGTAAAATTTGTAGCAAAGATCCAAGATGCCAAGGCAAAAGCAATCGACCCAGAGTGATCTGATCTACGGACCTAATAACAAACAGGAAATGGAGCAGTGAAGAGATCTGATTGGTCAGAATTCGCCTCATCCAAACCTCAAGCCCCGCCCACAGATGAGAACAGCCAATAGGAAACAGCCTCTGTCCTCCTCACTCACAGGACTGATTGCTTCTGCCTTGGCATCTTGGATCCTTACTGCGAAATTTTACACTCTGAATTTTTACTGTTGAATTTGAGGGCTTGAAAATGTCTGTGCAGAATGTTTAAAAGGTGAAAATTGTCTGTAACTGTGCGTGTCTCCAGGGGGGGAGGTGTGTATCGGGGACCTCGGCTGCTTCTCGGACCTGCCGCCCTGGGGAGGCACCGCCCAGAGACCGGCCTCCGTCCTCCCCTGGGGCCCCGAGGCTTTAGGCACCAGATATCTGCTCTTCACCCAGAAGAACAAGTACTACCAGGTACAGAGGAGGAGGAGAGGAGGAGGAGAAAGAGGAAAGAAAAGGACTGACTGCGCTTTGTGTTTCAGGAGATCAAACCCGACGGCTCCATCTCCGCCTCAAACTACAACGGCAAAAAGATGACGCGCTTCATCATCCCGGGGTATCTGAAGAAAGGAGACGAGGACTGGGCCCAAGAGACCTGCAGGGTGAGCCGGGGTCTACGCTAACGTCCTTTCCTTCCCGACTCTGGGGCTGGTTTAGACCTTCGAGCCGTGGATCTGCCCGAGGTCGGAACTACGGACTAAGTTTAGAACAAAGTCGTGTCATAATCGGTAAACTGGGATTTGTACTTCGGTCGACCTGAGTGCTTCTATGTTCTGCACTCAGACCTGCACCGAACCTACGGCCCGGTGACGTCATCACACAGCGCCGTTTGTTTACATGTCACATCAGAGCGAACACTTTAGCGGAGAGAAAATAAGTCCAGCGACAGGAATATCTATTAACCGGTGAGACAGATGTGAGTCCTGCTGCGATACACCCGAGTGGAGATAAAACCAGCTCGGAGGAGACGAGGCTGCAGAACTTCTGTCACTGTCCAAAGTCCTGAACAAAAGTCAGCGCAGATTCACTGTGTGTTTTAGAGCGGAGTTTATTCACCGTTTTCCTCATATGAAACACCAGCGCTCGTATAGTGAAGTCGTGCGTGTGCTCGTACATAATCTCTGTGTCGTGCTTTGGTCCACCTCCTCCTCCAGGCTAAAGTCCCACAGGGCTGGACACGATTCTAAAGCCCTAGTAATAATAATAATAATAATAATAATAATAATAATGGATTTTATTTATTTGGCGCCCTTCTGGACACCCAAGGTCGCCTTACAACAACAGCTACAGCGCCTTTTCCCAGACCCGTGTCCTCAGACGCTTTACAGAGCGGAGTGTGAGCGCACGTTTGATCCATTTAATAACGTTTAACTCGTCGCGTTCCTTATTGTGGCTGCAGAAGCACTCGCACATGTGCCTCTGTTTTGTTTGCATCTGGGGAGAGGGAGGGCAGATGTGGTGTGGTGGTTGAAGTGGTTAAGGTGGTGGAGGTGGTGGAGGCGGTTGCCAGTTTGATTCCCCTCTCTCTGTTGCAGACCATGCTGACCTGGGAGAACGTGAACTGCATCGTGGTGGAGTGGAAGTCGGGGGTGCAGACGTCGTACGCTCAGGCGGCCAATAACGTGCGAGTGGTGGGGGCGCAGGTCGCTCAGATGGTCTCCTTCCTCATGGTGAGCAGGTCGCTCAGATGGTCTCCTTCCTCATGGTGAGCAGGTCGCTCAGATGGTCTCCTTCCTCATGGTGAGCAGGTCGCTCAGATGGTCTGTTCACGTCTGGAGAGACCAAAGTTCCACAGGATTATTACACCTGCACATGAGGGAAACGATCGTGTGAGAGTTTGTTTTTCACATTGGAGTTTGAAAAAAAAAAGAGTTCTGGACAGTTACAGCTCTTATAGTTCCATGGGCTTGTACTGAAACAAAAATATTAAATAAAATGTAAAAAAAAAATGGTGAGGCCAAAATTAGAAACTGAATCACTAAATGTATATGTTAGAAATGATGTGGAGGTTGTGATCGTGGGTCTCGTCCCTGGTGTTTTAGTTTAATATTTCACTAATAATTCTGTAAAAACCGTCTGTGGTCACAGCTGTGGTTCTCTCAGGTCTCGTGTTTCACTGATGTAATGTTTTATATTTACTCGAGGCTGATAAGACAGAAGAGCTGTCAAGAGAATCGATAATCAGATCGATATTTAAACTAGAACAGAAACTAGATCCTCGTGTTCCTCAGGTCTGGATCCTGAAAAAGTCCCATTTTCAGGACAGAGCCGAATGTTTCCT
This sequence comes from Odontamblyopus lacepedii, assembly GCA_034769755.1. Classification (NCBI taxonomy): domain Eukaryota; kingdom Metazoa; phylum Chordata; class Actinopteri; order Gobiiformes; family Gobiidae; genus Odontamblyopus; species Odontamblyopus lacepedii. Next base: position 41,491,375 of record CM068354.1, on the reverse strand, counting down.
GAAAGTGTTTAGAACGATCTGAAGCTGGATCAGGTTTAGACCTGGTTTAGACTTGGTTTAGACCTGGTTTAGTCCTGGTTTAGTCCTGGTTTAGTCCTGGGTTAGTTCTGGTTTAGACCTGGTTTAGACCTGGTTTAGACCTGGTTTAGACCTGGTTTAGTCCTGGTTTAGACCTGGTTTAGTCCTGGTTTAGATTAGTCCTGGTTTAGTCCTGGTTTAGTCCTGGTTTAGTCCTGGTTTAGACCTGGTTTAGTCCTGGTTTAGTACTGGTTTAGACCTGGTTTAGACCTGGTTTAGTCCTGGTTTAGTCCTGGTTTAGACCTGGTTTAGACCTGGTTTAGACCTGGTTTAGATTAGTCCTGGTTTAGTCCTGGTTTAGTCCTGGTTTAGTCCTGGTTTAGTCCTGGTTTAGACCTGGTTTAGTCCTGGTTTAGTCCTGGTTTAGACCTGGTTTAGACCTGGTTTAGACCTGGTTTAGTCCTGGTTTAGACCTGGTTTAGTCCTGGTTTAGTCCTGGTTTAGACCTGGTTTAGACCTGGTTTAGACCTGGTTTAGATTAGTCCTGGTTTAGTCCTGGTTTAGACCTGGTTTAGTCCTGGTTTAGTCCTGGTTTAGACCTGGTTTAGACCTGGTTTAGTCCTGGTTTAGTCCTGGTTTAGTCCTGGTTTAGACCTGGTTTAGATTAGTCCTGGTTTAGTCCTGGTTTAGTCCTGGTTTAGTCCTGGTTTAGTCCTGGTTTAGTCCTGGTTTAGTCCTGGGTTAGTTCTGGTTTAGTCCTGGTTTAGTTCTGGTTTAGTCCTGGGTTAGTTCTGGTTTAGTCCTGGTTTAGACCTGGTTTAGACCTGGTTTAGACCTGGTTTAGACCTGGTTTAGACCTGGTTTAGATTAGTCCTGGTTTAGTCCTGGTTTAGACCTGGTTTAGTCCTGGTTTAGACCTGGTTTAGACCTGGTTTAGTCCTGGTTTAGTCCTGGTTTAGACCTGGTTTAGACCTGGTTTAGTCCTGGTTTAGTCCTGGTTTAGTCCTGGTTTAGTCCTGGTTTAGTCCTGGTTTAGTCCTGGTTAGGCCTGGTTTAGACCTGGTTTAGTCCTGGTTTAGTCCTGGTTTAGTCCTGGTTAGGCCTGGTTTAGACCTGGTTTAGACCTGGTTTAGACCTGGTTTAGGCCTGGTTTAGGCCTGGTTAGACCTGGTTTAGACCTGGTTTAAACCTGGTTTAGACCTGGTTTAGACCTGGTTTAGACCTGGTTTAGACCTGGTTTAAACCTGGTTTAGACCTGGTTTAGACCTGGTTTAGACCTGGTTTAGACCTGGTTTAGACCTGGTTTAGTCCTGGTTTAGACCTGGTTTAGTCCTGGTTTAGTCCTGGTTTAGACCTGGTTTAGACCTGGTTTAGACCTGGTTTAGATTAGTCCTGGTTTAGTCCTGGTTTAGACCTGGTTTAGTCCTGGTTTAGTCCTGGTTTAGACCTGGTTTAGACCTGGTTTAGTCCTGGTTTAGTCCTGGTTTAGTCCTGGTTTAGACCTGGTTTAGATTAGTCCTGGTTTAGTCCTGGTTTAGTCCTGGTTTAGTCCTGGTTTAGTCCTGGTTTAGTCCTGGTTTAGTCCTGGGTTAGTTCTGGTTTAGTCCTGGTTTAGTTCTGGTTTAGTCCTGGGTTAGTTCTGGTTTAGTCCTGGTTTAGACCTGGTTTAGACCTGGTTTAGACCTGGTTTAGACCTGGTTTAGACCTGGTTTAGATTAGTCCTGGTTTAGTCCTGGTTTAGACCTGGTTTAGTCCTGGTTTAGACCTGGTTTAGACCTGGTTTAGTCCTGGTTTAGTCCTGGTTTAGACCTGGTTTAGACCTGGTTTAGTCCTGGTTTAGTCCTGGTTTAGTCCTGGTTTAGTCCTGGTTTAGTCCTGGTTTAGTCCTGGTTAGGCCTGGTTTAGACCTGGTTTAGTCCTGGTTTAGTCCTGGTTTAGTCCTGGTTAGGCCTGGTTTAGACCTGGTTTAGACCTGGTTTAGACCTGGTTTAGGCCTGGTTTAGGCCTGGTTAGACCTGGTTTAGACCTGGTTTAAACCTGGTTTAGACCTGGTTTAGACCTGGTTTAGACCTGGTTTAGACCTGGTTTAAACCTGGTTTAGACCTGGTTTAGACCTGGTTTAGACCTGGTTTAGACCTGGTTTAGACCTGGTTTAAACCTGGTTTAGACCTGGTTTAGACCTGGTTTAGACCTGGTTTAGACCTGGTTTAGACCTGGTTTAGACCTGGTTTAGATATCGAGTATCGAGTCTGTTCTTTAGAATCAAAATTGTGGAGAAGCCGTTTCCTTGTTTCCCTGGAGATGTTCCACAGTACGACATTAAACTTAAATCGGTCTCAGTCTCGGTTTTAGTTTCTCAAATTACCGCGGGAAGGTTGTGTTCTCAGCATCAGCGAGCTCGCCTCTCCACAGATCCGACCCGCAGCCTGGCCTGGTGGTAGCACTTGCTTAGATACTGTATGTTTAATGCCATAGTGCGGGATATTCCAGGCAAAGCAGTTACATCTGCAGACAGATCCTCCGCCGTGCGTCTTGTTTCCATGGAGATGTTTTTCTTGTAGTTCTAATATTCCGCAGTGGAGCATTAGTCAGGTCTCCATGGATACGGCCGCTCTCATGTCCCTGTGTCGTTCAGAGCAAGTTCTGGCAGAAGGCCGATCGCTTCCACCTGATCGGACACAGTCTGGGAGCTCACGCCGCCGGAGACGTGGGACATCGACTCCGAGGAATCCTCCGGATCACAGGTAAAGAGGAGCTTTGAGAGACACGTTTACATGAGGCTTTTGAGGTGGAGGTTTCCATGGAAACAGGTTAAATGGTCTTTATTTAATAGTTCTCAGCGTCTGGGGGTGGGGAAGGTTCTGATCGGACAGCGACACAAACGTATTTCTGTCTTTGGGAAGAAAACCCACACTTCAGCTGCTCCCGGCTTTTCTGTCATCTCGGTTTGTCGTTTCGCCGCCGACACAAACACGATCAGAACTTTTTCCGCAGTGGTTCTGATGATAATGAAGCAGCAGCTGGAGAATTCTCTCCTCAGGCTTTCCGTCTGTGAGCTGAGGAGGAGAAGGGAAGAGTGTGGGAGAAGGAGGAAGAAGACGAACTGAGTCTGAGGCTGCCACACCTCAGCCCACTCCCACATCCCGCTCACAAATCCAAAGAGACGTGGAGGAAAGTCCCAAGAGACGACTGGAGGAGCCGGATCGAAGGACGAGCCAAAGAGCACCAACCACCGGGATTATTGTGAAGAAGAAGAAACGTTTACAGGATCCAGGAAGATATTCAGGCGGCACAGTGGCTGAGTGGCAACACTCAGGCCTCACAGCAAGAAGGTTGCAGGTTTGATCCCCGGGTCGCCCGGGCCTTTCTGTGTGGAGTTTACATGTTCTCCCCGTGTCTGGATGGGTTTCCTCCGGGTGCTCCGGTTTCCCCCAACAACTCAAAACATGCAGCACCTGAACTAACATCAGGGCGGTCAGGTGCTCTGAGGACCCAGCAGGATTAAACAGGAGAAGATGGATGAAGAAATTCATTTGGCTTTAAAATCAGAATAAACCCACTGACTTCAGGATTAACTTTAATTCACAAGAATCATTTTCATTAGAATTAAGTGTTTACATGGACTTTTTAAAGAGGAATTCATGTTTATTCAGAATAAATTCTTTTTATTTCGCTCTCGTGTAAACGTGGAACTTTGTGGACGTGATAAAAGTGGTGGTAAAACCATAATCTCCTGTGTCCTCCGCAGGTCTGGACCCCACGGAGCCGTACTTCCAGGGCACAGACGCCGAGCTCCGACTGGACCCGACCGACGCCACGTTTGTGGACGTCATTCACAGCGACGGTGCCCCCTTCAGCTCCAAACTGGGTACTGCAGGACTGTGAGACCGTGACCTCCTGACCCCTGTGTGAACTCTGACCCCTCCCTGACCCCTGTGTGACCTCTGACCCCTCCCTGACCCCTGTGTGACCTCTGACCTCTCTCTGCCCCTCAGGTCTGGGGGCGTCGGAGCCCATGGGCCACGTGGACTTTTACCCAAACGGAGGAGAGAAGATGCCCGGCTGCAGCGCCAACAAAGGAAAACCCACCGACCTGGACGCCATGTGGCAAGGTCCAAGACCAGGACTAGACCAGGACTGGACCAGGACTAGACCAGGACTGGACCAGGACTAGACCAGCACTAGACCAGCACTAGACCAGCACTAGACCAGGACTAGACCAGGACTAGACCAGGACTAGACCAGCACTAGACCAGCACTAGACCAGCACTAGACCAGCACTAGACCAGCACTAGACCAGCACTAGACCAGGACTAGACCAGGACTAGACCAGCACTAGACCAGGACTAGACCAGGACTAGACCAGGACTAGACCAGGACTAGACCAGCACTAGACCAGGACTAGACCAGCACTAGACCAGCACTAGACCAGGACTGGACCAGGACTAGACCAGGACTAGACCAGGACTAGACCAGGACTAGACCAGGACTGGACCAGGACTGGACCAGGACTAGACCAGGACTAGACCAGGACTGGACCAGGACTGGACCAGGACTGGACCAGGACTAGACCAGGACTAGACCAGGACTAGACCAGGACTAGACCAGGACTAGACCAGGACTAGACCAGGACTAGACCAGGACTGAACCAGGTCTAACAGTCCCGTGTTTTCCAGGCTCGGTGAAGTTCGACTTCTGTAATCACGTTCGTGCGTACGAGTATTACACCGAGAGCATCGTCAAACCTCAGGGCTTCATCGGGTTTCCCTGCGCCGACAAACAGAACTACGAGGACGTACGAGAGACGAGAAACAGGCACAATTTATCAAACCATCTGCAATCATAACACCTCTCTTATTGTCCCTGTCTGCCCCTGTCTGCCCCTGTCTGCCCCTGTCTGCCCCTGTCTGCTCCTGTCTGCCCCTGTCTGCCCCTGTCTGCCCCTGTCTGCTCCTGTCTGCCCCTGTCTGCCCCTGTCTGCTCCTGTCTGCCCCTGTCTGCCCCTGTCTGCTCCTGTCTGCCCCTGTCTGCCCCTGTCTGCCCCTGTCTGCTCCTGTCTGCCCCTGTCTGCCCCTGCCTCACCTGTCTGCCCCTGTCTGCCCCTGTCTGCTCCTGTCTGCCCCTGTCTGCCCCTGTCTGCTCCTGTCTGCCCCTGTCTGCCCCTGTCTGCTCCTGTCTGCCCCTGTCTGCTCCTGTCTGCCCCTGTCTGCCCCTGTCTGCTCCTGTCTGCCCCTGCCTGCCCCTGTCTGCCCCTGTCTGCTCCTGCCTGCTCCTGTCTGCCCCTGTCTGCCCCTGTCTGCCCCTGTCTGCTCCTGTCTGCTCCTGTCTGCCCCTGTCTGCCCCTGTCTGCTCCTGTCTGCCCCTGTCTGCTCCTGTCTGCTCCTGTCTGCCCCTGTCTGCCCCTGTCTGCTCCTGCCTGCTCCTGCCTGCCCCTGCCTGCCCCTGTCTGCCCCTGTCTGCCCCTGCCTGCCCCTGTCTGCCCCTGTCTGCCCCTGTCTGCCCCTGTCTGCCCCTGCCTCACCTGTCTGCCCCTGTCTCCCCCTGTCTGCTCCTGTCTGCTCCTGTCTGCCCCTGTCTGCCCCTGTCTGCTCCTGCCTGCTCCTGTCTGCCCCTGTCTGCCCCTGTCTGCCCCTGTCTGCCCCTGTCTGCCCCTGTCTCAGGGTAAGTGCTTCCCGTGCACAGAGGACACGTGTCCACAGATGGGGCATCACTCGCACAAACTCGCCGCCAACGGAGGGAAGTACTTCCTGAGCACCGGAGACTCCACCCCCTTTGGACGTGAGTGAGCGCCTTCAAAATAAAACACCAAACTGCCCCTTCAAAATAAGACTAACTTACTATCAAAGGAGGTCCACTTCCTGTTTCCATGACACGTGTTTTAAAATACAAGCTTCAAAATAAAACACCAACACCAAACTGCTACTTCAAAATAAAGCACAAAGCTATAGACTCCTTCAAAATAAAACACAACGCTATAGACTCCTTCAAAATAAAACACAACGCTATAGACTCCTTCAAAATAAAACACAACGCTATAGACTCCTTCAAAATAAAACAACGCTATAGACTCCTTCAAAATAAAACACAAGGCTATACACTCTTTCAAAATAAAGCACAAAGCTATAGACTCCTTCAAAATAAAACACAACGCTATAGACTCCTTCAAAATAAAACACAAGGCTATACACTCTTTCAAAATAAAACACAAAGCTATAGACTCCTTCAAAATAAAACACAACGCTATAGACTCCAAAATAAAACACAACGCTATAGACTCTTTCAAAATAAAACACAAGGCTATACACTTTCAAAATAAAGCACAAAGCTATAGACTCCTTCAAAATAAAACACAACGCTATAGACTCCTTCAAAATAAAACACAAGGCTATAGACTCCTTCAAAATAAAACACAAGGCTATAGACTCCTTCAAAATAAAACACAAGGCTATAGACTCCTTCAAAATAAAACACAACGTTATAGACTCTTTCAAAATAAAACACAACGCTATAGACTCCTTCAAAATAAAGCACAAGGCTATAGACTCCTTCAAAATAAAACACAAGGCTATACACTCTTTCAAAATAAAACACAACGCTATAGACTCCTTCAAAATAAAACACAACGCTATAGACTCCTTCAAAATAAAACAACGCTATAGACTCTTTCAAAATAAAACACAAGGCTATAGACTCCTTCAAAATAAAACACAACGCTATAGACTCCTTCAAAATAAAACACAACGCTATAGACTCCTTCAAAATAAAACACAACGCTATAGACTTTCAAAATAAAACACAACGCTATAGACTCCTTCAAAATAAAACACAACGCTATAGACTCCTTCAAAATAAAACACAACGCTATAGACTCCTTTAAAATAAAACACAACGCTATAGACTCCTTCAAAATAAAACACAACGCTATAGACTCCTTCAAAATAAAACACAACGCTATAGACTCCTTCAAAATAAAACACAAGGCTATAGACTCCTTCAAAATAAAACACAACGCTATAGACTTTCAAAATAAAACACAACGCTATAAACTCCTTCAAAATAAAACACAACGCTATAGACTCCTTCAAAATAAAACACAACGCTATAGACTCCTTTAAAATAAAACACAACGCTATAGACTTTCAAAATAAAACACAACGCTATAGACTCCTTCAAAATAAAACACAACGCTATAGACTCCTTCAAAATAAAACACAACGCTATAGACTCCTTCAAAATAAAACACAACGCTATAGACTCCTTTAAAATAAAACACAACGCTATAGACTCCTTCAAAATAAAACACAAGGCTATAGACTCCTTCAAAATAAAACACAACGCTATAGACTCCTTCAAAATAAAACACAACGCTATAGACTCCTTCAAAATAAAACACAAGGCTATAGACTCCTTCAAAATAAAACACAACGCTATAGACTCCTTCAAAATAAAACACAACGCTATAGACTCCTTCAAAATAAAACACAACGCTATAGACTCCTTCAAAATAAAACACAACGCTATAGACTCCTTCAAAATAAAACACAACGCTATAGACTCCTTCAAAATAAAACACAAGGCTATAGACTCCTTTAAAATAAAACACAACGCTATAGACTCCTTCAAAATAAAACACAACGCTATAGACTCCTTCAAAATAAAACACAACGCTATAGACTCCTTCAAAATAAAACACAACGCTATAGACTCCTTCAAAATAAAACACAATGCTATAGACTCCTTCAAAATAAAACACAACGCTATAGACTCCTTCAAAATAAAACACAAGGCTATACACTCTTTCAAAATAAAGCACAAAGCTATAGACTCCTTCAAAATAAAACACAACGCTATAGACTCCTTCAAAATAAAACACAAGGCTATACACTCTTTCAAAATAAAACACAAAGCTATAGACTCCTTCAAAATAAAACACAACGCTATAGACTCCTTCAAAATAAAACAACGCTATAGACTCTTTCAAAATAAAACACAAGGCTATACACTCTTTCAAAATAAAGCACAAAGCTATAGACTCCTTCAAAATAAAACACAACGCTATAGACTCCTTCAAAATAAAACACAAGGCTATAGACTCCTTCAAAATAAAACACAACGTTATAGACTCTTTCAAAATAAAACACAACGCTATAGACTCCTTCAAAATAAAGCACAAGGCTATAGACTCCTTCAAAATAAAACACAAGGCTATACACTCTTTCAAAATAAAACACAACGCTATAGACTCCTTCAAAATAAAACACAACGCTATAGACTCCTTCAAAATAAAACAACGCTATAGACTCTTTCAAAATAAAACACAAGGCTATAGACTCCTTCAAAATAAAACACAACGCTATAGACTCCTTCAAAATAAAACACAACGCTATAGACTCCTTCAAAATAAAACACAACGCTATAGACTTTCAAAATAAAACACAACGCTATAGACTCCTTCAAAATAAAACACAACGCTATAGACTCCTTCAAAATAAAACACAACGCTATAGACTCCTTTAAAATAAAACACAACGCTATAGACTCCTTCAAAATAAAACACAAGGCTATAGACTCCTTCAAAATAAAACACAACGCTATACACTCTTTCAAAATAAAACACAAGGCTATAGACTCCTTCAAAATAAAACACAAAGCTATAGACTCCTTCAAAATAAAACACAACGCTATAGACTCCTTCAAAATAAAACACAACGCTATAGACTCCTTCAAAATAAAACACAAGGCTATAGACTCCTTCAAAATAAAACACAACGTTATAGACTCTTTCAAAATAAAACACAACGCTATAGACTCTTTCAAAATAAAACACAACGCTATAGACTCCTTCAAAATAAAGCACAAGGCTATAGACTCCTTCAAAATAAAACACAAGGCTATACACTCTTTCAAAATAAAACACAACGCTATAGACTCCTTCAAAATAAAACACAACGCTATAGACTCCTTCAAAATAAAACAACGCTATAGACTCTTTCAAAATAAAACACAAGGCTATAGACTCCTTCAAAATAAAACACAAGGCTATAGACTCCTTCAAAATAAAACACAACGTTATAGACTCTTTCAAAATAAAACACAACGCTATAGACTCCTTCAAAATAAAGCACAAGGCTATAGACTCCTTCAAAATAAAACACAAGGCTATACACTCTTTCAAAATAAAACACAACGCTATAGACTCCTTCAAAATAAAACACAACGCTATAGACTCCTTCAAAATAAAACAACGCTATAGACTCTTTCAAAATAAAACACAAGGCTATAGACTCCTTCAAAATAAAACACAACGCTATAGACTCCTTCAAAATAAAACACAACGCTATAGACTCCTTCAAAATAAAACACAACGCTATAGACTTTCAAAATAAAACACAACGCTATAGACTCCTTCAAAATAAAACACAACGCTATAGACTCCTTCAAAATAAAACACAACGCTATAGACTCCTTTAAAATAAAACACAACGCTATAGACTCCTTCAAAATAAAACACAACGCTATAGACTCCTTCAAAATAAAACACAACGCTATACACTCTTTCAAAATAAAACACAAGGCTATAGACTCCTTCAAAATAAAACACAAAGCTATAGACTCCTTCAAAATAAAACACAACGCTATAGACTCCTTCAAAATAAAACACAACGCTATAGACTCTTTCAAAATAAAACACAAGGCTATACACTCTTTCAAAATAAAGCACAAAGCTATAGACTCCTTCAAAATAAAACACAACGCTATAGACTCCTTCAAAATAAAACACAAGGCTATACACTCTTTCAAAATAAAACACAAGGCTATACACTCTTTCAAAATAAAGCACAAAGCTATAGACTCCTTCAAAATAAAACACAACGCTATAGACTCCTTCAAAATAAAACACAAGGCTATACACTCTTTCAAAATAAAACACAAAGCTATAGACTCCTTCAAAATAAAACACAAGGCTATAGACTCCTTCAAAATAAAACACAAGGCTATAGACTCTTTCAAAATAAAACACAACGCTATAGACTCCTTCAAAATAAAACACAACGCTATAGACTCCTTCAAAATAAAGCACAAGGCTATAGACTCCTTCAAAATAAAACACAAGGCTATAGACTCCGTCAAAATAAAACACAAGGCTATAGACTCCTTCAAAATAAAACACAAAGCTATAGACTCCTTCAAAATAAAACACAACGCTATAGACTCCTTCAAAATAAAACACAAAGCTATAGACTCCTTCAAAATAAAACACAACGCTATAGACTCCTTCAAAATAAAACACAACGCTATAGACTCCTTCAAAATAAAACACAACGCTATAGACTCCTTCAAAATAAAACACAACGCTATAGACTCCTTCAAAATAAAACACAACGCTATAGGCCGATTCAGTGAGTGTTTTGTGTCACCATCTTGTGGCGGCGTCATTAAACTCATTACACAGTAAATGTAATGTATCAGTAAATTCCCGTATGCTAATTTATGCTGGTGAATAAGTACAAATCCCAAATACACAGATTTCTGTCCTGTGCGCGAGTGTTTCTGAGGCTTCCATGTCCATCCAGCCGTGCGGCTTCGTAGCTTATAAAAATACTAAAACATTTTGACAGATTTTTAAGCTCCCGGCGAATATACTGTCAGGAAATCATGACTGTGACTTCACGTCACACATTTCAGTTTGAATGGAACATCACTACACGCCACATATTTCTGTTGGGGGACGTCCTTTCTGTGGATGTTTTTAATCCACACTTTCCAAACACCTCCTCGACACGAGCAGGAAGGAGCTGCAGACTCAGAACCGCCGTGTGTCGAGTCTCGGCTCTGCGACATGGACAGTCCTGTTTCAGGAAGTGTTTTGTGTTGCATTTCTGTCTGAAAAGTGCTCTGTAAATAAAGTTTGATTGAAGGGGCCCTTCAAGGGGCCCGTGTGTCTCGCACACAGACTTTTTCCACAGTTCCTGTAACAGGCGATGGCGGCACACGTCTCCCAGACTCTGACATCAGCTGTAGATCAGGGCCACATTTTAAAGCCCAGAGCAGCGTGAGGGCCGAGGGCCAAAACAGTGACTGATTCAGACATATGGAAGTTTGAACGACTCTTCAGACCTTTGCTCAGCCTCAGACCCTCAGGACACAAAATCTGCTCGATCAATGGAGATTTCAAAAACATGCAGAAAAATTACTACTTGTAGCAGTTTGGGCCAATTCACCTGGAAACCTGAGGGTCAAAACAACTGGTCTGAGGGCCACATTTGGCCCCCGGGCCACAGTTTGGACCTGCCTGTTGTAGAGTAAAATAAATAGTGGCTTCTTGGCCACTTTCGTTCTTATGCTCCTCTTATGCTCACACCGCAGTAATGGCGGCCGCTCTACTTCCGGTTATTTTGCCACATCAGTGAACAGACCTCCCCTTCAAAATAAAACACTACCTGATCAGAGACTCCGCCCCCTTTGGACACGAGTGTCAAAATAAAACACCTCCTGAAATTACTTTGAGCTTAAGTCGTGTTTTAATGTTCGTCCTCACAAAAAGAGCTGGAGTTTTTGTTTTGTTTCATCCACATGTTTGAGGAACTCTTAATTATTCGTCTGTTACATCTGCAAAGCTCCAAACGCTCTGCTCCACCCTGTGATGTCATGAAGTGGGAGTTTCCAAGTGAACAGCTCCTTTTACCTAAATCTGCAGGATTTGTGTGTTAAAAACAAACCACGACTCCAGGTTTGTATTTGACGAGGAAACAACTTTAGAACCAAGAGAACCGAGCGCTGTGGGACCTTTAACGTTCAGATTTAGGTTCGTACTCGTTCACGTTCTCGTTCTTTTCTTCTGGTCGCAGGTTCCGTTCGTTCTCGTTCTTTTCTTCTCGTTGCAGGTTCCGTTCACGTTCTTGTTCTTTTCTTCTGGTTCCAGGTTACTCGTATCACGTCCGTCTGACACTGGACGGTCCCATGTGGCCAAATCCCGGCTTCCTGTTCGTGGCTCTGGTCGGAGACAGAGACTTTACCGAAGAACACCAGCTTCACGTGTAAGAACCTGACCCAGAACCTCCACCCAGAGAACATCTAACCCAGAACCTCCACCCAGAGAACATCTAACCCAGAACCTCCACCCAGAGAACATCTAACCCAGAACCTCCACCCAGAGAACATCTAACCCAGAACCTCCACCCAGAGAACATCTAACCCAGAACCTCCTTCCTGAGTGGAGGGGCCAGACTGACCTCTGCTCTGTGTTTTAGGGGTTCCTCTGGTTCTTTTCTGGTTCCTCTGCTTCCTCTCGGGTTCTTTTCTGGTTTCTCTTGTTCCTCTCTAGTTCTTCTCTGGTTCCTCTCTGGTTCTTCTGCTTCCTCTCGGGATCTTTTCTGGTTCCTCTCTGGTTTGTTTGGTTCCTCTCTGGTTCCTCTCTTGTTCTTCACCGGTTCCTCTCTGGTTCTTCTCTGGTTCCTCTCTGACTCCGCTCTGTGTATTAGGGGTTCTCTGGTTCCTCTGGGTCTTCTCTGGTTCCTCTCCGGTTCCTCTGGTTCTTCTCTGGTTCTTCTCTGGTTCTTCTCTGGTTCTTCTCTGGTTCTTCTCTGGTTCCTCTCTGACTCTGCTCTGTTCTAGGTGTTCCTCTGGTTCTTCTCTGGTTTCTCTGTTTCTTCTGGTTCCTCCGGTTCTTTTCTGGTTCCTCTGGTTCCTTCGGTTCCTCCGGTTCCTCTCTGACTCTGCTCTGTGTTCTCCGGTTCCTCTGGTTCCTCTCTGACTCCGCTCTGTGTATTAGGGGTTCTCTGGTTCCTCTGGATCTTCTCTGGTTCCTCTCCGGTTCCTCTGGTTCTTCTCTGGTTCTTCTCTGGTTCTTCTCTGGTTCTTCTCTGGTTCTTCTCTGGTTTCTCTGTTTCTTCTGGTTCCTCCGGTTCTTTTCTGGTTCCTCTGGTTCCTTCGGTTCCTCTCTGACTCTGCTCTGTGTTCTCTGGTTCCTCCGGTTCCTCTCTGACTCCGCTCTGTTCTAGGGGTTCCCTGGTTCCGGGCTGGACTTATGAGATGTTCCTTCACGCTGAGGTGGACGTGGGCGACGTGACTGAGGTGAACTTCAGGTGGAACAACCACATCCCGAACCCGCTGAACGAGAAATACGGAGCCTCCACCGTGGAGCTGGTCCGAGGGAAGGACAAGAAGAAGTGAGTACGACAGGAGCGACAGGAGGAGACAGGAGGAGACAGGAGGAGACAGGAGGAGACAGGAGGAGACAGGAGGAGACAGGAGGAGACAGGAGGAGACAGGAGGAGACAGGAGGAGACAGGAGGAGACAGGAGCAGGAGGAGACCCTAAACCTGAGGGAGTGAAAGAGAAGGAAGGAAGGCAAGGAGGCAAGGAAGGAAGGAGATAAGGAGACAATGAAGGAAAGAGGCGAGAAGGAAGGAGGCAAGGAAGGGAGGAGTCAAAGAAACAAAGAGGCAAGGAAGGAAGGAGACAAGGAAGGAAGCAGACAAGGAAGGAAGGAGATAAGGAGACAAGAAAGGAAGGAGACAAGGAAACAAGCAAGGAAGGAGGCAAGGAGCTAAGGAAGGAAGGAGGCAAGGAAATAAAGAAGGAAGGCAGGAAACAAGGGAAAAAAAGAGTTAAGGAACGAAGGAGGCAAGGAACGAAGGAGGCAAGGAGCTAAGGAGGCGAGGAGAAAACGAAGGAGGCAAGGAGATAAGGAAGGAGGCGAGGAAGGAAGGAAGGAGGAAAGGGACAAGGAAGGAAGGAGGCAAGGAGCTAAGGAGGCAAGCAGATAAGAAGGGAGGCAAGGAAACAAGCAAGGAGGCAAGGAAGGTAGGAGGTGAGAAAGGAAGGAGGAAAGGGACAAGGAAGGAAGGAGACAAGAAGGAAGGAGGCAAGGAAGAAAGGAGACAAGGAAAGAAGGGGGCGAGAAAGGAAGGAGGCAAGGACACCAGAGATGGAAACGTTCTCGTCTCCTCTGTGGGCGGGACTTCCTCACCCACTTCCTGCAGAATCGAGGAGAAGGAGTCGAGGAAGCAGAAATGAGCCGCGGCCCGTGTGCATGTGGGCAGCAGGGGGCGCCGCAGCTTCACTCTGTTCATGCAGCAGGGGGCGCCACAGCTTCACTCTGTTCATGCAGCAGGGGGCGCCGCAGCTTCACTCTGTTCATGCAGCAGGGGGCGCCGCAGCTTCACTGTGTTCATGCAGCAGGGGGCGCCACAGCTCCACTCTGTTCATGCAGCAGGGGGCGCCGCAGCTTCACTCTGTTCATGCAGCAGGGGGCGCCGCAGCTTCACTCTGTTCATGCAGCAGGGGGCGCCGCAGCTTCACTCTGTTCATGACGATGGGGGCGCCGCAGCTTCACTCTGTTCCTGCAGCAGGGGGCGCCGCAGCTTCACTGTGTTCATGCAGCAGGGGGCGCCGCAGCTTCACTCTGTTCATGCAGCAGGGGGCGCCGCAGCTTCACTCTGTTCATGCAGCAGGGGGCGCCGCAGCTTCACTGTTCATGCAGCAGGGGGCGCCGCAGCTCCACTCTGTTCATGCAGCAGGGGGCGCCGCAGCTCCACTCTGTTCATGCAGCAGGGGGCGCCGCAGCTTCACTCTGTTCATGCAGCAGGGGGCGCCACAGCTTCACTCTGTTCATGCAGCAGGGGGCGCCGCAGCTTCACTCTGTTCACTCTTGTGTGTTTGTGTTTCCCAGGATGCATTTCTGCGGCACCGGGAACGTCGCGGAAAACAAGATCCAGTCTGTGCTGCCCTGTCCCCTGTGAACACGCACCTGCCACCTGCACCTGCCCCCTGCCACCTGCCCACCTGCCCCTGACAGGTGCAACCCAGAGGACACGAGGGGCAGTGAAGTGCACCTGTCCACCTGTCCTGTTCCTCCTCTGAGACGCAATAAACTCTGTCACACCGACTTCTGCTGCTTTTATTAAAATCTTTAAAAATGTTTTAACAACAGACAAGGAGACAAGGAGGCAAGGAAGTAAGGACGGAAAGAGACAAGGAAGGAAGGCGCTAAGGAAGGAAGGAGGCAAGGAGACAAGCAAGGAAGGAGGTGAGAAAGGAAGGAGACACTGACGGAAGGAGGCAAGGAGAATAAGGAAGGAAGAAGGCAAGGAAGGAGACAAGGAATGAAGAAGGCAAGCAAGGAAGCAGACAAGGAAGGAAGGAACGAGGCAATTAAGGAACGAGGCAATGAAGGAAGGAGATGAGGAAAGAAGCAGGCAATGAGATAAGGAAGGAAACAAAGAAGGAAGGAGGTAAGGAAGGAAGGAGTTGATAAAGGAAGGAGACACTGATGGAAGGAGGGAAGGAGATAAGGGAGGAGGCAAGAAGGAAGGAGGGACAGAGCTAAGGAAGGAAGGAGACGAGCAAGGAAGAAAACAAGGAAGGAAGGAGGCCAGGAAAGAAGGAGTTGAGAAAGGAAGGAGGCAAAGAAGGAGAAAAGGAAGGAAGGAGGCAAGAAAAGAGGCAAGGAAGGAAGGAGGCGAGAAAGGAAGGACGCAAAGAGACAAGCAAGGAAGAAGACAAGGAGGGAAGGAGGCACGGAAACAAGCAAGGAAGGAGATAAGAAAGGAAGGAGACAAGGAAAGAAAAAGACAACGAGGCAATGTGACAAGGAAGGAGACGAGGAAGGAAGAAGTGCTCTAAAAAAGAACTAAATTTATATTTTTCTAAATCTTTTGTCCACTTTTCTGTCCAAATATATAAAAAAATGAAACTTTTAAAGGAGTTTTTCCTTTATTCCCACCGGAGGAAAAACAAACGGAATCTGAGCCGGAGCCGTTTGAAATACACAGGATTTATTGGAGACGACGAGACTCGAAATGTCGGGAAATAAAACTTTAAAATCGTTCAAATAAACATTAAACTTTAAACATTTGCACAAAGGTTCATGAAGAAACTTTTCTGTCTGTGGAGCGGCTCACAGCTCTGCACATTTCACTTTTATTTCACTTTTATTTCACTTTTATTTCACTTTTATTTCACTTTTATTACAGTTTTATTACAGTTTTCAGACAGTTTTTTGCAATAATCAGATTTATATTTGAACAGAATCTCGGCCGAGTCTCGGGTCACAGGAAAAACTTCCAAAAGTCAAATCCACAAATGTTTTTTTTCCTCCTGATCATTTCCCCAAACACATCCGCAGCGGGAGGGCATCCGACGCTATTTTAAAGCCGTGAACTGAGACTCGGCCGAGGGGGAAGAAGCTGCGAACATTTTTCAGAATCACATTTTTTTTCGTTCAAGTTTCACCAAAAATCAAACGTAAACACAAGAATTCCACCGCAGAAGTTCAGAATTCCTTCGGTTTTTCCAGTAAATGTTGTATTTTCTGCAGTTTTCGTTTTCCCCCGAGGAGGTAAAGTTCGGACCGCAGCCGTGCTTCCGGAAACGTGCAGGACGAGTGCGGAAAACTGAAAAAAAAATTCCCTTTAAAATGGCTTAAATATTGTAGTTTCTCAAAGCGACGCCGTATCGGGAGCGACGGGGAAACGGGATCGGAGCTCGTTACGATCACGACGTCACAGTTCGGCTCCGGGAACACGGATTTAACACGTTTACGGAGAAGGAAAAGTGTCGCGGGACTCGAGTTTGTGTCTGAAAACTACAAATCCTAGAAGAGTTTCCCTTTTTACGCTCGAGGAATCTGTATTCGGTTATTTTCAAGACGCCATTTTGTGCCCGAAGTCGCCCCAACAAACTGAAACCTGCAGAAAAACTGAGTCCACCGTTTGTGCTGCAGAAAGTTCCGTTTGTGTGATTCTGGTTCTTCAGATATTCACAGTTTTATTTTGGTCGATGACGTCGTCCAGAACCTCAGAATGTGAAACAGCCTCAAAACAGGAAGAAAATGACAGAAATCGTTTGTATTTGGTTTGTGCTGTTTTGTGCTGTGACAGTTTCATTTGTGTGAGTTTATTTCTAAAATTCTTCATTATTATTTCTGTGGTAATTACAGGACGTCATTTCTGCTCAGCTGACGGAGACAAACTCCACAAAACTAGAGAAGAGAAACGACCTGAGGCTGAGGAAAAGTCTGTGTTATTATAAAATCTGAACCAAAAGCAAATGACTAAAGACTGAAACAGACTTTTCCTCAGCCTCAGGTCGTTTCTCTTCACGAGTTTTGCGACGTTTTGCTAAAGTCGCTGCTTCAGTTGAGCAGAAATGACGTCATATAATTACCACAGAAATAATGAATAATTTTAGAAATAAACTCACACAAATGAAACTGTCACAGCACAAAACAGCACAAACTGAGGTTCTGGACGACGTCATCGACTGAAATAAAACTGCAAATATCTTAAAAACCAAAATCGCACAAACAGAACTTTCTGCAGCACAAACGACGGACTCCATTTTGGGCGTTTTTGAGCATTTTTCTTCTTCCTGTGGGTCTGACCCCAGTTTGACCTGTAAAAGAATCGTTAATTTCTCCAAAACTAAAGCAGCACAAACGAAACTTTCTGCAGCACAAACGGTGGACACAGTTTCTGCAGGTTTGCGTTTGTCGGGCGACTTCCCGCAGGTTCCGCTGTGTCGCAGGAGCTCAAACGTTCACGAGGCCTTCACGTCCCGAGGCCTTTGCGTCACGAGGCCTTCGCGTCACGAGGCCTTCGCGTCACGAGGCCTTCGCGTCACGAGGCCTTCGCGTCACGAGGCCTTCGCGTCACGAGGCCTTCGCGTCACGAGGCCTTCGCGTCACGAGGCCTTCGCGTCCCGAGGCCTTCGCGTCGCGAGGCCTTCGCGTCGCGAGGCCTTCGCGTCGCGAGGCCTTCGCGTCGCGAGGCCTTCGCGTCGCGAGGCCCTCGCGTCCGCGAGCCCTCGCGTCCACGAAGGCCTTCGGCGTCCGCAGGCCTTCGGCGTCCACGAGGCCTTCGCGTCACGAGGCCTTCGCGTCACG
>CM068354.1:41278470-41468470 GCA_034769755.1 Odontamblyopus lacepedii | reverse complement strand
TCACCAGCAGCTTCTCCGCCGGGTGCTTCCCCTCCACGAAGCGGTTCAGGACGCCCACGCCGTACGTCAGGGGAGAACGCCGCACCTTAATGACGCTGGGGTCCAGGCCGAACAGCACCGCCCCCTTCAGGATGGTCAGGCCCACGTCGTGCGGGATGATGATCCGACTCCGACCCTCCAGCATCTGCTGCACGGCCGCCTGGAGCAGAGGAGACTCGGCGAAACCGCCCACCAGGAACAGGAACTTTATATCGGAGACCTCGGGCTTGGAGAACAGCTCCTCTGGAGAGAAGAGAGAGACGAGAGAGGAGAGGAGAGAGGGATTAGAACAGAGAGAAGAACTTTATATCGGAGACCTCGGGCTTGGAGAACAGCTCCTCTGGAGAGAAGAGAGAGACGAGAGAGGAGAGGAGAGAGGGATTAGAACAGAGAGAAGAACTTTATATCAGAGACCTCGGGCTTGGAGAACAGCTCCTCTGGAGAGAAGAGAAGAGACGAGAGAGGAGAGGAGAGAGGGATTAGAACAGAGAGATGAACTTTATATCAGAGACCTCGGGCTTGGAGAACAGCTCCTCTGGAGAGAAGAGAGAGAAGAGAGAGGAGAGAGGTCAACGAAGAGAGAAGAGGAGAGGAGAGAGTGATCAGAACAGAGAGAAGAGAGAAGAGAGAGGAGAGAGTGATCAGAACAGAGAGAAGAGGAGAGAGGAGAGAGTGATCAGAACAGAGAGAAGAGAAGAGGAGAGGAGAGAGTGATTAGAACAGAGAGAAGAACTTTATATCAGAGACCTCGGGCTTGGAGAACAGCTCCTCTGGAGAGAAGAGAAGAGAGAGGAGAGCGTGATCAGAACAGAGAGAAGAGAGAAGAGGAGAGAGTGATCAGAACAGAGAGAAGAGAGAAGAGGAGAGAGGAGAGAGTGATCAGAACAGAGAGAAGAGAAGAGGAGAGAGTGATCAGAACAGAAAGAAGAGAAGAGGAGAGAGTGATCAGAACAGAGAGAAGAGAGGAGAGAGTGATCAGAACAGAGAGAAGAGAGAAGAGAAGAGGAGAGAGTGATCAGAACAGAGAGAAGAGAGAAGAGAAGAGGAGAGAGTGATCAGAACAGAGAGAAGAGGAGAGGAGAGAGTGATCAGAACAGAGAGAAGAGAAGAGAGGAGAGAGTGATCAGAACAGAGAGAAGAGGAGAGGAGAGAGTGATCAGAACAGAGAGAAGAGAAGAGGAGAGAGTGATCAGAACAGAGAGAAGAGAAGAGAGGAGAGAGTGATCAGAACAGAGTGAAGAGAAGAGGAGAGGAGAGAGTGATCAGAACAGAGAGAAGAGGAGAGGAGAGAGTGATCAGAACAGAGAGAAGAGAAGAGAGGAGAGAGTGATCAGAACAGAAAGAAGAGAAGAGGAGAGAGTGATCAGAACAGAGAGAAGAGAAGAGGAGAGGAGAGAGTGATCAGAACAGAGAGAAGAGAAGAGAGGAGAGAGTGATCAGAACAGAGAGAAGAGAAGAGGAGAGGAGAGAGTGATCAGAACAGAGAGAAGAGAAGAGAGGAGAGAGTGATCAGAACAGAAAGAAGAGAAGAGAGAGTGATCAGAACAGAGAGAAGAGAGAAGAGGAGAGAGTGATCAGAACAGAGAGAAGAGAAGAGGAGAGAGTGATCAGAACAGAAAGAAGAGAAGAGGAGAGAGTGATCAGAACAGAGAGAAGAGAGGAGAGAGTGATCAGAACAGAGAGAAGAGAGAAGAGAAGAGGAGAGAGTGATCAGAACAGAGAGAAGAGAGAAGAGAAGAGGAGAGAGTGATCAGAACAGAGAGAAGAGGAGAGAGGAGAGAGTGATCAGAACAGAGAGAAGAGAAGAGGAGAGGAGAGAGGGATCAGAACAGAGAGAAGAGAAGAGGAGAGAGTGATCAGAACAGAGAGAAGAGAAGAGAGGAGAGAGTGATCAGAACAGAGAGAAGAGAAGAGAGGAGAGAGTGATCAGAACAGAGAGAAGAGAAGAGGAGAGGAGAGAGTGATCAGAACAGAGAGAAGAGGAGAGAGTGATCAGAACAGAGAGAAGAGAAGAGAGGAGAGAGTGATCAGAACAGAGAGAAGAGGAGAGGAGAGAGTGATCAGAACAGAGAGAAGAGAAGAGGAGAGAGTGATCAGAACAGAGAGAAGAGAAGAGGAGAGAGTGATCAGAACAGAGAGAAGAGAAGAGGAGAGGAGAGAGTGATCAGAACAGAGAGAAGAGAAGAGGAGAGAGTGATCAGAACAGAGAGAAGAGAAGAGAGGAGAGAGTGATCAGAACAGAGAGAAGAGAAGAGAGGAGAGAGTGATCAGAACAGAGAGAAGAGAGAAGAGAAGAGGAGAGAGTGATCAGAACAGAGAGAAGAGGAGAGGAGAGAGTGATCAGAACAGAGAGAAGAGAAGAGAGGAGAGAGTGATCAGAACAGAGAGAAGAGAAGAGGAGAGGAGAGAGTGATCAGAACAGAGAGAAGAGAAGAGGAGAGGAGAGAGTGATCAGAACAGAGAGAAGAGAAGAGAGGAGAGAGTGATCAGAACAGAGAGAAGAGAAGAGGAGAGGAGAGAGTGATCAGAACAGAGAGAAGAGGAGAGGAGAGAGTGATCAGAACAGAGAGAAGAGAAGAGGAGAGAGTGATCAGAACAGAGAGAAGAGAAGAGGAGAGGAGAGAGTGATCAGAACAGAGAGAAGAGAAGAGGAGAGGAGAGAGTGATCAGAACAGAGAGAAGAGAAGAGGAGAGGAGAGAGTGATCAGAACAGAGAGAAGAGAAGAGGAGAGGAGAGAGTGATCAGAACAGAGAGAAGAGAAGAGGAGAGGAGAGAGGGATCAGAACAGAGAGAAGACAGAACAAGAACTTTATATTTGACAGTTCAGGGTAAGAGAAGAGCTCCTCTGGAAGGAGAAGGATCAATACAGACACAGAGGGGAGATGGAGCAGCATTCAAGGTATCTGCAGTAGTATTTGTAGTATTTGTAGTAGTATTTGTAGTATTTGCAGTAGTATTTGTAGTATTTGCAGTAGTATTTGCAGTAGTATTTGTAGTAGTATTTGTAGTATTTGCAGTAGTATTTGTAGTATTTGCAGTAGTATTTGTAGTATTTGTAGTATTTGCAGTAGTATTTGTAGTATTTGCAGTAGTATTTGTAGTATTTGCAGTAGTATTTGTAGTATTTGTAGTAGTATTTGTAGTATTTGCAGTAGTATTTGTAGTATTTGCAGTAGTATTTGTAGTATTTGCAGTAGTATTTGTAGTATTTGCAGTAGTATTTGTAGTATTTGCAGTAGTATTTGCAGTATTTGCAGTAGTATTTGCAGTAGTTGCAGTAGTATTTGCAGTATTTGCAGTAGTATTTGTAGTATTTGTAGTATTTGCAGTAGTATTTGCAGTATTTGCAGTAGTATTTGTAGTATTTGCAGTAGGTAGTATTTGCAGTATTTGCAGTAGTATTTGCAGTATTTGTAGTAGTATTTGCAGTCCTTACGCAGGTGCTGGATGATGTGGTAGTATTTGCAGTAGTATTTGCAGTATTTGCAGTATTTGCAGTAGTATTTGCAGTATTTGCAGTATTTGCAGTATTTGCAGTATTTGCAGTAGTATTTGCAGTATTTGCAGTAGTATTTGCAGTATTTGCAGTATTTGCAGTAGTATTTGCAGTATTTGTAGTAGTATTTTCAGTACTTACGCAGGTGCTGGATGATGTGGTAGTATTTGCAGTATTTGCAGTAGTATTTGTAGTAGTATTTTCAGTACTTACGCAGGTGCTGGATGATGTGGTAGTATTTGTAGTAGTATTTGCAGTATTTGCAGTAGTATTTGCAGTATTTGTAGTAGTATTTTCAGTACTTACGCAGGTGCTGGATGATGTGGTAGTATTTGTAGTAGTATTTGCAGTATTTGCAGTAGTATTTGCAGTGATCACTGATACTCTCATACTCTATATTATTATACTCCTGTAAATTTGTAAATTTTGTTATATTATACTATAGCTTTATTTTATTCTATTATTTGTTGCATGTCAGTGTTTGTCTACATCCTGCTCCAAGTACCGCAGCAATTTCCTAATGTTGTGAACCTGTTCACTCATATGGCAATAAAAACACATTCTGATTCTGATTCTGATTCTGAGTATTTGTAGTAGTATTTTCAGTACTTATGCAGGTGCTGGATGATGTGGTAGTATTTGTAGTAGTATTTGCAGTAGTATTTGCAGTATTTGCAGTAGTATTTGCAGTATTTGTAGTAGTATTTTCAGTCCTTACGCAGGTGCTGGATGATGTGGTAGTATTTGCAGTAGTATTTGCAGTATTTGCAGTATTTGCAGTATTTGCAGTATTTGCAGTATTTGCAGTAGTATTTGCAGTATTTGTAGTAGTATTTTCAGTCCTTACGCAGGTGCTGGATGATGTGGTAGTATTTGCAGTAGTATTTGCAGTATTTGCAGTAGTATTTGCAGTATTTGTAGTAGTATTTTCAGTACTTACGCAGGTGCTGGATGATGTGGTAGTATTTGTAGTAGTATTTGCAGTATTTGCAGTAGTATTTGCAGTATTTGCAGTAGTATTTGCAGTATTTGCAGTAGTATTTGCAGTATTTGTAGTAGTATTTTCAGTCCTTACGCAGGTGCTGGATGATGTGGTAGTATTTGCAGTAGTATTTGCAGTATTTGCAGTAGTATTTGCAGTATTTGTAGTAGTATTTTCAGTACTTACGCAGGTGCTGGATGATGTGGTAGTATTTGTAGTAGTATTTGCAGTATTTGCAGTAGTATTTGCAGTATTTGTAGTAGTATTTTCAGTACTTACGCAGGTGCTGGATGATGTGGTAGTATTTGTAGTAGTATTTGCAGTAGTATTTGCAGTATTTGCAGTAGTATTTGTAGTAGTATTTTCAGTCCTTACGCAGGTGCTGGATGATGTGGTAGTATTTGCAGTATTTGCAGTATTTGCAGTAGTATATGCAGTATTTGCAGTAGTATTTGCAGTATTTGCAGTATTTGCAGTAGTATTTGCAGTATTTGTAGTAGTATTTTCAGTCCTTACGCAGGTGCTGGATGATGTGGTAGTATTTGCAGTAGTATTTGCAGTATTTGCAGTAGTATTTGCAGTATTTGTAGTAGTATTTTCAGTACTTACGCAGGTGCTGGATGATGTGGTAGTATTTGCAGTAGTATTTGCAGTAGTATTTGTAGTAGTATTTTCAGTACTTACGCAGGTGCTGGATGATGTGGTAGTATTTGTAGTAGTATTTGCAGTATTTGCAGTAGTATTTGCAGTATTTGCAGTAGTATTTGCAGTAGTATTTGCTGTAGTATTTGCAGTAGTATTTGCAGTAGTATTTGCAGTAGTATTTGCAGTAGTATTTTCGGTACTTACGCAGGTGCTGGATGATGTGGTAGTATTTGCAGTAGTATTTGTAGTAGTATTTGCAGTATTTGTAGTAGTATTTGTAGTATTTTCAGTAGTATTTTCAGTACTTACGCAGGTGCTGGATGATGTGGTAGTATTTGTAGTAGTATTTGTAGTATTTGTAGTATTTTCGGTACTTACGCAGGTGCTGGATGATGTGGTAGTATTTGCAGTATTTGCAGTAGTATTTGTAGTAGTATTTTCGGTACTTACGCAGGTGCTGGATGATGTGGTAGTATTTGCAGTAGTATTTGTAGTAGTATTTGCAGTATTTGTAGTAGTATTTGTAGTATTTTCAGTAGTATTTTCAGTACTTACGCAGGTGCTGGATGATGTGGTAGTATTTGCAGTAGTATTTGTAGTATTTGTAGTATTTTCGGTACTTACGCAGGTGCTGGATGATGTGGTAGTATTTGCAGTAGTATTTGTAGTATTTGTAGTAGTATTTTCGGTACTTACGCAGGTGCTGGATGATGTGGTAGTATTTGCAGTAGTATTTGTAGTATTTTCGGTACTTACGCAGGTGCTGGATGATGTGGTAGTATTTGCAGTAGTATTTGTAGTAGTATTTTCGGTACTTACGCAGGTGCTGGATGATGTGGTAGTATTTGTAGTAGTATTTGTAGTATTAGTAGTATTTTCGGTACTTACGCAGGTGCTGGATGATGTGGTAGTATTTGTAGTAGTATTTGCAGTAGTATTTGCAGTAGTATTTGTAGTATTAGTAGTATTTTCGGTACTTACGCAGGTGCTGGATGATGTGGTAGTATTTGTAGTATTTGTAGTAGTATTTGCAGTATTTGCAGTAGTATTTGTAGTATTTGTAGTAGTATTTTCGGTACTTACGCAGGTGCTGGATGATGTGGTAGTATTTGCAGTAGTATTTGTAGTATTAGTAGTATTTTCGGTACTTACGCAGGTGCTGGATGATGTGGTAGTATTTGTAGTATTTGTAGTAGTATTTGCAGTATTTGCAGTAGTATTTGTAGTATTTGTAGTAGTATTTTCGGTACTTACGCAGGTGCTGGATGATGTGGTAGTATTTGTAGTAGTATTTGCAGTATTTGCAGTAGTATTTGTAGTAGTATTTTCGGTACTTACGCAGGTGCTGGATGATGTGGTAGTATTTGCAGTATTTGCAGTAGTATTTGCAGTATTTGCAGTAGTATTTGTAGTATTTGTAGTAGTATTTTCGGTACTTACGCAGGTGCTGGATGATGTGGTAGTATTTGTAGTATTTGTAGTATTTTCGGTACTTACGCAGGTGCTGGATGATGTGGTAGTATTTGTAGTATTTGTAGTATTTTAGTACTATACGCGGGTGCTGGATGATGTGGTAGTATTTGTAGTATTTGTAGTATTTTCGGTACTTACGCAGGTGCTGGATGATGTGGTAGTATTTGTAGTATTTGTAGTATTTTCGGTACTTACGCAGGTGCTGGATGATGTGGTAGTATTTGTAGTATTTGTAGTATTTTCGGTACTTACGCAGGTGCTGGATGATGTGGTAGTATTTGTAGTATTTGTAGTATTTTCGGTACTTACGCAGGTGCTGGATGATGTGGTAGTATTTGTAGTATTTGTAGTATTTTCGGTACTTACGCAGGTGCTGGATGATGTGGTAGTATTTGTAGTATTTGTAGTATTTTCGGTACTTACGCAGGTGCTGGATGATGTGGTAGTATTTGTAGTATTTGTAGTATTTTCGGTACTTACGCAGGTGCTGGATGATGTGGTAGTATTTGTAGTATTTGTAGTAGTATTTTCGGTACTTACGCAGGTGCTGGATGATGTGGTAGTATTTGTAGTAGTATTTTCGGTACTTACGCAGGTGCTGGATGATGTGGTAGTATTTGTAGTAGTATT
This sequence comes from Odontamblyopus lacepedii, assembly GCA_034769755.1. Lineage (NCBI taxonomy): Eukaryota > Metazoa > Chordata > Actinopteri > Gobiiformes > Gobiidae > Odontamblyopus > Odontamblyopus lacepedii. The sequence continues at coordinate 41,461,204 of CM068354.1, read as the reverse complement.
TGTAGTATTTTCGGTACTTACGCAGGTGCTGGATGATGTGGTAGTATTTGTAGTAGTATTTGTAGTATTTTCGGTACTTACGCAGGTGCTGGATGATGTGGTAGTATTTGTAGTAGTATTTGCAGTATTTGCAGTAGTATTTGCAGTATTTGCTGTAGTATTTGCAGTAGTATTTGCAGTAGTATTTGCAGTATTTGTAGTAGTATTTTCGGTACTTACGCGGGTGCTGGATGATGTGGTAGTATTTGTAGTAGTATTTGCAGTAGTATTTGTAGTATTTGTAGTATTTTCGGTACTTACGCAGGTGCTGGATGATGTGGTAGTATTTGCAGTAGTATTTGCAGTAGTATTTGTAGTATTTTCGGTACTTACGCAGGTGCTGGATGATGTGGTAGTATTTGTAGTATTTGCAGTAGTATTTGTAGTATTTTCAGTGGTATTTTCGGTACTTACGCAGGTGCTGGATGATGTGGTAGTATTTGTAGTATTAGTAGTATTTGCAGTAGTATTTGTAGTATTTGCAGTATTTTCGGTACTTACGCAGGTGCTGGATGATGTGGTAGTATTTGTAGTATTTGCAGTATTTGCAGTAGTATTTTCGGTACTTACGCAGGTGCTGGATGATGTGGTAGTATTTGTAGTATTTGCAGTATTTTCAGTAGTATTTTCGGTACTTACGCAGGTGCTGGATGATGTGGTAGTATTTGTAGTAGTATTTGTAGTATTTGCAGTAGTATTTGCAGTATTTGTAGTAGTATTTTCGGTACTTACGCAGGTGCTGGATGATGTGGTAGTATTTGTAGTATTTGCAGTATTTGCAGTAGTATTTTCGGTACTTACGCAGGTGCTGGATGATGTGGTAGTATTTGTAGTAGTATTTGTAGTATTTGTAGTAGTATTTGTAGTATTTGTAGTAGTATTTTCGGTACTTACGCAGGTGCTGGATGATGTGGTAGTATTAGTAGTAGTTGCAGTAGTATTTGTAGTAGTATTTGTAGTATTTGTAGTAGTATTTGCAGTATTTTCAGTAGTATTTTCGGTACTTACGCAGGTGCTGGATGATGTGGTAGTATTTGCAGTATTTGCTGTAGTATTTGCAGTAGTATTTGCAGTAGTATTTGTAGTATTTTCGGTACTTACGCAGGTGCTGGATGATGTGGTAGTATTTGCAGTAGTATTTGTAGTAGTATTTGCAGTATTTGCAGTAGTATTTGTAGTATTTTCAGTAGTATTTTCAGTACTTACGCAGGTGCTGGATGATGTAGTATTTGCAGTAGTATTTGCAGTATTTGCAGTAGTATTTGCAGTAGTATTTGTAGTAGTATTTTCGGTACTTACGCAGGTGCTGGATGATGTGGTAGTATTTGCAGTATTTGCAGTAGTATTTGTAGTATTTGCAGTAGTATTTGCAGTAGTATTTGCAGTAGTATTTGCAGTATTTGTAGTAGTATTTGTAGTATTTTCAGTAGTATTTTCGGTACTTACGCAGGTGCTGGATGATGTGGTAGTATTTGTAGTATTTGCAGTAGTATTTGTAGTATTTTCAGTGGTATTTTCGGTACTTACGCAGGTGCTGGATGATGTGGTAGTATTTGTAGTATTAGTAGTATTTGCAGTAGTATTTGTAGTATTTGCAGTATTTTCGGTACTTACGCAGGTGCTGGATGATGTGGTAGTATTTGTAGTATTTGCAGTATTTGCAGTAGTATTTTCGGTACTTACGCAGGTGCTGGATGATGTGGTAGTATTTGTAGTATTTGCAGTATTTTCAGTAGTATTTTGAGTAATGCGGGTGCTGGATGATGTGGTAGTATTTGCAGTAGTATTTGTAGTATTTGCAGTAGTATTTGCAGTATTTGTAGTAGTATTTTCGGTACTTACGCAGGTGCTGGATGATGTGGTAGTATTTGTAGTATTTGCAGTATTTGCAGTAGTATTTTCGGTACTTACGCAGGTGCTGGATGATGTGGTAGTATTTGTAGTAGTATTTGTAGTATTTGTAGTAGTATTTGTAGTATTTGTAGTAGTATTTTCGGTACTTACGCAGGTGCTGGATGATGTGGTAGTATTTGTAGTAGTATTTGTAGTATTTGTAGTAGTATTTGTAGTATTTGTAGTAGTATTTGCAGTATTTTCAGTAGTATTTTCGGTACTTACGCAGGTGCTGGATGATGTGGTAGTATTTGCAGTATTTGCTGTAGTATTTGCAGTAGTATTTGCAGTAGTATTTGTAGTATTTTCGGTACTTACGCAGGTGCTGGATGATGTGGTAGTATTTGCAGTAGTATTTGTAGTAGTATTTGCAGTATTTGCAGTAGTAGTATTTGTAGTAGTATTTTCGGTACTTACGCAGGTGCTGGATGATGTAGTATTTGCAGTAGTATTTGCAGTATTTGCAGTAGTATTTGCAGTAGTATTTGTAGTAGTATTTTCGGTACTTACGCAGGTGCTGGATGATGTGGTAGTATTTGCAGTATTTGCAGTAGTATTTGTAGTATTTGCAGTAGTATTTGTAGTAGTATTTGCAGTATTTGTAGTAGTATTTGTAGTATTTTCAGTAGTATTTTCGGTACTTACGCAGGTGCTGGATGATGTGGTAGTATTTGTAGTAGTATTTGCAGTATTTGCAGTAGTATTTGCAGTATTTGCAGTAGTATTTTCGGTACTTACGCAGGTGCTGGATGATGTGGTAGTATTTGTAGTATTTTCAGTAGTATTTGCAGTAGTATTTGCAGTAGTATTTGTAGTATTTGTAGTAGTATTTTCGGTACTTACGCAGGTGCTGGATGATGTGGTAGTATTTGCAGTAGTATTTGCAGTATTTGTAGTAGTATTTGCAGTATTTGTAGTAGTATTTTCGGTACTTACGCAGGTGCTGGATGATGTGGTCGATCGTGGGCTTGAACAGGGAGTTCATGGCGTCTGGACTCATCCTCAACATCCCCTGAGACGACCACTTCACAAAGTCCACACTGAGGAGGGAGGAGACGAGGAGGGAGGAGGGAGGAGGGAGGAGACGAGGAGGGAGACGAGGAGGGAGGAGGGAGGGGGAGGAGGGAGGAGGGAGGAGCCGAGGAGGGGAGGAGGGAGGAGACAAGGAGGGAGGAGGGAGGAGACGAGAAGGGAGGAGGGAGGAGAGGAGGAGGGAGGAGACGAGGAGGGAGGAGGGAGGAGAGGAGGAGGGAGGAGAGGAGGAGGGAGGAGGGGAGGGAGGAGAGGCGGAGGGAGGAGAGGAGGAGGGAGGAGACGAGGAGACGAGAAGGGAGGAGGGAGGAGAGGAGGAGGGAGACGAGGAGGGAGGAGACGAGGAGGGAGGAGGGAGGAGACGAGGAGGGAGGAGGGAGACGAGGAGGGAGGAGACGAGGAGGGAGGAGACGAGGAGGGAGGAGACGAGGAGGGAGGAGACGAGGAGGGAGGAGACGAGGAGGGAGGGAGACGAGGAGGGAGGAGACGAGGAGGGAGACGAGGAGGGAGGAGACGAGGAGGGAGGAGGGAGGGAGACGAGGAGGGAGACGAGGAGGGAGGAGACGAGGAGGGAGGAGACGAGGAGGGAGGAGGGAGGAGACGAGGAGGGAGGAGACGAGGAGGGAGGGAGACGAGGAGGGAGGAGACGAGGAGGGAGGAGACGAGGAGGGAGGGAGACGAGGAGGGAGGAGACGAGGAGGGAGGAGACGAGGAGGGAGGAGACGAGGAGGGAGGGAAGGAAGTAGGAATCAAAAAAGACAAATGTTCTGTCAGATTCAGACTCGTGTTTCATAAAAACATTTAAATAAAAAATGAACCAGAGACAAAAGTGAACCAGGACTAAACCAGGACTAAACCAGGACTGAACCAGGACTAAACCAGGACTGAACCAGGACTAAACCAGGACTAAACCAGGACTGAACCAGGACTGAACCAGGACTGAACCAGGACTAAACCAGGACTAAACCAGGACTAAACCAGGACTAAACCAGGACTGAACCAGGACTAAACCAGGACTAAACCAGGACTAAACCAGGACTAAACCAGGACTGAACCAGGACTGAACCAGGTCTAAACCAGGACTAAACCAGGACTAAACCAGGACTAAACCAGGACTGAACCAGGACTGAACCAGGACTGAACCAGGACTAAACCAGGACTAAACCAGGACTAAACCAGGACTGAACCAGGACTGAACCAGGACTGAACCAGGACTAAACCAGGACTAAACCAGGACTAAACCAGGACTGAACCAGGACTGAACCAGGACTGAACCAGGACTAAACCAGGACTGAACCAGGTCTAAACCAGGACTAAACCAGGACTAAACCAGGACTAAACCAGGACTGAACCAGGACTGAACCAGGACTAAACCAGGACTAAACCAGGACTGAACCAGGACTGAACCAGGACTAAACCAGGACTGAACCAGGACTGAACCAGGACTGAACCAGGACTAAACCAGGACTAAACCAGGACTGAAGCAGGACTGAAGCAGGACTGAACCAGGACTAAACCAGGACTAAACCAGGACTGAACCAGGACTGAACCAGGACTGAACCAGGACTAAACCAGGACTAAACCAGGACTAAACCAGGACTGAACCAGGACTGAACCAGGACTAAACCAGGACTGAACCAGGACTGAACCAGGACTGAACCAGGACTAAACCAGGACTAAACCAGGACTAAACCAGGACTGAAGCAGGACTGAACCAGGACTGAACCAGGACTGAACCAGGACTGAACCAGGTCTAAACCAGGACTAAACCAGGACTGAACCAGGACTGAACCAGGACTAAACCAGGACTGAACCAGGACTAAACCAGGACTGAACCAGGACTGAACCAGGACTAAACCAGGACTGAACCAGGACTGAACCAGGACTGAACCAGGACTAAACCAGGACTAAACCAGGACTAAACCAGGACTGAAGCAGGACTGAACCAGGACTAAACCAGGACTGAACCAGGACTGAACCAGGACTAAACCAGGACTAAACCAGGACTAAACCAGGACTGAAGCAGGACTGAACCAGGACTGAACCAGGACTGAACCAGGACTGAACCAGGTCTAAACCAGGACTAAACCAGGACTAAACCAGGACTAAACCAGGACTGAACCAGGACTGAACCAGGACTGAACCAGGACTGAACCAGGACTAAACCAGGACTAAACCAGGACTAAACCAGGACTGAACCAGGACTGAACCAGGACTGAACCAGGACTAAACCAGGACTAAACCAGGACTAAACCAGGACTGAACCAGGACTGAACCAGGACTGAACCAGGACTAAACCAGGACTGAACCAGGTCTAAACCAGGACTAAACCAGGACTAAACCAGGACTAAACCAGGACTGAACCAGGACTGAACCAGGACTAAACCAGGACTAAACCAGGACTGAACCAGGACTGAACCAGGACTAAACCAGGACTGAACCAGGACTGAACCAGGACTGAACCAGGACTAAACCAGGACTAAACCAGGACTGAACCAGGACTGAACCAGGACTAAACCAGGACTGAACCAGGACTGAACCAGGACTGAACCAGGACTAAACCAGGACTAAACCAGGACTGAAGCAGGACTGAAGCAGGACTGAACCAGGACTAAACCAGGACTAAACCAGGACTGAACCAGGACTGAACCAGGACTGAACCAGGACTAAACCAGGACTGAACCAGGACTAAACCAGGACTGAACCAGGACTGAACCAGGACTGAACCAGGACTAAACCAGGACTAAACCAGGACTAAACCAGGACTGAAGCAGGACTGAACCAGGACTGAACCAGGACTGAACCAGGACTGAACCAGGTCTAAACCAGGACTAAACCAGGACTGAACCAGGACTGAACCAGGACTAAACCAGGACTGAACCAGGACTAAACCAGGACTGAACCAGGACTGAACCAGGACTAAACCAGGACTGAACCAGGACTGAACCAGGACTGAACCAGGACTAAACCAGGACTAAACCAGGACTAAACCAGGACTGAAGCAGGACTGAACCAGGACTAAACCAGGACTGAACCAGGACTGAACCAGGACTGAACCAGGACTGAACCAGGTCTAAACCAGGACTAAACCAGGACTGAACCAGGACTGAACCAGGACTGAACCAGGACTAAACCAGGACTGAACCAGGACTGAACCAGGACTAAACCAGGACTAAACCAGGACTAAACCAGGACTGAACCAGGACTGAACCAGGACTAAACCAGGACTGAACCAGGACTGAACCAGGACTGAACCAGGACTAAACCAGGACTAAACCAGGACTGAAGCAGGACTGAAGCAGGACTGAACCAGGACTAAACCAGGACTAAACCAGGACTGAACCAGGACTGAACCAGGACTGAACCAGGACTAAACCAGGACTGAACCAGGACTAAACCAGGACTGAACCAGGACTGAACCAGGACTGAACCAGGACTAAACCAGGACTAAACCAGGACTAAACCAGGACTGAAGCAGGACTGAACCAGGACTGAACCAGGACTGAACCAGGACTGAACCAGGTCTAAACCAGGACTAAACCAGGACTGAACCAGGACTGAACCAGGACTAAACCAGGACTGAACCAGGACTAAACCAGGACTGAACCAGGACTGAACCAGGACTAAACCAGGACTGAACCAGGACTGAACCAGGACTGAACCAGGACTAAACCAGGACTAAACCAGGACTAAACCAGGACTGAAGCAGGACTGAACCAGGACTAAACCAGGACTGAACCAGGACTGAACCAGGACTGAACCAGGACTGAACCAGGTCTAAACCAGGACTAAACCAGGACTGAACCAGGACTGAACCAGGACTGAACCAGGACTAAACCAGGACTGAACCAGGACTGAACCAGGACTAAACCAGGACTAAACCAGGACTAAACCAGGACTGAACCAGGACTGAACCAGGACTAAACCAGGACTGAACCAGGACTGAACCAGGACTGAACCAGGACTAAACCAGGACTAAACCAGGACTGAAGCAGGACTGAAGCAGGACTAAACCAGGACTAAACCAGGACTAAACCGGGACTGAACCGGGACTAAACCGGGACTAAACCGGGACTGAACCAGGACTGAAGCAGGACTGAACCAGGACTAAACCAGGACTTAACCAGGACTGAACCAGGACTGAAGCAGGACTGAACCAGGACTAAACCAGGACTGAACCAGGACTGAACCAGGACTAAACCAGGACTAAACCAGGACTAAACCAGGACTGAAGCAGGACTGAACCAGGACTGAACCAGGACTGAACCAGGACTGAACCAGGACTAAACCAGGACTAAACCAGGACTGAACCAGGACTGAACCAGGACTAAACCAGGACTAAACCAGGACTAAACCAGGACTGAAGCAGGACTGAACCAGGACTGAACCAGGACTGAACCAGGACTGAACCAGGTCTAAACCAGGACTAAACCAGGACTGAACCAGGACTGAACCAGGACTAAACCAGGACTAAACCAGGACTGAACCAGGACTGAACCAGGACTAAACCAGGACTAAACCAGGACTAAACCAGGACTGAACCAGGACTGAACCAGGACTAAACCAGGACTGAACCAGGACTGAACCAGGACTGAACCAGGACTAAACCAGGACTAAACCAGGACTGAAGCAGGACTGAAGCAGGACTAAACCAGGACTAAACCAGGACTAAACCAGGACTGAACCGGGACTGAACCGGGACTAAACCGGGACTAAACCGGGACTGAACCGGGACTGAACCGGGACTGAACCGGGACTAAACCAGGACTGAACCGGGACTGAACCGGGACTGAACCGGGACTGAACCGGGACTGAACCGGGACTAAACCAGGACTGAACCAGGACTGAACCAGGACTAAACCAGGACTAAACCAGGACTAAACCAGGACTGAACCAGGACTGAACCAGGACTAAACCAGGACTGAACCAGGACTGAACCAGGACTGAACCAGGACTAAACCAGGACTGAACCAGGACTGAACCAGGACTGAACCAGGACTAAACCAGGACTGAACCAGGACTGAACCAGGACTAAACCAGGACTGAACCAGGACTGAACCAGGACTAAACCAGGACTAAACCAGGACTAAACCAGGACTGAACCAGGACTGAACCAGGACTGAACCAGGACTGAACCAGGACTGAACCAGGACTGAACCAGGACTGAACCAGGACTAAACCAGGACTGAACCAGGACTGAACCAGGACTAAACCAGGACTAAACCAGGACTAAACCAGGACTGAACCAGGACTGAACCAGGACTGAACCAGGTCTAAACCAGGACTAAACCAGGACTAAACCAGGACTAAACCAGGACTAAACCAGGACTGAACCAGGACTGAACCAGGACTGAACCAGGACTAAACCAGGACTAAACCAGGACTAAACCAGGACTGAACCAGGACTGAACCAGGACTGAACCAGGACTGAACCAGGACTAAACCAGGTCTAAACCAGGACTAAACCAGGACTAAACCAGGACTGAACCAGGACTAAACCAGGACTGAACCAGGACTGAACCAGGACTGAACCAGGACTAAACCAGGACTGAACCAGGACTAAACCAGGACTGAACCAGGACTGAACCAGGACTAAACCAGGACTGAACCAGGACTAAACCAGGACTGAACCAGGACTGAACCAGGACTAAACCAGGACTGAACCAGGACTGAACCAGGACTGAACCAGGACTAAACCAGGACTAAACCAGGACTGAACCAGGACTAAACCAGGACTAAACCAGGACTAAACCAGGACTAAACCAGGACTGAACCAGGACTGAACCAGGACTGAACCAGGACTAAACCAGGACTGAACCAGGACTGAACCAGGACTGAACCAGGACTGAACCAGGACTAAACCAGGACTGAACCAGGACTGAACCAGGACTAAACCAGGACTAAACCAGGACTAAACCAGGACTGAACCAGGACTGAACCAGGACTAAACCAGGACTGAACCAGGACTGAACCAGGACTAAACCAGGACTGTACCAGGACTAAACCAGGACTGAACCAGGACTGAACCAGGACTGAACCAGGACTGAACCAGGACTAAACCAGGACTAAACCAGGACTGAACCAGGACTAAACCAGGACTAAACCAGGACTGAACCAGGACTAAACCAGGACTGAACCAGGACTGAACCAGGACTAAACCAGGACTGAACCAGGACTAAACCAGGACTAAACCAGGACTGAACCAGGACTAAACCAGGACTAAACCAGGACTGAACCAGGACTGAACCAGGACTAAACCAGGACTGAACCAGGACTAAACCAGGACTGAACCAGGACTGAACCAGGACTGAACCGGGACTGAACCGGGCCTGAACCGGGACTGAACCGGGACTGAACCGGGGCTAAACCGGGACTGACGCGGGACTAAACCGACTAAACCGGGACTGAACCGAGGACTGAACCGGGACTAAACCGGGACTGAACCGGGACTAAACCGACTGAACCGGGACTGAACCGGGACTAAACCGACTGAACCGGGACTAAACCGGGACTGAACCGGGACTGAACCGGACTGAACCGACTGAACCGGGACTGAACCGACTGAACCGACTGAACCGACTGAACCAGGACTGAACCAGGACTGAACCAGGACTGAACCAGGACTAAACCAGGACTGAACCAGGACTGAACCAGGACTGAACCAGGACTAAACCAGGACTAAACCAGGACTAAACCAGGACTAAACCAGAACTAAACCAGGACTAAACCAGGACTAAACCAGGACTAAACCAGGACTGAACCAGGACTAAACCAGGACTAAACCAGGACTGAACCAGGACTGAACCAGGACTGAACCAGGACTAAACCAGGACTAAACCAGGACTGAACCAGGACTGAACCAGGACTGAACCAGGACTGAACCAGGACTGAACCAGGACTGAACCAGGACTAAACCAGGACTGAACCAGGACTAAACCAGGACTGAACCAGGACTAAACCAGGACTAAACCAGGACTAAACCAGAACTAAACCAGGACTAAACCAGGACTAAACCAGAACTAAACCAGGACTAAACCAGGACTAAACCAGGACTAAACCAGGACTAAACCAGGACTAAACCAGGACTGAACCAGGACTAAACCAGGTCTAAACCAGGACTAAACCAGGACTAAACCAGGACTGAACCAGGACTGAACCAGGACTGAACCAGGACTGAACCAGGACTGAACCAGGACTAAACCAGGTCTAAACCAGGACTAAACCAGGACTAAACCAGGACTGAACCAGGACTGAACCAGGACTAAACCAGGACTGAACCAGGACTGAACCAGGACTAAACCAGGTCTAAACCAGGACTAAACCAGGACTAAACCAGGACTGAACCAGGACTGAACCAGGACTGAACCAGGACTGAACCAGGACTAAACCAGGACTGAACCAGGACTAAACCAGGACTAAACCAGGACTAAACCAGAACTAAACCAGGACTAAACCAGGACTAAACCAGAACTAAACCAGGACTAAACCAGGACTAAACCAGGACTAAACCAGGACTAAACCAGGACTGAACCAGGACTGAACCAGGACTGAACCAGGACTGAACCAGGACTGAACCAGGACTGAACCAGGACTGAACCAGGACTAAACCAGGACTAAACCAGGACTAAACCAGGACTAAACCAGAACTAAACCAGGACTAAACCAGGACTAAACCAGGACTAAACCAGGACTAAACCAGGACTGAACCAGGACTGAACCAGGACTAAACCAGGTCTAAACCAGGACTAAACCAGGACTAAACCAGGACTGAACCAGGACTGAACCAGGACTGAACCAGGACTGAACCAGGACTGAACCAGGACTGAACCAGGACTAAACCAGGTCTAAACCAGGACTAAACCAGGACTAAACCAGGACTAAACCAGGACTGAACCAGGACTAAACCAGGACTGAACCAGGACTGAACCAGGACTAAACCAGGTCTAAACCAGGACTAAACCAGGACTAAACCAGGACTGAACCAGGACTGAACCAGGACTAAACCAGGACTGAACCAGGACTGAACCAGGACTAAACCAGGTCTAAACCAGGACTGAACCAGGACTGAACCAGGACTGAACCAGGACTGAACCAGGACTAAACAAGGACTAAACCGGGACTGAACCGGGACTAAACCGGGACTGAACCGGGACTAAACCGGGACTAAACCGGGACTGAACCGGGACTGAACCGGGACTAAACCGGGACTGAACCGGGACTAAACCGGGACTGAACCGGGACTGAACCGGGACTAAACCGGGACTGAACCGGGACTGAACCGGGACTGAACCGGGACTGAACCGGGACTCAACCGGGACTGAACCGGGACTTAACCGGGACTGAACCGGGACTGAACCGGGACTTAACCTGGACTGAACCGGGACTAAACCGGGACTAAACCGGGACTAAACCGGGACCAAACCGGGACTAAACCGGGACTGAACCGGGACTGAACCGGGTCTAAACCGGGACTGAACCGGGACTGAACCGGGACTGAACCGGGTCTTTCCCCGGTCTTTCCCCGGTCTTTCCCCGGTCGTTCCCCGGTCGTTCCCCGGTCGTTCCCCGGTCGTTCCCCGGTCGTTCCCCGGTCTTACCCCGGTCTTACCCCGGTCTAACCCGGTCGTTCCCCGGTCGTTCCCCGGTCGTTCCCCGGTCTTTCCCGGTCGTTCCCGGTCTTTCCCAGTCGCTCCCGGTCGTTCCCGGTCGCTCCCGGTCGTTCCCGGTCTTACCCGGTCTTTCCCAGTCTTCCCCGGTCGTTCCCCGGTCTTTCCCCGGTCTTTCCCCGGTCTTTCCCCGGTCTAACCCCGGTCTTTCCCCGGTCTTTCCCCGGTCGTTACCCGGTCTTTCCCCGGTCTAACCCCGGTCTAACCCCGGTCTTTCCCCGGTCGTTCCCCGGTCGTTCCCCGGTCGTTCCCCGGTCGTTCCCCGGTCGTTCCCTGGTCTTTCCCCGGTCTTACCCCGGTCTTTCCCCGGTCTTTCCCCGGTCGTTCCCCGGTCGTTCCCCGGTCGTTCCCCGGTCTTTCCCCGGTCTTTCCCCGGTCTTTCCCGGTCGCCTTCCCGGTCGCTCCCGGTCTTTCCCGGTCTTTCCCGGTCGCTCCTCGTCGCTCCTCGGTCGCTCCTCGGTCTTTCCTCGATCGTTCCGGGTCTTTCCCCGGTCTTTCCCCGGTCGTTCCCCGGTCGTTCCCCGGTCGTTCCCCGGTCGTTCCCCGGTCTTACCCCGGTCTTTCCCCGGTCTTACCCCGGTCTTTCCCCGGTCTTTCCCCGGTCTTTCCCCGGTCTTTCCCCGGTCTTTCCCCGGTCTTTCCCCGGTCTAACCCCGGTCGTTCCCCGGTCTTTCCCCGGTCGTTCCCCGGTCTTTCCCCGGTCTAACCCGGTCTAACCCGGTCTTTCCCGGTCGCTCCCGGTCGTTCCCGGTCGCTCCCGGTCGTTCCCGGTCGCTCCCGGTCGCTCCTGGTCTTTCCCGGTCTTACCCGGTCTTTCCCCGGTCTTTCCCCGGTCTTTCCCCGGTCTTTCCCCGGTCGTTCCCCGGTCTTTCCCGGTCTAACCCGGTCGCTCCCGGTCGTTCCCGGTCGTTCCCGGTCTTTCCCGGTCTTTCCCGGTCTTTCCCGGTCTTTCCCGGTCTTTCCCGGTCTAACCCGGTCTAACCCGGTCGTTCCCGGTCTAACCCGGTCGTTCCCGGTCGCTCCCCGGTCGTTCCCGGTCGTTCCCAGTCGCTCCCTGGTCGCTCCCGGTCTTTCCCGGTCTTTCCCGGTCTTTCCCGGTCGCTCCCAGTCGTTCCCGGTCTTTCCCGGTCTTTCCCGGTCTTTCCCGGTCGTTCCCGGTCGTTCCCGGTCTTTCCCGGTCGCTCCCGGTCTTTCCCGGTCGTTCCCAGTCGTTCCCGGTCGTTCCCAGTCGTTCCCGGTCGCTCCCGGTCTTTCCCGGTCGTTCCCGGTCTTTCCCGGTCGTTCCCGGTCTTTCCCGGTCTTTCCCGGTCTTTCCCGGTCTTTCCCGGTCTAACCCGGTCTAACCCTGGCCGTTCCCGGTCGTTCCCGGTCGTTCCCGGTCGTTCCCGGTCGTTCCCGGTCGTTCCCGGTCTTTCCCGGTCTTTCCCGGTCTTTCCCGGTCGTTCCCGGTCGTTCCCGGTCGTTCCCGGTCTTTCCCGGTCTTTCCCGGTCGTTCCCAGTCGTTCCCGGTCTTTCCCGGTCGTTCCCGGTCGTTCCCCGGTCGTTCCCCGGTCGTTCCCCGGTCGTTCCCCGGTCTTTCCCCGGTCTTTCCCCGGTCTTTCCCCGGTCGTTCCCCGGTCGTTCCCCGGTCGTTCCCCGGTCTTTCCCCGGTCTTTCCCCGGTCTTTCCCCGGTCTTTCCCCGGTCGTTCCCCGGTCGTTCCCCGGTCTTTCCCCGGTCGTTCCCCGGTCGTTCCCCGGTCGTTCCCCGGTCGTTCCCCGGTCTTTCCCCGGTCGTTCCCCGGTCGTTCCCGATCGCTCCCCGGTCGTTCCTCAGTCGTTCCCGGTCGTTCCCCGGTCTTTCCCCGGTCTTTCCCCGGTCTTTCCCCGGTCTTTCCCCGGTCGTTCCCCGGTCTTTCCCCGGTCTTTCCCCGGTCTTTCCCCGGTCTTTCCCCGGTCTAACCCTGGTCTTTCCCCGGTCTTTCCCCGGTCTTTCCCCGGTCTTTCCCCGGTCGTTCCCCGGTCGTTCCCCGGTCGTTCCCCGGTCGTTCCCCGGTCTTTCCCCGGTCTGACCTGCTCTTGCGCAGCGCGTGCTCCACGCTGTGGCCTCGGTATTTCTTGTAGTAGTCGATGAAGGAAAAGGGCAGGTTGATGTTCAGGGGGTTGGTGCGGTCGGGGGCGGCCGCTCGTTTTCGGGACTCGAAGGCGATCATCAGGTCCACCCAGGCGGCCGGACGCTTCACCTTGAACTGATCGATGAAGTCCTGACCGAAGATACGGCACAGGAGCTTCTCAAACTCATAATCGATCCCAATGGAGCCGTACGGACCTCCTGCGGCATCGGGAACACCGGGAACACCGGGAACACCGGGAACATCGGGAACATCGGGAACACCGGGAACATCGGGAACAACAGAATGAAACAAGAGAAAGATTAGAAACACCAAGAACACCAGAAAAATCAGAAGAAACACCAGAAACAGAAACATCAGAAACAGAAACACCGGAAATGCCAGAAACATTAGAAACACCAGAAAGATTAGAAGAAACACCAGAAGAAACACCAGAAGAAACACCAGAAGAAACACCAGAAGAAACACCAGAAGAAACACCAGAAAGATTAGAAGAAACACCAGAAGAAACACCAGAAGAAACACCAGAAGAAACACCAGAAGAAACACCAGAAGAAACACCAGAAAGATTAGAAGAAACACCAGAAGAAACACCAGAAGAAACACCAGAAGAAACACCAGAAGAAACACCAGAGGAAACACCAGAAGAAACACCAGAAGAAACACCAGAAACAGCAGAAACATGGGAAGAGGCCTGGACCCTTCGCTCCAGTGAGAGGAACTCTGAACACATCAGCAGAACAAGAGACTTTGGACAATTCCAACTTTGTGGACAGGTGAGTGACAGGTGAGTGACAGGTGCGTGGCAGGTGAGTGACAGGTGAGTGACAGGTGAGTGGCAGGTGAGTGACAGGTGAGTGACAGGTGAGTGACAGGTGCGTGGCAGGTGAGTGACAGGTGAGTGACAGGTGCGTGGCAGGTGAGTGACAGGTGCGTGGCAGGTGCGTTGTGTTACCTGAGGCCTTGTACAGCTCCTTCAGGTGACCTTCAGGGAGTCGGATCTGATGAACTGTGAGGTCCACGGTTCCTCCTCCACAGTCCACCACCACATACCGGTCCCCTACCATACAACACAAACAACACAAATATAACACAAATATATGACAAATACAACACAAACAACACAAATATAACACAACACAAACACAACACAAATATAATACAAATATACGACAAACACAGCACAAATATAACACAAATACAACACAAACAACACAAATATAATACAACACAAACACAACACAAATACAACACAAATATAACACAAATATAACACAACACAAATATAACACAAACACAGCACAAATATAACACAACACAAATATAACACAACACAAATATAACACAACACAAATATAACACAACACAAATATAACACAACACAAACACAACACAAATATAACACAACACAAATATAACACAACACAAACACAGCACAAATATAACACAACACAAACACAGCACAAATATAACACAACACAAACACAACACAAATATAACACAACACAAACACAACACAAACACAGCACAAATATAACACAACACAAACACAGCACAAATATAACACAACACAAACACAACACAAACACAACACAAATATAACACAACACAAACACAACACAAACACAACACAGCGCAACACAGCTGGAGCAGCAAATATAATACAACAGCACAAACACAAGCACAAACACAGCGCAATATAATAACACAACATACACAACAAACAGGCGCGGCACAAATATAACACAACATCAAACACTGGAGCGCAAACACAGGCAAATATGGCACAAGCACAAACACAACGCAAACACAGCTGGACAAATATGGCACAGCACAAACACAGCACAAACACAACACAAGGTATGACACAATACAAACACAGCGCAGGCACAGCGGCAAATATGACGCAACCAAAACACAACACAAACACAGCGCAAATATAACACAACAGGCGCAACACAAACACAGCACAAATATAACACAACACAAACACAACACAAACACAACACAAATATAACACAACACAAACACAGCACAAATATAACACAACACAAACACAACACAAATATAACACAACACAAACACAACACAAACACAGCACAAATATAACACAACACAAACACAACACAAATATAACACAACACAAACACAACACAAACACAGCACAAATATAACACAACACAAACACAACACAAACACAACACAAATATAACACAAATATAATACAAATATACGACAAACACAGCACAAATATAACACAAATACAACACAAGCAACACAAATATAATACAACACAAACACAACACAAATACAACACAAATATAACACAAATATAACACAACACAAATATAACACAAATATAACACAACACAAATACGACACAAATATAACACAAATATAACACAACACAAACACAACACAAATATAACACAACACAAACACAACACAAATATAACACAACACAAACACAACACAAACACAGCACAAATATAACACAACACAAACACAACACAAACACAACACAAATATAACACAACACAAACACAACACAAACACAGCACAAATATAACACAACACAAACACAACACAAACACAGCACAAATATAACACAACACAAACACAACACAAACACAACACAAATATAACACAACACAAACACAACACAAACACAAATACAGATATACACAGCGCAAACATAACAGCACAGCACAAATATAACACAACACAAACACAACACAAACACAGCACAAATATAACACAACACAAACACAACACAAACACAACACAACACAAACACAACACAAATATAACACAAATACAAACACAACACAAATATAACAACACAAACACAACACAAACACAACACAAATATAACAACACAAACACAACACAAACACAACACAAACACAACACAACACAAACACAACACAAATATAACACAAATATAACACAAATATAACACAAATATAACACAACCATACGAACAAACATTAAAATAATCCCACAGGAATGTAAGGTCGCCATGGAAACCCTCAAACATGTTAAAGTCTCAGGTAAAAAAACAGAAAATAAAGTTTTGCAGAAGTTCAAATTCACACAGAAGAGAAACAGGAAGGAGCAGCCGAAGCAGAGCAGAGCTGAGAGAGACCGGGACTAAACCTGGACTAAACCTGGACTAAACCGGGACTAAACCGGGACTAAACCTGGACTAAACCTGGACTAAACCGGGACTAAACCGGGACTAAACCTGGACTAAACCTGGACTAAACCGGGACTAAACCGGGACTAAACCTGGACTAAACCTGGACTAAACCGGGACTAAACTGGGACTAAACCTGGACTAAACCTGGACTAAACCGGGACTAAACTGGGACTAAACCTGGACTAAACCGGGACTAAACCGGGACTAAACCTGGACTAAACCGGGACTAAACCGGGACTAAACCTGGACTCAACCTGGACTCAACCTGGACTAAACCTGGTCTAAACCTGGACTAAACCGGGACTAAACTGGGACTAAACCTGGACTAAACCTGGACTAAACCGGGACTAAACTGGGACTAAACCTGGACTAAACCTGGACTAAACCGGGACTAAACTGGGACTAAACCTGGACTAAACCGGGACTAAACCGGGACTAAACTGGGACTAAACCTGGACTAAACCTGGACTAAACCGGGACTAAACTGGGACTAAACCTGGACTAAACCGGGACTAAACCGGGACTAAACCTGGACTAAACCGGGACTAAACCGGGACTAAACCTGGACTCAACCTGGACTCAACCTGGACTAAACCTGGTCTAAACCGGGACTAAACCTGGACTAAACCTGGACTAAACCGGGACTAAATCTGGACTAAATCTGGACTCAACCTGGACTCAACCTGGACTCAACCTGGACTCAACCTGGACTAAACCTGGACTAAACCTGGACTCAACCTGGACTAAACCGGGACTAAACCGGGACTAAACCTGGACTAAACCGGGACTAAACCGGGACTAAACCGGGACTCAACCTGGACTCAACCTGGACTCAACCTGGACTAAACCGGGACTAAACCTGGACTAAACCTGGACTAAACCTGGACTAAACCTGGACTAAACCTGGTCTAAACCTGGACTCAACCTGGACTCAACCTGGACTCAACCTGGTCTAAACCTGGACTAAACCTGGACTAAACCTGGTCTAAACCTGGACTCAACCTGGACTCAACCTGGACTAAACCTGGACTAAACCTGGACTAAACCTGGACTAAACCTGGACTAAACCTGGTCTAAACCTGGACTCAACCTGGACTCAACCTGGACTAAACCTGGACTAAACCTGGACTAAACCTGGACTAAACCTGGACTAAACCTGGTCTAAACCTGGACTAAACCTGGACTAAACCTGGTCTAAACCTGGACTAAACCTGGACTAAACCTGGTCTAAACCTGGACTAAACCTGGACTAAACCTGGTCTAAACCTGGTCTAAACCTGGTCTAAACCTGGACTAAACCTGGACTAAACCTGGTCTAAACCTGGTCGTGCCTTGTAAAGGAGCAGAGTCGTCCAGTCTCATGTCTAAACTCGGTCCAGGTAAAGGTTTAAACCTGATATCACCTAAATCTAGTCCTGATCTAGTCCTGGTTTAGTCCTGGTTCAGTCCTGGTTCAGTCCTGGTTCAGTCCTGGTTCAGTCCTGGTGTAGTCCTGGTGTAGTCCTGGTGTAGTCCTGGTTTAGTCCTGGTTCAGTCCTGGTTCAGTCCTGGTTCAGTCCTGGTTCAGTCCTGGTTCAGTCCTGGTTTAGTCCTGGTTTAGTCCTGGTTCAGTCCTGGTTTAGTCCTGGTTTAGTCCTGGTTCAGTCCTGGTTTAGTCCTGGTGTAGTCCTGGTTTAGTCCTGGTTCAGTCCTGGTTCAGTCCTGGTTCAGTCCTGGTTTAGTCCTGGTTTAGTCCTGGTTCAGTCCTGGTTTAGTCCTGGTTTAGTCCTGGTTCAGTCCTGGTTTAGTCCTGGTTTAGTCCTGGTTCAGTCCTGGTTCAGTCCTGGTTCAGTCCTGGTTTAGTCCTGGTTCAGTCCTGGTTCAGTCCTGGTTCAGTCCTGGTTTAGTCCGGGTCTCGGGTCAGTACCTTCCTGGAGCTCGGACCACAGTTCTCCGATCACATTTTCCACCAGAAATGTCCGACTCTGCCTGTTCTTCCGAACGCTCTCCTTCGCTGGAGGAGAAGAGAGAGAAGAGGGGAGAGGTTAGAAGAGAGAGGAAGAGAAGAAGAGAGGGACAGAGGGAGGAAAAGAGAGGGAGAGAAGAAGAGAGGGACAGAGAGAGAGGAGATACAAAAGACAAGGAGAGAAAGAAGAAAAGAGAGGAGAAGAGAGGGAGAAGAAGAGAGAGAAGAGGCAGAGGAGAGAGGAGAAGACAGGGGGATTTTATAAAAGAGGGAAGAGAGGAAAGACAGAGGGAGCGGAGAGAGAGCAGTGAAATTAGAGGATAAAAGAAAGAGGAAAAGGGTCGACAGGAGACAGAAGAAAGAAATGAAAAGAGAAAGAAATGGAGAATAAAGCGTGAGGTCAGCAACAGCAAAGAGGAGAGAGGGAGTGAAGCTGAAGCAGCCTGTGGGTGAGTGTGAGGCACAGGGGTCACAGAGGTCAGAGGTCACAGGGGTCACAGAGGTCACAGAGGTCAGAGGTCACATGCTTTTGTGTTTTTACCTGGAGACACTTCACAGGACGAGGGAGAGAGAAGACGCCACAGTTACAAAACAAACTGTAAAGTTTCACTCAAATCCTGATTTTACACTCAGAGCACAGAGACACGAGTGACCCGAGTGACCCGAGTGAACCGAGTGACCCGAGTGACACGAGTGACCCGAGTGAGACGAGTGAGACGAGTGACACGAGTGACCCGAGTGACACGAGTGACACGAGTGACACGAGTGACCCGAGTGACACGAGTGAGACGAGTGACACGAGTGACACGAGTGAGACGAGTGACCCGACTGACACGAGTGACCCGAGTGACCCGAGTGACCCGAGTGAGACGAGTGACCCGAGTGACCCGAGTGACCCGAGTGACACGAGTGACCCGAGTGACACGAGTGAGACGAGTGACACGAGTGACAAGAGTGACCCGAGTGAGACGAGTGACCCGAGTGAGACGAGTGAGACGAGTGACACGACTGACCCGAGTGAGACGAGTGACACGAGTGACCCGACTGACACGAGTGACACGAGTGAGACGAGTGACACGAGTGAGACGAGTGACCCGACTGACACGAGTGAGACGAGTGACACGAGTGAGACGAGTGACCCGACTGACACAAGTGACACGAGTGACCCGAGTGACCTGAGTGTCTCTGTGCTCTGTGTGACGTCACCGCAGAGTTCAGCTCTAACTGAAGCTCAAACTCTCATAGTTACAGCAGATAATCTGGAGCTCATTTCCATATAAGGAGTTCCTGAATGTCATAGCGACCAAAGAGCCAATCAGAAACGAGGCTGCTGAAGGTGAGGCCCCTCCCACACTGCGGGTTTAGCAACGCTGTCAATCAAACTAACACCAGTGGGAGGGACTTGGGGAAAGAAGGCGTCTGATTGGTCCGGATTTGGGGCAGAACAGTTCTGGTGTTTCAGTTCTGGTGCAGACGGAGAGAACCAGGCTCAGTGTGTTATGGAGCATCTGTGGTGGTGTAGGTGGTTCTGTAGGTGGTGCAGGTGGTGCAGGTCGTACCCTGGGCCACGGTGGGGCCCGGCCCCTCGGTGTGTTATGGGGTGTGTAGGTGGTGCAGGTGGTGCAGGTGGTGCAGGTCGTACCCTGTGCCACGGTGGGGCCCGGCCCCTCGGTGTGTTATGGGGTGTGTAGGTGGAGGTGCAGGTGGTGCAGGTCGTACCCTGGGCCACGGTGGGGCCCGGCCCCTCGGTGTGTTATGGGGTGTGTAGGTGGTGCAGGTGGTGCAGGTCGTACCCTGGGCCACGGTGGGGCCCGGCCCCTCGGTGTGTTATGGGGTGTGTAGGTGGTGGTGCAGGTGGTGCAGGTGGTGCAGGTGGTGCAGGTCGTACCCTGGGCCACGGTGGGGCCCGGCCCCTCGGTGGGGCTCAGGCCGTTCTGGGAGCTCTTCTGTCCGCTCAGGTCGACCATCTGATGCAGACGCAGTTTCCTGCAGTAAATCGACGCCGCCTCCGGCTCCAGAGCGATGATCAACTGCTCCGGGGTTTCCCGAGAAACGAGTCCGGACTGAAGGAGGAGAAGAAGAGAGGAGTGAGGAGAGGAGAGGAGGAGTGAGAGGAGGAGAGGAGGAGAGGAGAGGAGTGAGGAGAGGAGAGGAGGAGTGAGAGGAGGAGAGGAGGAGAGGAGAGGAGGAGAGGAGAGGAGGAGTGAGAGGAGGAGAGGAGGAGTGAGAGGAGGAGAGGAGGAGAGGAGTGTGGAGAGGAGGAGGAGTGAGAGGAGGAGTGAGAGGAGGAGAGGAGGAGTGAGAGGAGGAGAGGAGAGGAGGAGGAGAGGAGAGGAGGAGAGGAGGAGGAGGAGTGAGAGGAGGAGTGAGAGGAGGAGAGGAGAGGAGGAGGAGAGGAGGAGTGAGAGGAGGAGAGGAGGAGTGAGAGGAGGAGTGAGAGGAGGAGTGAGAGGAGGAGTGAGAGGAGGAGAGGAGGAGTGAGAGGAGGAGAGGAGGAGTGAGAGGAGAGGAGGAGAGGAGGAGGAGAGGAGAGGAGGAGAGGAGTGAGAGGAGGAGGAGAGGAGGAGTGAGAGGAGGAGAGGAGAGGAGGAGAGGAGAGGAGGAGTGAGAGGAGGAGAGGAGCGAGACACAATTTCTCCAGGTTTTCACGAGACATAAGACCCGACTGAGGGAGAGGAGAAAAGAGAGAAAGAAGAGACAAGAGGAGTGAGAGAACAGACTGAAAGAGAGAAAAGAGAAGAGTGAGAGAACAGACTGAAAGGAGGAGAGAAGAGAAGAGTGAGAGAACAGACTGAAGGAGAGAAAAGAGAGGAGTGAGAACAGACTGAAAGAGAGAAAAGAGAAGAGTGAGAGAACAGACTGAAAGGAGGAGAGAAGAGAAGAGTGAGAGAACAGACTGAAAGAGAGAAAAGAGAAGAGAAGAGTGAGAGAACAGACTGAAGGAGAGAAAAGAGAAGAGAAGAGTGAGAGAACAGACTGAAAGAGAGAGAAGAGAAGAGTGAGAGAACAGACTGAAAGAGAGAAGAGAAGAAGAGTGAGAGAACAGACTGAAGGAGAGAAAAGAGAAGAAGAGTGAGAGAACAGACTGAAGGAGAGAAAAGAGAAGAGTGAGAGAACAGACTGAAAGAGAGAGAAAAGAGAAGAAGAGTGAGAGAACAGACTGAAGGAGAGAAAAGAGAGGAAGAGTGAGAGAACAGACTGAAGGAGAGAAAAGAGAAGAAGAGTGAGAGAGCAGACTGAAAGAGAAAAGAGAAGAAGAGTGAGAGAGCAGACTGAAAGAGAGAAAAGAGAAGAAGAGTGAGAGAACAGACTGAAGGAGAGAAAAGAGAAGAAGAGTGAGAGAACAGACTGAAGGAGAGAAAAGAGAAGAAGAGTGAGAGAACAGACTGAAAGAGAGAGAAAAGAGAAGAAGAGTGAGAGAACAGACTGAAGGAGAGAAAAGAGAAGAAGAGTGAGAGAACAGACTGAAGGAGAGAAAAGAGAAGAAGAGTGAGAGAACAGACTGAAGGAGAGAAAAGAGAAGAGTGAGAGAACAGACTGAAAGAGAGAAAAGAGAAGAAGAGTGAGAGAACAGACTGAAGGAGAGAAAAGAGAGGAAGAGTGAGAGAACAGACTGAAGGAGAGAAAAGAGAAGAAGAGTGAGAGAGCAGACTGAAAGAGAAAAGAGAAGAAGAGTGAGAGAGCAGACTGAAAGAGAGAGAAAAGAGAAGAGTGAGAGAACAGACTGAAGGAGAGAAAAGAGAAGAAGAGTGAGAGAACAGACTGAAGGAGAGAAAAGAGAGGAAGAGTGAGAGAGCAGACTGAAAGAGAGAGAAAAGAGAAGAAGAGTGAGAGAACAGACTGAAAGAGAGAAAAGAGAAGAAGAGTGAGAGAGCAGACTGAAGGAGAGAAAAGAGAAGAAGAGTGAGAGAACAGACTGAAGGAGAGAAAAGAGAAGAGTGAGAGAACAGACTGAAAGAGAGAGAAAAGAGAAGAAGAGTGAGAGAACAGACTGAAAGAGAGAAAAGAGAAGAAGAGTGAGAGAGCAGACTGAAGGAGAGAAAAGAGAAGAAGAGTGAGAGAACAGACTGAAAGAGAGAGAAAAGAGAAGAAGAGTGAGAGAACAGACTGAAGGAGAGAAAAGAGAAGAAGAGTGAGAGAGCAGACTGAAGGAGAGAAAAGAGAAGAAGAGTGAGAGAACAGACTGAAGGAGAGAAAAGAGAGGAAGAGTGAGAGAGCAGACTGAAAGAGAGAGAAAAGAGAAGAAGAGTGAGAGAACAGACTGAAAGAGAGAAAAGAGAAGAAGAGTGAGAGAGCAGACTGAAGGAGAGAAAAGAGAAGAAGAGTGAGAGAACAGACTGAAGGAGAGAAAAGAGAAGAGTGAGAGAACAGACTGAAAGAGAGAGAAAAGAGAAGAAGAGTGAGAGAACAGACTGAAAGAGAGAAAAGAGAAGAAGAGTGAGAGAGCAGACTGAAGGAGAGAAAAGAGAAGAAGAGTGAGAGAACAGACTGAAAGAGAGAAAAGAGAAGAAGAGTGAGAGAGCAGACTGAAGGAGAGAAAAGAGAAGAAGAGTGAGAGAACAGACTGAAAGAGAGAAAAGAGAAGAAGAGTGAGAGAGCAGACTGAAGGAGAGAAAAGAGAAGAAGAGTGAGAGAACAGACTGAAAGAGAGAAAAGAGAAGAAGAGTGAGAGAACAGACTGAAAGAGAGAAAAGAGAAGAAGAGTGAGAGAACAGACTGAAAGAGAGAGAAAAGAGAAGAAGAGTGAGAGAACAGACTGAAGGAGAGAAAAGAGAAGAAGAGTGAGAGAACAGACTGAAAGAGAGAGAAAAGAGAAGAAGAGTGAGAGAACAGACTGAAGGAGAGAAAAGAGAAGAAGAGTGAGAGAACAGACTGAAGGAGAGAAAAGAGAAGAAGAGTGAGAGAACAGACTGAAAGAGAGAAAAGAGAAGAGTGAGAGAACAGACTGAAGGAGAGAAAAGAGAAGAAGAGTGAGAGAACAGACTGAAGGAGAGAAAAGAGAAGAAGAGTGAGAGAACAGACTGAAGGAGAGAAAAGAGAAGAAGAGTGAGAGAACAGACTGAAGGAGAGAAAAGAGAAGAAGAGTGAGAGAACAGACTGAAGGAGAGAAAAGAGAAGAGTGAGAGAACAGACTGAAAGAGAGAGAAAAGAGAAGAAGAGTGAGAGAACAGACTGAAAGAGAGAAAAGAGAAGAAGAGTGAGAGAACAGACTGAAAGAGAGAAAAGAGAAGAAGAGTGAGAGAGCAGACTCAAGGAGAGAAAAGAGAAGAAGAGTGAGAGAACAGACTGAAGGAGAGAAAAGAGAAGAAGAGTGAGAGAACAGACTGAAGGAGAGAAAAGAGAGGAAGAGTGAGAGAGCAGACTGAAGGAGAGAAAAGAGAAGAAGAGTGAGAGAACAGACTGAAGGAGAGAAAAGAGAAGAAGAGTGAGAGAACAGACTGAAGGAGAGAAAAGAGAAGAAGAGTGAGAGAGCAGACTGAAAGAGAGAAAAGAGAAGAAGAGTGAGAGAACAGACCAGACTCATCAGAGGCGGAAAGAACGATGTGAGAGAAGAGAAGACACAAAGAGGAAAAGAGAGGGTGAAGAGAGGACTAGAGAAAGAGAGATGGATGGATAGATGGAGAGATGGATAGATGGATGGATGGATGGATGGATAGATAAAGCCAGGCTGACAAACTCGCTCACTGCTCCTGAGTCTCTTCTCCCCTCAAAGTTCAGTTGTGACTTTCTTGAATTCTTCGATTACAAAATTACACCATTAGAGACGAGATCAACAAAGCCAAAAATCAGCACCGAGAAAATCCAGCAAATCCGGTAACACCAACATCCCACATGAACAACAGCATCAGACACATTTACTCCTGTGGATGAGGTGGAGATTACCTCAGTCATCATGTCGTCCAAACCATCGACTTGTTTGCTCGACCCTGTTCCAGTCAAACTCCTCAAAGAAGCTCCACCTAATAATAGGTTCCATCCATAACATAATAAATATGTCATTAGAAAATGGCTTTGTTCCTCAGTCCTTTAAATATGCTGTAATTAAACCGCTTTTAAAAAACCTTAAATCCTGATGAACTAGCCAACTACAGACCTATCTCGAATCTTCCATTTCTCTCAAAGATTCTGGAACGAGTTGTGGTGAAACAGCTTTGTCACCATCTGCAGGGCAATAATTTATATGAAAAATGTCAGTCTGGTTTCAGAGCTCACCACAGCACAGAAACTGCTCTGCTTAAAGTGACAAATGATTTGCTACTAGCTGCTGATAACGGGCTGGCTTCAGTCCTGGTCCTACTGGACCTCAGTGCAGCGTTTGACACCATTGATCACAACATTCTACTGCAGAGGTCAGAATGTGACATAGGTGTCAGAGGGACCAATCCAATCCACTTTATTTATATAGCACATTTCATAAACTGAAAGCGTTTCCAAAGTGCTGCACAAAACCATCATTTAAAATAAACAAATAACCACAGAAACTGTTTAAAATAAACAAGTAATCAAATGCCCTACCAGAGTGCATACAAATAAATATACCATAAAATAATAAAAACAATAAAAGATAAAAACACTAAAAAAAAATAAAATAAAATTAATAAAAAATAAATACTCTAAGAACAATAAAATAATAAAAACCCTAAAATATAATAAAAGACACAGAGGACCACACAACTCACGCGGTGTTAAAAGCCAGAGAATAAAAGTGGGTCTTAAGACGAGACTTAAAACACTCCACAGGGGGCGCTGCTCGGACGTGGGGGGAACAGGGCGTTCCACAGTTTAGGACCAACCACAGAAAAAGCCCTGTCCCCTCTGGATTTAAGCCTCGTCTTAGGCACCACGAGCTGGAGCTGCCCTCAGACCTCAGAGCGCCGGAGTGGAGATTTGGATGAGGTCAGAGATGTAATCCGGGGCCAGTCCATTCAAAGCTTTAAAAACAAACTATAAAATTTTAAAATCAATTCTAAAATGAACAGGAAGCCAGTGCAAAGACGCAAGAATTGGAGTGATGTGCTCACGTTTTTTGATTCCTGTTAAAAGTCGTGCCGCAGAGTTCTGGACTAACTGTAAGCGTGAAAGAGCCTTTTGTGATATGCCAGTATAAAGAGCATTACAGTAGTCCAGACGGGAAGAAATAAAGGCGTGAACGACTTGTTCAAAGTGCTTAAAACTTAAAAACGGCTTAACTTTGGATAAAAGGCGAAGATGATAAAAGCCTGATTTAACGACTGTGTTGATCTGCTTGCTGAGTTTAAAATCCCTGTCCATGGTGACGCCAAGGTTGGTGGCGAAGGGATGAACATTATCTTTAAAGGGGCCCAAGTCCAATGAGGGATCAGTGGGCCCAAAGAGCACAACCGGGACCGCCCTCAAATGGTTTAAATCCTCTCTATTTGATAGGTACCAGTTTGTTAGTGTAAACCAGTGCACCTCTCCCTGCTCTAAAGTAGCCTGCGGTGTTCCACAAGGATCTGTGCTTGGTCCAATCCTGTTTACTCTGTATATGTTGCCATTAGGTAACATTATCAGACAACATGGCATTAATTTCCACTGCTCTGCTGATGACACTCAGCTGTACTTATCAATGAAACCTGATCAGATCAAATCGATAAGCTCAGTGCCTGTGTGAAGGACATCAAAACCTGGATGACCCTGAATTACCTCCTCTTAAACCCTGAATAAACAGAGGTCATTGTTGTCGGTCCTAAAGGTCAGAGAGATTCTCTGTCAGACCAGATAATCTCACTTGACAATGTGAGTATAGCCTCTAGCTCTACTGTAAAAAACCCTGGAGTCGTATTTGACCAAAATCTCTCATTCACAGCTCATATAAACCAAGCCTGAAAAACTGCATATTTTCACCTGCGAAACATATAGATGATGATAGATAGATAGATGGATGGATGATGATAGATGGATGATGATAGATGGATAGATGGATGGATGGATAGATAGATGGATGGATAGATAGATAGATGGATGATGATAGATGGATGGATGGATAGATAGATAGATGGATGATGATAGATAGATGGATAGATGGATAGATAGATGGATGATGATAGATACATAGATGGATAGATGGATGGATAGATAGATAGATAGATAGATGGATGGATGGATGGATAGATGGATGATGATAGATAGATAGATAGATAGATAGATGGATGATGATATAGATAGATGGATGGATAGATGGATGATGATAGATAGATAGATGGATGGATGGATAGATGGATGATGGATAGATAGATAGATGGATAATGATAGATGGATGGATGGATAGATAGATAGATAGATGGATGATGATATAGATAGATGGATGGATAGATGGATGATGGATAGATAGATGGATGGATGGATGGATAGATAGATAGATGGATGATGAGATAGATAGATAGATGGATGGATAGATGGATGGATGGATAGATAGATAGATGGATGATGAGATAGATAGATAGATGGATGGATAGATGGATGGATGGATAGATAGATGGATGATGAGATAGATAGATAGATGGATGGATAGATGGATGGATGGATAGATAGATAGATGGATGATGAGATAGATAGATAGATGGATGGATAGATGGATGGATGGATAGATAGATGGATGATGGATAGATAGATAGATGGATGGATGGATGGATAGATAGATGGATAATGATAGATGGATGGATGGATACACTCAACAAAAATATAAACGCAACACTTTTGTTTTTGCTCCCATTTGTCATGAGATGGACTCAAAGATCTAAAATTCATTCCAGATACACAATATTACCATTTCTCTCAAACATTGTTCACAAATCTGTCTAAATGTGTGATAGTGGCACTTTTGCTTTGCTGAGATAATCCATCCCACCTCACAGGTGCCACATCAAGATGCTCATCAGACACCATGATTAGTGCACAGGTGAACCTTAGACTGCCCACAATAAAAGGCCACCCTGAAATGTGCAGTTGTTGCTTTATTGGGGGTCTGGGGACTCAGAACCAGTCAGTATCTGGTGTGACCACCATTTGCCTCATGCAGTGCAACACATCTTCGCATAGAGTTTATCAGATTGTCAATTGTGGCCTGTGGAATGTTGGTCCACTCCTCTTCAATGGCTGTGCGAAGTTGCTGGATATTAGTGGGAACTGGTACGCGCTGTCGTATACGCCGGTCAAGCACATCCCAAACATGCTCAATGGGTGACATGTCCGGTGAGTATGCTGGCCATGCAAGAACTGGGACATTTTCAGCTTCCAAGAATTGTGTACAGATCCTTGCAACATGGGGCCGTGCATTATCTTGCTGAAACATGAGGTGATGTTCATGGATGTATGGCACAACAATGGGCCTCAGGATCTCATCACGGTATCTCTGTGCATTCAAAATGCCATCAATAAAATGCACCTGTGTTCTTCGTCCATAACAGATGCCTGCCCATACCATAACCCCACCACCACCATGGGCCACTCCATCCACAACATTGACATCAGCAAAGCGCTCACCCACACGACGCCACACACGCTGTCTGCCATCTGCCCTGAACAATGTAAACCGAGATTCATCCGTGAAGAGAACACCTCTCCAACATGCCAGACGCCATCGAATGTGGGCATTTGCCCACTCAAGTCTGTTACGGCGACGATCTGGAGTCAGGTTAAGACCCCGATGAGGACGACGAGCAGTTGAGCTTCCCTGAGACGGTTTCTGACAGTTTGTGCAGAAATTCTTTGGTTATGCAAACCAATTGTTTCAGCAGCTGTCTGAGTAGCTGGTCTCAGACGATCTTGGAGGTGAACCTGCTGGATGTGGAGGTCCTGGGCTGGTGTGGTTACACGTGGTCTGCGGTTGTGAGGCCGGTTGGATGTACTGCCATATTCTCTGAAACGCCTTTGGAGACGGCTTATGGTGGAGAAATGAACATTCAATGCCCGAGCAACAGATCTGGTTGACATTCCTGCTGTCAGCATGCCAATTGCACGCTCCCTCAATGCTTGCGCCATCTGTGGCATTTTGCTGTGAGACAAAACTGCACATTTCAGGGTGGCCTTTTATTGTGGGCAGTCTAAGGTTCACCTGTGCACTAATCATGGTGTCTGATGAGCATCTTGATGTGGCACCTGTGAGGTGGGATGGATTATCTCAGCAAAGCAAAAGTGCCACTATCACACATTTAGACAGATTTGTGAACAGTGTTTGAGAGAAATGGTAATATTGTGTATCTGGAATGAATTTTAGATCTTTGAGTCCATCTCATGACAAATGGGAGCAAAAACAAAAGTGTTGCGTTTATATTTTTGTTGAGTGTAGATGGATGATGATATAGATAGATGGATGGATGGATAGATAGATAGATAGATAGATAATGATGGATGGATGGATGGATGGATAGATGGATAGATGGATAGATGGATAGATGGATAGATGGATGGATGGATGGATGATGATATAGATGGATGGATGGATAGATGGATGATGATAGATAGATAGATAGATGGATGATGATAGATAGATAGATGGATAGATAGATGGATGATGATGATGGATAGATGGTTTTTCATGTATTTCAGTTTGAATTTTCCTCTCCTCCTTTTTCTCTCTTTCTGTTCTATTTTATTTCTATTTTTAAAAGGATTTGAGCCAAAAACATGTGAAAAACTGAAGAAAGGATAAAAGTGAAGGAGGGATGAACAGTAAAAGAAGAAGCAGCAGACTGAGCCTCACTGTCCTCCGGGAGAGCATGTGTTTAATTTATGACCTGCTCTGCCCTCTTCATCACTCTCTCCTCCTCTTCATCACTCTCTCCTCCTCTTCATCACTCTCTCCTCTTCATCACTCTCTCCTCTTCATCACTCTCTCCTCCTCTTCCTCTCTCCTCTCCTCGGCTAAACACTCCTCCTCCTGTCTCTGCCTGTAATCCTCCTTTCTTTCTCTCCTCTTCATCACACTTTCTCTCTGCCCCTCCTCCTCTGCAGACACCACACCCTCCTCCTCTCCTCTTCCTCATCTCCTCCTCCTCCTCTCCTCCTCCTCCTCCTCTGCAGACACCACACCCTCCTCCTCTCCTCCTCTTCCTCTCCTACTCCTCTCCTCTTCCTCATCTCCTCCTCCTCTCCTCCTCCTCCTCTCCTCTTCCTCTCCTCCTCTTCCTCTCCTCCTCCTCCTCTCCTCTTCCTCTCTGCAGACACCACACCCTCCTCCTCTCCTCCTCTTCCTCTCCTCCTCCTCCTCTCCTACTCCTCTCCTCTTCCTCATCTCCTCCTCCTCTCCTCCTCCTCCTCTCCTCTTCCTCTCCTCCTCCTCTTCTCCTCCTCCTCTCCTCTTCCTCTCCTCCTCCTCCTCTCCTCTTCCTCTCCTCCTCCTCCTCTCTGCAGACACCACACCCTCCTCCTCTTCCTCTCCTCCTCCTCCTCTCCTACCCCTCTCCTACTCCTCTCCTCTTCCTCATCTCCTCCTCCTCTCCTCCTCCTCCTCCTCCTCTCCTCCTCCTCTCCTCTTCCTCTCCTCCTCCTCTCTTCCTCTTCCTCTCCTCCTCCTCCTCTCCTACTCCTCTCCTCTTCCTCATCTCCTCCTCCTCTCCTCCTCCTCCTCTCCTCTTCCTCTCCGCCTCCTCCTCTCTGCAGACACCACACCCTCCTCCTCTCCTCCTCTTCCTCTCCTCCTCTCCTACCCCTCTCCTACTCCTCTCCTCTTCCTCATCTCCTCCTCCTCTCCTCCTCCTCCTCCTCCTCTCCTCCTCCTCTCCTCTTCCTCTCCTCCTCCTCTCTTCCTCTTCCTCTCCTCCTCCTCCTCTCCTACTCCTCTCCTCCTCCTCTCCTCCTCCTCCTCTCCTCTTCCTCTCCTCCTCCTCCTCTCTGCAGACGCCACACCCTCCTCCTCCCCCCTCCTCCTCCCCCGTGCCTCAGATGCCCTCCCCGTGCCTCAGATGCCCTCCCCCGTGCCTCAGATGCCCTCCCCTGCCTCAGATGCCCTCCCCGTGCCTCAGATGCCCTCCCCGTGCCTCAGACGCCCTCCCCTGTGCCTCAGATGCCCTCCCCGTGCCTCAGATGCCCTCCCCGTGCCTCAGATGCCCTCCCCGTGCCTCAGATGCCCTCCCTGTACCTTGTAGGCCGCCTCCCTCATGAACTGCTTGGCGGGCATCTTCCAGATGGCGGGCACCGTGATGACCCACCGCACGTCGTTGTTGTCGAACTCTCCCCCGGTTTGGTCGCTCAGCTCCTGCGGCGGGAACAGGAGCAGAAAGAGCGGCGCCTCCGTGAGTCCGGACGACACAGAAACACTAAGTCCTCAGAAAACACAGTCACTTAAACACTGTCCCGCTTTAACTGGGGCTTTAACCCTGTGTTTTCATCCTGTCTGATTTGTTCCTGTGGACCTCGAGTGTCCAGAAAGCGGCCGAATAAATAAAATGTGATTATTATTATTATTAAATGAAACGGGTTCAGACCGAGACGTCGGAGCGTCCAGTTCACACACAGATTCTACGTGGAGACTGAACGAGACGTTAAAAGTGGAAAATGCTGAAGTTTCGGTGTCGGCTGCACCGCGTCGACCAATCAGAGACGAGTATCCGGAGCCGTAGCAGCAGGAGTGAGAGAAAAAACCGATTCAGTGATAAATCGTGATACTACAATTCGCAAATCGATTCAAAATCACTGTCAGTTTATTATTTTTATCGCACTTTACAACAGTTATAAATTGCCCAAAGTGTTTTACACAAATGAAGCAGAATGTGGCGTATTCAACATAAAATGGAGGAAGGTGGAGGTGTGATCCAGCTGAACCTCAGTTCATCACTTCCAGTTGTGCTCATAAGTTTACAGATCCCGGTAGAATTTCATTGTTTTCTTGTCCGTCTTTCAGAGAATATGAATAACGCACAAACTTTTCTTTCACTCATGGTTGGTGTTTGGGTGAAGTCGTTTCTTATCAAACTCCTGTGTTTCCTCTTTTTAAATCAGAATGAAACAAACTACACAAATGCCCCAGTGAAGCTGGAGTCTTTTGTGATAGTTGTGGATGTGTTATTTCCTCTGGTGGTAAATCTGCTCATTCTTCTGGGCAAAAGGCTTCAGTTCCTGTAAATTCTTGGGCTCTTGTCTGAACTGCAGCTTGAATCTGCCCAGAGGCTCAGTGATACTGAGGTCAGAAGAGACGAACACTCCAGAACCTTCACCTTATTCTGCTGGAGCCAGTGACAGCTCCACTTTGTGTTTTGGATCATTATCATGTTGAATATCTAAGTACGTCCCATGTGCAGCTTCTGGACCAAGAAATCATCAGTTCTGCCAGAGGATGGAAACTTATGAGCACAACTGTAGCTCCACTTGGTCCCACACGGGTTCAGGTCCTCGCAGATTCCCGACAGGTGAATCGTAAATTTGAACAAAACGCGTGAAAAATGTTGTGCTGTGTTGGACGCAGGAGAGTGTGGGTCTAATCTGTGGTTTACAAAAACAGGGCTGTGTTTGAATGCAGTTGTTTTTACAAAATGATTAAATATAAACTCCATGTTTTTGCTGCATGCGAATCCAAACTCTGCCACTCATTTGCAAACCACGAGGAGCTGAAAAGAAAATCAGTGAATGGAGAGTATAAAGTTGTGGCTCTTTTTTGGCTCTCGGACTGATTTTCATTCAGGTGCGGTTCAGGTGTCAATTTGTATTTATCGCGGGTCGGAACGGGGGCGGAATTTGATTTAAATTCTGTCGGAAAACAGGGTGGGTGCAGATTGAGGTGTGACGGGTACGAGCGGGTGCAGTTTGTCAAAATCAGACCCGTGCAGACGTCTAAAGTCTGTATCTCTGAGTCTGAGTGAGTGACGTCTCCACAGCGTCGCTCACATGAGGCTCCTGTTGCCACGGTTACAGGTCCATATTTGGAAATCCTCCCGCGAGTATCATAGCAACACAAGAGCCAATCATGAGTGAGGAGGTTAAATGTGGCGCCTCCTCCTGGCAGAGCTGATGCATCATATATACGGACTATGGATGTGATACTCTGCACCTGCAGGACACTGGATTTACCTGATTCTGCACAAGAAGAAGAAACTTTGAGCTTTAAAGAGTTTAAGTCACTGATTTATGTTGTTTGTTCTGTTCCGTACGAACAACAACAGAGTCACAATTTAACCAAATTCTCTTTACTTTCTGCTCGTTAAATTCTGCTCGTTCAGATTCTAGTCACATTAGATATTGTGACTGTTTGAGATATTTGGTCATTTTATTTCAGAAATCGTCACTCGGGGGAAAGC
The DNA here is from genome assembly GCA_034769755.1 of Odontamblyopus lacepedii. Lineage (NCBI taxonomy): Eukaryota > Metazoa > Chordata > Actinopteri > Gobiiformes > Gobiidae > Odontamblyopus > Odontamblyopus lacepedii. The sequence continues at coordinate 41,428,066 of CM068354.1, read as the reverse complement.
GGGAAGGGAACTTACTTAGCAACGAAACGAGCTGTCAATCAAACCTGTTGCTAACGCTAGGGGGAGGGGCCTCGGGGAATGAAGGCGTCTGATTGGTCCGTTATTTCTGTTCAGATCTTGATTCAGGAACAAAACAGAGAAATGAAAAGTTCAGGATCCTGTGTGGCGGCTTCAGACGAACAGTTTAAGTCCAGAATGACGAGGCTCAGAGCAGCAGGTACAGACAGAGGGACGAGAAGATCCTGATGTGAAGGAGCCCCAAGAGCCTCCTGGAGCACTTCCTGCTTGGCACGCGGCGGCTAACGGGTTAGCGGCTAAAGGGTTAGCAGCTAAAGGGTTAGCGGCTAACGGGTTAGCGGCTAACGGGTTAGCAGCTAAAGCTTTCTCTCTCATTCACACAAACCCTGCTGTGTGGGTTTTACCTTCAGCGCCTGCTCCCTGAAAAACGCCAGCGCGTAGGCGAAAATGTCCAGCGCCTTCACTCTCTTCCCATTGGCCGCCTGCAGCTCCGTGTCGATCGACAGGTTCTGATTGGACCAGAGACAGGAAGTCACATTGACACATTTACATATTGACACAGGAGAGAGGGACGTGTGCTGCTCAAGGGCACAAAGAGACAAACATGTTTATTTGGAAAAGAATCAGTCTGGAGGAATTCTTTTTCAAATTTCAAAAGCAGTTTGTTTCTTTTCTTACATTTCTCTTTGTTTTGTTTTATTTGTGTTTCAATATTAAATTTCCCGTAGGTTTACTTTAAATGAACCGTTTACACAGTTCAGCTGCAGTGCAGAGGCTGCAGGGGATCATGGGAAATGTAGTCTGAGACAAAACACCAAAACACCAAAACACCATGGCAACGGAAAAGAGCTGAGTCAGAGAGAGAGATGAGAAAGAAACGGTAAGAGAGAGAAGGAGGAGGGAAAGAGAGGGAGAGAGAGAGAGGGAGAAAGGAGAGAAAGAGAGAGGAGAGAGAAGAGAGGAGAGAAAGAGAGTGGAGAGAGAGAAAGAGAGAGGAGAGAAAGAGAGAGGAGAGAAAAAGGGAGAGAGGGGAGAAAGAGAGAGAAGAGAGAGAAAGAGAGAGGAGAGAGGAGAGAAAGAGAGAGGAGAGAAAGAGAGGAGAGAGAGGGAGAGAGAGAAGAGGGAGGAGAGAGAAAGATGTAGAGAGAAGGAGGGAGAGAAGGAGGCAGAGAGGAGAGGGGGAAACTCGGGGGAGATGGAGAGAGCAATAAGGGAGAAGAGGAGGGGAAAGATAGAGAGAGAAAGAGAAAGAAGGAGACAGTGAGAAGGGAGAGAGATGGAGTGAAGGAGGAATAGAGGGAGGGAGATAGAGGGAGGAAGGGAGTGAGGGAGGAACAGAGGAGAGGGAGAGTGAGGGATGTGGAGGAGGTAGAGAATAATAATGACGATGATACAGGAGTTTATTTCACTGCTGAAGAACGAAAAACAACTGTAGAAAAGAAAAGAACCAACTAAAAATGTCACATCCTGGTTCGGTCCTGGTTCGGTCCTGGTTCGGTCCTGGATTAGTCCTGGTTCAGTCCTGGTTTAGTCCTGGTTTAGTCCTGGTTTGGTCCTGGTTTGGTCCTGGTTTGGTCCTGGTTCGGTCCTGGTTCGGTCCTGGTTCGGTCCTGGTTCGGTCCTGGTTCAGTCCTGGTTCAGTCCTGGTTCAGTCCTGGTTCAGTCCTGGTTCAGTCCTGGTTTAGACCTGGTTCAGTCCTGGTTTAGTCCTGGTTCAGTCCTGGTTCAGTCCTGGTTCAGTCCTGGTTCAGTCCTGGTTTAGTCCTGATTTAGTCCTGGTTTGGTCCTGGTTTAGTCCTGGTTCAGTCCTGGTTCAGTCCTGGTTTAGTCCTGGTTTAGTCCTGGTTCAGTCCTGGTTTAGTCCTGGTTTAGTCCTGGTTTGGTCCTGGTTTAGTCCTGGTTTAGTCCTGGTTCAGTCCTGGTTCAGTCCTGGTTTAGTCCTGGTTTAGTCCTGGTTCGGTCCTGGTTTAGTCCTGGTTCAGTCCTGGTTCAGTCCTGGTTTAGTCCTGGTTTAGTCCTGGTTCAGTCCTGGTTCAGTCCTGGTTTAGTCCTGGTTTAGTCCTGGTTTAGTCCTGGTTCCGTCCTGGTTTAGTCCTGGTTTGGTCCTGGTTTAGACCTGGTTCAGTCCTGGTTCAGTCCTGGTTCAGTCCTGGTTCAGTCCTGGTTCGGTCCTGGTTCGGTCCTGGTTTGGTCCTGGTTTAGTCCTGGTTTAGTCCTGGTTTAGTCCTGGTTCAGTCCTGGTTCGGTCCTGGTTTAGTCCTGGTTCAGTCCTGGTTTAGTCCTGGTTTGGTCCTGGTTTAGACCTGGTTTAGACCTGGTTCAGTCCTGGTTCAGTCCTGGTTCAGTCCTGGTTCAGTCCTGGTTTAGTCCTGGTTCGGTCCTGGTTTGGTCCTGGTTCGGTCCTGGTTCGGTCCTGGTTCGGTCCTGGTTTGGTCCTGGTTCGGTCCTGGTTCGGTCCTGGTTCGGTCCTGGTTCGGTCCTGGTTCGGTCCTGGTTTGGTCCTGGTTTAGTCCTGGTTCAGTCCTGGTTCAGTCCTGGTTTAGTCCTGGTTCAGTCCTGGTTTAGTCCTGGTTTAGTCCTGGTTTCGTCCTGGTTTCGTCCTGGTTTAGTCCTGGTTCAGTTCTGGTTCAGTTCTGGTTCAGTCCTGGTTTAGTCCTGGTTTAGTCCTGGTTCAGTCCTGGTTTAGTCCTGGTTCGGTCCTGGTTCGGTCCTGGTTCGGTCCTGGTTTAGTCCTGGTTTAGTCCTGGTTTCGTCCTGGTTTCGTCCTGGTTTAGTCCTGGTTTAGTCCTGGTTTAGTCCTGGTTCAGTTCTGGTTCAGTCCTGGTTTAGTCCTGGTTTAGTCCTGGTTTCGTCCTGGTTTCGTCCTGGTTTCGTCCTGGTTTAGTCCTGGTTCAGTTCTGGTTCAGTCCTGGTTCAGTCCTGGTTTAGTTCTGGTTCAGTCCTGGTTCAGTCCTGGTTCAGTTCTGGTTCAGTCCTGGTTCAGTCCTGGTTTAGTCCTGGTTTAGTCCTGGTTTAGTCCTGGTTTAGTCCTGGTTCAGTTCTGGTTCAGTCCTGGTTTAGTCCTGGTTTAGTCCTGGTTTAGTCCTGGTTCAGTCCTGGTTTAGTCCTGGTTTAGTCCTGGTTTAGTCCTGGTTTAGTCCTGGTTTAGTCCTGGTTTAGTCCTGGTTTAGTCCTGGTTCAGTCCTGGTTCAGTCCTGGTTCAGTCCTGGTTTAGTTCTGGTTCAGTCCTGGTTCAGTCCTGGTTTAGTCCTGGTTTAGTCCTGGTTTAGTCCTGGTTTAGTCCTGGTTCAGTTCTGGTTCAGTCCTGGTTCAGTCCTGGTTTAGTCCTGGTTTAGTCCTGGTTTAGTCCTGGTTTAGTCCTGGTTCAGTTCTGGTTCAGTCCTGGTTTAGTCCTGGTTTAGTCCTGGTTTAGTCCTGGTTTAGTCCTGGTTTAGTCCTGGTTTAGTTCTGGTTCAGTCCTGGTTCAGTCCTGGTTTAGTCCTGGTTTAGTCCTGGTTTAGTCCTGGTTTAGTCCTGGTTTCGTCCTGGTTTAGTCCTGGTTTAGTCCTGGTTTAGTCCTGGTTCAGTTCTGGTTCAGTCTTGGTTTAGTCCTGGTTTAGTCCTGGTTTCGTCCTGGTTTCGTCCTGGTTTCGTCCTGGTTTAGTCCTGGTTCAGTTCTGGTTCAGTTCTGGTTCAGTCCTGGTTCAGTCCTGGTTCAGTTCTGGTTCAGTCCTGGTTCAGTCCTGGTTTAGTCCTGGTTTAGTCCTGGTTTAGTCCTGGTTTAGTCCTGGTTCAGTTCTGGTTCAGTCCTGGTTTAGTCCTGGTTTAGTCCTGGTTTAGTCCTGGTTCAGTCCTGGTTTAGTCCTGGTTTAGTCCTGGTTTAGTCCTGGTTTAGTCCTGGTTTCGTCCTGGTTTCGTCCTGGTTCAGTTCTGGTTCAGTCCTGGTTCAGTCCTGGTTTAGTTCTGGTTCAGTCCTGGTTCAGTCCTGGTTTAGTCCTGGTTTAGTCCTGGTTTAGTCCTGGTTTAGTCCTGGTTTCGTCCTGGTTTAGTCCTGGTTCAGTTCTGGTTCAGTCCTGGTTCAGTCCTGGTTTAGTCCTGGTTTAGTCCTGGTTTAGTCCTGGTTTAGTCCTGGTTCAGTCCTGGTTTAGTTCTGGTTCAGTCCTGGTTCAGTCCTGGTTTAGTCCTGGTTTAGTCCTGGTTTAGACCTGGTTTAGTCCTGGTTTAGTCCTGGTTTAGTCCTGGTTCAGTCCTGGTTCAGTCCTGGTTTAGTCCTGGTTCAGTCCTGGTTCAGTCCTGGTTTAGTCCTGGTTTAGACCTGGTTTAGTCCTGGTTTAGTCCTGGTTCAGTCCTGGTTCAGTCCTGGTTTAGTCCTGGTTCAGTCCTGGTTCAGTCCTGGTTTAGTCCTGGTTCAGTCCTGGTTCAGTCCTGGTTTAGTCCTGGTTTAGTCCTGGTTTAGTCCTGGTTTGGTCCTGGTTCAGTCCTGGTTTAGTCCTGGTTCAGTCCTGGTTTAGACCTGGTTCAGTCCTGGTTTAGTCCTGGTTTAGTCCTGGTTTAGACCTGGTTCAGTCCTGGTTTAGTCCTGGTTCAGTCCTGGTTCAGTCCTGGTTCAGTCCTGGTTTAGTCCTGGTTCAATCCTGGTTTAGTCCTGGTTCAGTCCTGGTTTGGTCCTGGTTTAGTCCTGGTTCAGTCCTGGTTTAGTCCTGGTTCAGTCCTGGTTTAGTCCTGGTTCAGTCCTGGTTCAGTCCTGGTTCAGTCCTGGTTTAGTCCTGGTTTAGTCCTGGTTTAGTCCTGGTTCAGTCCTGGTTTAGTCCTGGTTCAGTCCTGGTTTAGTCCTGGTTTAGTCCTGGTTTAGTCCTGGTTCAATCCTGGTTTAGTCCTGGTTTGGTCCTGGTTTGGTCCTGGTTTAGTCCTGGTTTAGTCCTGGTTTAGACCTGGTATAGTCCTGGTTTAGTCCTGGTTCAGTCCTGGTTTAGTCCTGGTTTAGTCCTGGTTTAGTCCTGGTTCAGTCCTGGTTTAGTCCTGGTTTAGTCCTGGTTCAGTCCTGGTTCGGTCCTGGTTTGGTCCTGGTTTCGTCCTGGTTTCGTCCTGGTTTAGTCCTGGTTTAGTCCTGGTTCGGTCCTGGTTCGGTCCTGGTTCGGTCCTGGTTTAGTCCTGGTTTAGTCCTGGTTTAGTCCTGGTTCAGTCCTGGTTTAGTCCTGGTTTAGTCCTGGTTCAGTCCTGGTTCAGTCCTGGTTTAGTCCTGGTTCAGTCCTGGTTTAGTCCTGGTTTCGTCCTGGTTTAGTCCTGGTTTAGTCCTGGTTCGGTCCTGGTTCGGTCCTGGTTCGGTCCTGGTTCGGTCCTGGTTCGGTCCTGGTTTAGTCCTGGTTCAGTCCTGGTTCAGTCCTGGTTTAGTCCTGGTTTAGTCCTGGTTCGGTCCTGGTTCGGTCCTGGTTCGGTCCTGGTTCGGTCCTGGTTCAGTCCTGGTTCAGTCCTGGTTCAGTCCTGGTCTGGTCCTGGTTCAGTCCTGGTTTAGTCCTGGTTTAGTCCTGGTTTAGTCCTGGTTCAGTCCTGGTTCGGTCCTGGTTCAGTCCTGGTTTAGTCCTGGTTTAGTCCTGGTTTAGTCCTGGTTTAGTCCTGGTTCAGTCCTGGTTTAGTCCTGGTTTAGTCCTGGTTTAGACCTGGTATAGTCCTGGTTTAGTCCTGGTTCAGTCCTGGTTTAGTCCTGGTTTAGTCCTGGTTTAGTCCTGGTTTAGTCCTGGTTTAGTCCTGGTTTAGACCTGGTATAGTCCTGGTTTAGTCCTGGTTCAGTCCTGGTTTAGTCCTGGTTTAGTCCTGGTTTAGTCCTGGTTTAGTCCTGGTTCGGTCCTGGTTCAGTCCTGGTTTAGTCCTGGTTTAGTCCTGGTTTAGTCCTGGTTTAGTCCTGGTTCAGTCCTGGTTTAGTCCTGGTTTAGTCCTGGTTTAGACCTGGTATAGTCCTGGTTTAGTCCTGGTTTAGTCCTGGTTCAGTCCTGGTTTAGTCCTGGTTCAGTCCTGGTTCAGTCCTGGTTCAGTCCTGGTTTAGTCCTGGTTCGGTCCTGGTTCAGTCCTGGTTTAGTCCTGGTTTAGTCCTGGTTTAGTCCTGGTTTAGTCCTGGTTCAGTCCTGGTTTAGTCCTGGTTTAGTCCTGGTTTAGTCCTGGTTCGGTCCTGGTTCAGTCCTGGTTTAGTCCTGGTTTAGTCCTGGTTTAGTCCTGGTTTAGTCCTGGTTCAGTCCTGGTTTAGTCCTGGTTTAGTCCTGGTTTAGACCTGGTATAGTCCTGGTTTAGTCCTGGTTTAGTCCTGGTTTAGTCCTGGTTCAGTCCTGGTTCGGTCCTGGTTCAGTCCTGGTTTAGTCCTGGTTTAGTCCTGGTTTAGTCCTGGTTTAGTCCTGGTTCAGTCCTGGTTTAGTCCTGGTTTAGTCCTGGTTTAGACCTGGTATAGTCCTGGTTTAGTCCTGGTTCAGTCCTGGTTTAGTCCTGGTTTAGTCCTGGTTTAGTCCTGGTTTAGTCCTGGTTTAGTCCTGGTTTAGACCTGGTATAGTCCTGGTTTAGTCCTGGTTCAGTCCTGGTTTAGTCCTGGTTTAGTCCTGGTTTAGTCCTGGTTTAGTCCTGGTTCGGTCCTGGTTCAGTCCTGGTTTAGTCCTGGTTTAGTCCTGGTTTAGTCCTGGTTTAGTCCTGGTTCAGTCCTGGTTTAGTCCTGGTTCAGTCCTGGTTCAGTCCTGGTTTAGTCCTGGTTTAGTCCTGGTTCAGTCCTGGTTTAGTCCTGGTTTAGTCCTGGTTTAGACCTGGTATAGTCCTGGTTTAGTCCTGGTTTAGTCCTGGTTCAGTCCTGGTTTAGTCCTGGTTTAGTCCTGGTTCAGACCTGGTTTAGTCCTGGTTCAGTCCTGGTTCAGACCTGGTTCAGTCCTGGTTTAGTCCTGGTTTAGTCCTGGTTCAGTCCTGGTTCAGTCCTGGTTTAGTCCTGGTTTAGTCCTGGTCTGGTCCTCACCGCGGTGGTGTGCAGCTTCATCTTGAACTTCTCCAGGTAGAGCCAGTGTTTGGACTCCTGTGGGTCCAGGTCGTGGTAAAAGTCTCGGGCCGCGTAGCCGAAGCTGTGGAACTTCCGGTCGGGCGTCAGCAGGATCGTGGTCGGAGTTTTCTGGTTGGAAACGCCGGGATCTCCGCCCTCCCAGCGCCTGGAACGCCGAGCGGAACGGGGAGAAGTTTGGATGAGTTTAGATGATTTTATTTACACGGCAACAAAATATATACAAAAATATACACTTAAAGTAAAACCTAAAAGTACCAGGACTAAACCAGGACTAAACCAGGACTAAACCAGGACTGAACCAGGACTGAACCAGGACCAAACCAGGACTAAACCAGGACTGAACCAGGACTAAACCAGGACTGAACCAGGACTAAACCAGGACTGAACCAGGACTAAACCAGGACTAAACCAGGACTGAACCAGGACTAAACCAGGACTGAACCAGGACTGAACCAGGACTGAACCAGGACCAAACCAGGACTAAACCAGGACTGAACCAGGACTAAACCAGGACTGAACCAGGACTAAACCAGGACTGAACCAGGACTAAACCAGGACTAAACCAGGACTGAACCAGGACTAAACCAGGACTGAACCAGGACTGAACCAGGACTGAACCAGGACCAAACCAGGACTAAACCAGGACTGAACCAGGACTAAACCAGGACTGAACCAGGACTAAACCAGGACTAAACCAGGACTGAACCAGGACTAAACCAGGACTGAACCAGGACTAAACCAGGACTGAACCAGGACTAAACCAGGACTGAACCAGGACTAAACCAGGACTGAACCAGGACCAAACCAGGACTAAACCAGGACTGAACCAGGACTAAACCAGGACTAAACCAGGACTGAACCAGGACTAAACCAGGACTGAACCAGGACTAAACCAGGACTGAACCAGGACTGAACCAGGACTGAACCAGGACTAAACCAGGACTGAACCAGGACTGAACCAGGACTGAACCAGGACTGAACCAGGACTAAACCAGGACTGAACCAGGACTGAACCAGGACTAAACCAGGACTAAACCAGGACTAAACCAGGACTAAACCAGGACTAAACCAGGACTAAACCAGGACTAAACCAGGACTAAACCAGGACTAAACCAGGACTGAACCAGGACTGAACCAGGACCAAACCAGGACTAAACCAGGACTGAACCAGGACTAAACCAGGACTGAACCAGGACTAAACCAGGACTGAACCAGGACTAAACCAGGACTAAACCAGGACTGAACCAGGACTAAACCAGGACTGAACCAGGACTGAACCAGGACTGAACCAGGACCGAACCAGGACTAAACCAGGACTGAACCAGGACTAAACCAGGACTGAACCAGGACTAAACCAGGACTAAACCAGGACTGAACCAGGACTAAACCAGGACTGAACCAGGACTAAACCAGGACTGAACCAGGACTGAACCAGGACTGAACCAGGACTAAACCAGGACTGAACCAGGACTGAACCAGGACTGAACCAGGACTGAACCAGGACTAAACCAGGACTGAACCAGGACTGAACCAGGACTAAACCAGGACTAAACCAGGACTAAACCAGGACTAAACCAGGACTGAACCAGGACTAAACCAGGACTAAACCAGGACTAAACCAGGACTAAACCAGGACTAAACCAGGACTAAACCAGGACTGAACCAGGACTGAACCAGGACTGAACCAGGACTGAACCAGGACTAAACCAGGACTGAACCAGGACTGAACCAGGACTAAACCAGGACCGAACCAGGACCGAACCAGGACCGAACCAGGACCGAACCAGGACCGAACCAGGACTGAACCAGGACTGAACCAGGACTGAACCAGGACTAAACCAGGACTGAACCAGGACTGAACCAGGACTGAACCAGGACTAAACCAGGACTAAACCAGGACTAAACCAGGACTAAACCAGGACTAAACCAGGACCGAACCAGGACCGAACCAGGACCGAACCAGGACCGAACCAGGACCGAACCAGGACCGAACCAGGACTGAACCAGGACTGAACCAGGACTGAACCAGGACTAAACCAGGACTGAACCAGGACTAAACCAGGACCGAACCAGGACCGAACCAGGACCGAACCAGGACCGAACCAGGACTGAACCAGGACTGAACCAGGACTGAACCAGGACTGAACCAGGACTAAACCAGGACTGAACCAGGACTAAACCTGAACAGAAACACTGGTTAAATCGTGCAGAGGAAAATGAAGGGCAGGTATTTCAGACAGACACAGGTGCATCATGGGAGTTGTAGTCTGACTCTGCTCACACAGATGGGAAATAAAAAGGCTCTAAAAATACATGTGCAGAGAGTCTGAGGGAGAACAGGGATCTGCTGCCGGGACCTAAAAACGGCACAACTCACTGATGAGCTGCGTCCAAACCGTCAGAGCGGTTCTTCCTTCAGCACCTTTGCATTTACAGAGATTTAAAAAGGACAAAAATATGTTCATCACACATGGAGTCAGAACTCTACAGACCCTATAGAACTCTCAGAACTCTACAGACCCTATAGAACTCTCAGAACTCTACAGACCCTATAGAACTCCCAGAACTCTACAGACCCTATAGAACTCTCAGAACTGTACAGACCCTATAGAACTCCCATAACTCTACAGACCCTATAGAACTCTCAGAACTCTACAGACCCTATAGAACTCTACAGACCCTATAGAACTCTCAGAGCTCTACAGACCCTATAGAACTCCCATAACTCTACAGACCCTATAGAACTCTCAGAACTCTACAGACCCTATAGAACTCTACAGACCCTATAGAACTCTCAGAGCTCTACAGACCCTATAGAAGTCCCATAACTCTACAGACCCTATAGAACTCCCATAACTCTACAGACCCTATGGAACTCCCATAACTCTACAGACCCTATAGAACTCTCAGAACTCTACAGACCCTATAGAACTCCCATAACTCTACAGACCCTATAGAACTCTCAGAACTCTACAGACCCTATAGAACTCTCAGAGCTCTACAGACCCTATAGAACTCCCATAACTCTACAGACCCTATAGAACTCCCATAACTCTACAGACCCTATAGAACTCTCAGAGCTCTACAGACCCTATAGAACTCCCATAACTCTACAGACCCTATAGAACTCTCAGAACTCTACAGACCCTATAGAACTCTCAGAACTCTACAGACCCTATAGAACTCTCAGAGCTCTACAGACCCTATAGAACTCTCAGAGCTCTACAGACCCTATAGAACTCTCAGAACTCTACAGACCCTATAGAACTCTCAGAACTCTACAGAAAGTCCATTGGTTCCACATGACATCACAGGATTCAGGCCAATATCAAATCAAACAGATGGAGGCAGTTAAAACAAATAGAGTTAAATGACAAAAATCTGCTGTGATACGGTGAGTTCTCCTCTCCTCCTCCTCCTCTCTCCTCCTCCTCCTCTCCTCTCTCCTCTCCTCTCTCCTCTCTCCTCTCCTCTCCTCTCCTCTCTCCTCTCCTCTCCTCTCTCCTCTCTCCTCTCCTCTCTCCTCCTCTCCTCTCCTCTCTCCTCTCTCCTCTCCTCTCTCCTCTCTCCTCTCCTCTCCTCTCTCCTCTCCTCCTCCTCCTCTCCTCCTCTCCTCTCCTCTCTCCTCCTCTCCCCCCCCTCTCCTCCTCTCCTCTCTCCTCCTCTCCTCTCCTCCTCCTCTCTCCTCTCCTCTCTCCTCCTCCTCTCCTCCTCTCCTCTCCTCCCCCTCTCCTCCTCTCCTCTCTCTCCTCCTCCTCTCCTCCTCCTCTCTCCTCTCCTCTCCTCCTCCTCTCTCCTCCTCTCCTCTCCTCTCCTCCTCCTCTCTCCTCCTCCTCCTCTCCTCTCTCCTCTCCTCTCTCCTCTCCTCTCCTCTCCTCTCTCCTCTCCTCTCTCCTCTCTCCTCTCCTCTCTCCTCCTCTCCTCTCCTCTCTCCTCTCTCCTCTCCTCTCTCCTCTCCTCTCCTCTCCTCTCCTCTCTCCTCCTCCTCCTCCTCTCCTCCTCTCCTCTCCTCCTCCTCCTCTCCTCCTCTCCTCCTCTCCTCTCTCCTCCTCTCCTCTCCTCTCTCCTCTCCTCTCTCCTCCTCTCTCCTCCTCTCCTCTCCTCCCCCTCTCCTCTCCTCTCTCCTCCTCTCCTCTCCTCCTCCTCTCTCCTCTCCTCTCCTCCTCCTCTCTCCTCCTCTCCTCCTCTCTCCTCCTCTCTCCTCCTCTCCTCTCCTCCCCCGCCTCTCCTCCTCTCCTCTCTCCTCTCCTCTCTCCTCCTCTCTCCTCCTCTCATCTCCTCCCACCGTCTCCTCCTCTCCTCTCTCCTCTCTCCTCTCCTCTCTCCTCTCTCCTCTCCTCTCTCCTCCTCTCCTCTCCTCTCTCCTCCTCTCCTCTCTCCTCTCCTCTCTCCTCGCTCCTCTCCTCTCTCCTCCTCTCCTCTCCTCTCTCCTCCTCTCCTCTCCTCCTCTCCTCTCCTCTCCTCCTCTCCTCCCCCTCTCCTCTCCCCCCTCACCTCATGGTGTGGATACACTCTGGTTCCTTGGTGAAAGCGTAGGCGTATCCGCTGGACGTTGTTCCAAAGTCGATGGCGACGACGACGATGAAGGACGGAGTGTCCGGGACCTGATCCTCCTCATTCTGCCAGAGAGACCAGAGTGAGACCCGGTTCAGTCCTGGTTTAGTCCTGGTTCAGTCCTGGTTTAGTCCTGGTTCAGTCCTGGTTTAGTCCTGGTTCAGTCCTGGTTTAGTCCTGGTTTAGTCCTGGTTTAGTCCCGGTTCAGTCCCGGTTTAGTCCCGGTTCAGTCCCGGTTTAGTCCCGGTTTAGTCCCGGTTCAGTCCCGGTTTAGTCCCGGTTCAGTCCCGGTTCAGTCCCGGTTTAGTCCCGGTTCAGTCCCGGTTTAGTCCTGCTTTAGTCCTGGTTTAGTCCTGGTTTAGTCCCGGTTCAGTCCCGGTTTAGTCCCGGTTCAGTCCCGGTTCAGTCCCGGTTCAGTCCCGGTTTAGTCCCGGTTCAGTCCCGGTTCAGTCCCGGTTTAGTCCCGGTTTAGTCCCGGTTTAGTCCCGGTTCAGTCCCGGTTTAGTCCCGGTTTAGTCCCGGTTCAGTCCCGGTTCCGTCCTGGTTCAGTCCCGGTTTAGTCGGTTCAGTCCCGGTTTAGTCCTGGTTCAGTCCCGGTTCAGTCCCGGTTTAGTCCCGGTTTAGTCCCGGTTCAGTCCCGGTTTAGTCCCAGTTCAGTCCCGGTTCAGTCCCGGTTCAGTCCCGGTTCAGTCCCGGTTTAGTCCTGGTTTAGTCCTGGTTTAGTCCTGGTTTAGTCCCGGTTCAGTCCCGGTTTAGTCCCGGTTCAGTCCCGGTTCAGTCCCGGTTCAGTCCCGGTTTAGTCCCGGTTAAGTCCTGGTTCAGTCCCGGTTTAGTCCCGGTTTAGTCCTGGTTTAGTCCCGGTTCAGTCCCGGTTTAGTCCCGGTTTAGTCCCGGTTCAGTCCCGGTTCAGTCCCGGTTCAGTCCCGGTTTAGTCCCGGTTCAGTCCCGGTTTAGTCCCGGTTTAGTCCCGGTTCAGTCCCGGTTCAGTCCCGGTTTAGTCCCGGTTCAGTCCTGGTTTAGTCCTGCTTTAGTCCTGGTTTAGTCCTGGTTTAGTCCCGGTTTAGTCCCGGTTTAGTCCCGGTTTAGTCCCGGTTCAGTCCCGGTTTAGTCCCGGTTCAGTCCCGGTTCAGTCCCGGTTTAGTCCCGGTTCAGTCCTGGTTTAGTCCTGCTTTAGTCCTGGTTTAGTCCTGGTTTAGTCCCGGTTCAGTCCCGGTTTAGTCCCGGTTCAGTCCCGGTTCAGTCCCGGTTTAGTCCCGGTTTAGTCCCGGTTCAGTCCCGGTTTAGTCCCGGTTTAGTCCCGGTTCAGTCCCGGTTTAGTCCCGGTTCAGTCCCGGTTCAGTCCCGGTTTAGTCCCGGTTCAGTCCCGGTTTAGTCCTGCTTTAGTCCTGGTTTAGTCCTGGTTCAGTCCCGGTTCAGTCCCGGTTTAGTCCCGGTTCAGTCCCGGTTCAGTCCCGGTTCAGTCCCGGTTTAGTCCCGGTTCAGTCCCGGTTTAGTCCCGGTTTAGTCCCGGTTTAGTCCCGGTTTAGTCCCGGTTCAGTCCCGGTTTAGTCCCGGTTCAGTCCTGGTTTAGTCCTGGTTTAGTCCTGGTTTAGTCCTGGTTTAGTCCCGGTTCAGTCCTGGTTTAGTCCTGGTTTAGTCCCGGTTTAGTCCCGGTTCAGTCCCGGTTTAGTCCCGGTTTAGTCCCGGTTTAGTCCCGGTTTAGTCCCGGTTCAGTCCCGGTTCAGTCCTGGTTTAGTCCCGGTTTAGTCCTGGTTTAGTCCCGGTTCAGTCCCGGTTCAGTCCCGGTTTAGTCCCGGTTCAGTCCTGGTTTAGTCCTGGTTTAGTCCTGGTTTAGTCCTGGTTTAGTCCCGGTTCAGTCCTGGTTTAGTCCCGGTTCAGTCCCGGTTCAGTCCCGGTTCAGTCCCGGTTTAGTCCCGGTTCAGTCCCGGTTCAGTCCCGGTTTAGTCCCGGTTCAGTCCCGGTTCAGTCCCGGTTCAGTCCCGGTTTAGTCCCGGTTTAGTCCCGGTTCAGTCCCGGTTCAGTCCCGGTTCAGTCCCGGTTCAGTCCCGGTTTAGTCCCGGTTTAGTCCCGGTTTAGTCCCGGTTTAGTCCCGGTTCAGTCCCGGTTTAGTCCCGGTTTAGTCCCGGTTTAGTCCCGGTTCAGTCCCGGTTCAGTCCCGGTTTAGTCCCGGTTCAGTCCCGGTTTAGTCCTGCTTTAGTCCTGGTTTAGTCCTGGTTTAGTCCCGGTTCAGTCCCGGTTTAGTCCCGGTTCAGTCCCGGTTCAGTCCAGTCGGTTCAGTCCCGGTTTAGTCGGTTCAGTCCGGTTCAGTCCCGGTTTAGTCGGTTTAGTCCCGGTTTAGTCCCGGTTCAGTCCCGGTTCAGTCCCGGTTTAGTCCCGGTTCAGTCCCGGTTTAGTCCTGCTTTAGTCCTGGTTTAGTCCTGGTTTAGTCCCGGTTCAGTCCCGGTTTAGTCCCGGTTCAGTCCCGGTTCAGTCCCGGTTTAGTCCCGGTTCAGTCCCGGTTCAGTCCCGGTTTAGTCCCGGTTTAGTCCAGGTTCAGTCCCGGTTTAGTCCCGGTTCAGTCCCGGTTCAGTCCCGGTTCAGTCCCGGTTCAGTCCCGGTTTAGTCCCGGTTCAGTCCCGGTTCAGTCCCGGTTTAGTCCCGGTTCAGTCCCGGTTTAGTCCCGGTTTAGTCCCGGTTTAGTCCCGGTTTAGTCCCGGTTTAGTCCCGGTTTAGTCCCGGTTTAGTCCTGGTCTAATCTTGTGTCATATTTCAGATTCTTTCTGGAGCTGATTGTTTTCGTTCAGTGAAAGTTGCGTCACAAATCAGACAAAAGAAACAGAGAGAGAGAGAGAGAGAGAGAGGCCCCAGAGAGGATCTGAACCAGGACTGAACCAGGACTGAACCAGGACTGAACCAGGACTAAACCAGGACTAAACCAGGACTGAACCAGGACTAAACCGGGACTGAACCGGGACTGAACCGGGACTGAACCGGGACTGAACCAGGACTAAACCAGGACTGAACCAGGACTGAACCGGGACTAAACCAGGACTGAACCAGGACTGAACCGGGACTAAACCAGGACTGAACCAGGACTAAACCAGGACTGAACCAGGACTAAACCAGGACTGAACCAGGACTGAACCAGGACTCAGCTAAACCAAGGTCCTGGGCCAGTCCTGGTTCATTTCCGTTTTAGTCTTGTGTTAGTTCTGGTCCAGACTTGGTCTAGTCCTGATCTAGTCCCGGTCTAGTCCTGGTCTAGTCCCGGTCTAGTCCCGGTCTAGTCCCGGTCTAGTCCCGGTCTAGTCCCGGTCCAGTCCTGGTCCAGACCTGTATGTGTGTGGGGGACAGGGGGGTGATTCCCGGGTCTCCGATGCTTTTCGCCGGAGACGGATTCGCCATCGGATCTGGAAAAAAACAGAGAAACACGTGAGAAGTGTCAGGCTCAAGGGCACAACGGCCGAAACAGTGTGAGGCTCAAGGGCACAACGGCCGAAACAGTGTGAGGCTCAAGGGCACAACGGCCGAAACAGTGTGAGGCTCAAGGGCACAACGGCCGAAACAGTGTGAGGCTCAAGGGCACGACGGCCGAAACAGTGTGAGGCTCAAGGGCACAACGGCCGAAACAGTGTGAGGCTCAAGGGCACAACGGCCGAAACAGTGTGAGGCTCAAGGGCACGACGGCCGAAACAGTGTGAGGCTCAAGGGCACAACGGCCGAAACAGTGTGAGGCTCAAGGGCACAACGGCCGAAACAGTGCGAGGCTCAAGGGCACAACGGCCGAAACAGTGTGAGGCTCAAGGGCACAACGGCCGAAACAGTGTGAGGCTCAAGGGCACAACGGCCGAAACAGTGTGAGGCTCAAGTGCACAACGGCCGAAACAGTGTCAGGCTCAAGGGCACAACGGCCGAAACAGTGTGAGGCTCAAGGGCACAACGGCCGAAACAGTGTGAGGCTCAAGGGCACAACGGCCGAAACAGTGTGAGGCTCAAGGGCACAACGGCCGAAACAGTGTGAGGCTCAAGGGCACAATGGCCGAAACAGTGTGAGGCTCAAGGGCACAACGGCCGAAACAGTGTGAGGGTCAAGGGCACAATGGCCGAAACAGTGTCAGGCTCAAGGGCACAACGGCCGAAACAGTGTGAGGCTCAAGGGCACAACGGCCGAAACAGTGTGAGGCTCAAGGGCACAACGGCCGAAACAGTGTGAGGCTCAAGGGCACAATGGCCGAAACAGTGTGAGGCTCAAGGGCACAACGGCCGAAACAATGTGAGGCTCAAGGGCACAATGGCCGAAACAGTGTGAGGCTCAAGGGCACAACGGCCGAAACAGTGTCAGGCTCAAGGGCACAACGGCCGAAACAGTGTGAGGCTCAAGGGCACAACGGCCGAAACAGTGTGAGGCTCAAGGCACAACGCGGCGAAACAGTGTGAGGCTCAAGGGCACAACGGCCGAAACAGTGTGAGGCTCAAGGGCACAACGGCCGAAACAGTGTGAGGCTCAAGGGCACAACGGCCGAAACAGTGTCAGGCTCAAGGGCACAACGGCCGAAACAGTGTGAGGCTCAAGGGCACAACGGCCGAAACAGTGTGAGGCTCAAGGGCACAACGGCCGGAACAGTGTGAGGCTCAAGGGCACAACGGCCGAAACAGTGTGAGGCTCAAGGGCACAACGGCCGGAACAGTGTGAGGCTCAAGGGCACAACGGCCGAAACAGTGTGAGGCTCAAGGGCACAACGGCCGAAACAGTGTGAGGCTCAAGGGCACAACGGCCGAAACAGTGCGAGGCTCAAGGGCACAACGGCCGAAACAGTGTCAGGCTCAAGGGCACAACGGCCGAAACAGGGAAGTGTGGGGTGGGCGGAGCCTCGTACAGACTCAGGACGCAGGTGAGATCACTAGATTACTCAGACATGAACAGAACTCCGAAGCAGAACACCCTGTCGGTCCTGTCGGTCCTGTCGGTCCTGTATCTGCTCCTGTCTCTTGTGTTGGACACCTGTCAGTTAAAGATTCACATTTGGATTTGTAGATAATAATGTTTTTTTTATTTTGTTTTCTCTCTTTCTTTGCTCCTGTCTCTGCTCCTGTCTCTGCACCTGCCTCTGCACCTGCCTCTTGTTGGACACCTGTCAGTTAAAGCGTGACATTTGGATTTCTCGTTAATGTCTTTCATCGTCGTTTTTAATGTTTACTCTGCGCTTCTTTCTCTGGTTCCTTTTCAGCGTCACAATAATAAACCCTGCGGGACGCTGCCCCCTGCTGAGAGGATGAGTGCCGTTTGAGAGCATTCTGGGTAATTACGGCGCCCGAATGGGACCGCCCGCCGCGCCATCGCCCCGAACGCCGCCGCCGCCGCCGCCCTCGTCTGCGCCGCCGCTGCCGTTGCCAAACGTGTTTACGACGATTTCGCACAAATACGACATTTGGGAAGAATTAGACGTTTTACCCAAGACTTAAAATAAATTCTGTCGTTTAAAATCATCCGGTTTTTGGTAAATTTGGGTTTAAAAAAGAATTAAGAACGTCAAGACCTGGACCGGGTTTAGACCTGGTTTAGTCCTGGTTTAAACCTGGTTTAGACCTGGTTTAGTCCTGGATTAGACCTGGTTTAGACCTGGTTGGGACCTGATTTAGTCCTGGTTGGGACCTGGTTTTATTTTTGCTGTTTGTTTTGTTCTCTAAACCAGGACTAAACCAAGTCTAAACCAGGACTAAACCAAGTCTAAACCAGGACTAAACCAGGACTAAACCAGGACTAAACCAGGACTAAACCAATTCTAAACCAGGACTGAACCAGGACTAAACCAGGACTGAACCAGGACTAAACCAGGTCTAAACCAGGACTAAACCAGGACTGAACCAGGACTAAACCAGGTCTAAACCAGGTCTAAACCAGGACTGAACCAGGACTAAACCAGGTCTAAACCAGGACTAAACCAGGACTGAACCAGGACTAAACCAGGACTGAACCAGGACTAAACCAGGACTAAACCAGGACTAAACCAGGACTAAACCAAGTCTAAACCAGGACTGAACCAGGACTAAACCAGGTCTAAACCAGGACTAAACCAGGACTGAACCAGGACTAAACCAGGACTGAACCAGGACTAAACCAGGTCTAAACCAGGTCTAAACCAGGACTGAACCAGGACTGAACCAGGACTAAACCAGGACTAAACCAGGTCTAAACCAGGACTAAACCAGGTCTAAACCAGGTCTCGTTTACAGTGACACAGTTTTAAAATTAGAGGAAACGGAGCGTTTCCTGTTTCCATATTTAGTTCTGGCTCCGCCCCCAGGTCCTTGGGATCTGCTCCAAAAACCGGATCAGTCCCAGACCTGCTCCTGAACCAGACCCAGACCTGGTCCTGAACCAGACCCAGACCTGCTCCTGAACCAGACCCAGACCTGCTCCTGAACCAGACCCAGACCTGGTCCCTGAACCAGACCCAGACCTGCTCCTGAACCAGACCCAGACCTGCTCCTGAACCAGACCCAGACCTGCTCCTGAACCAGACCCAGACCTGCTCCCTGAACCAGACCCAGACCTGCTCCTGAACCAGACCCAGACCTGCTCCTGAACCAGACCCAGACCTGGTCCCTGAACCAGACCCAGACCTGCTCCTGAACCAGACCCAGACCTGCTCCCTGGACCAGACCCAGACCTGCTCCCTGGACCAGACCCAGACCTGCTCCTGAACCAGTCCTAGACCTGCTCCTGAACCAGTCCTAGACCTGCTCCTGAACCAGACCCAGACCTGCTCCCTGGACCAGACCCAGACCTGCTCCTGAACCAGTCCTAGACCTGCTCCTGAACCAGTCCTAGACCTGCTCCTGAACCAGACCCAGACCTGCTCCTGAACCAGACCAAGACCTGTTCCTGAACCAGACCCAGACCTGCTCCCTGGACCAGACCCAGACCTGCTCCTGAACCAGACCCAGACCTGCTCCTGAACCAGACCCAGACCTGGTCCCTGGACCAGTCCCAGACCTGCTCCTGGACCAGTCCTAGACCTGCTCCTGAACCAGACCCAGACCTTCTCCCTGGACCAGACCCAGACCTGCTCCTGAACCAGTCCTAGACCTGCTCCTGAACCAGTCCTAGACCTGGTCCTGAACCAGACCCAGACCTGCTCCTGAACCAGACCCAGACCTGGTCCCTGAACCAGACCCAGACCTGCTCCTGAACCAGACCCAGACCTGCTCCTGAACCAGACCCAGACCTGCTCCTGAACCAGACCCAGACCTGGTCCCTGAACCAGACCCAGACCTGCTCCTGAACCAGACCCAGACCTGCTCCTGAACCAGTCCTAGACCTGCTCCTGAACCAGACCCAGACCTTCTCCCTGGACCAGACCCAGACCTGCTCCTGAACCAGTCCTAGACCTGCTCCTGAACCAGTCCTAGACCTGGTCCTGAACCAGACCCAGACCTGCTCCTGAACCAGACCCAGACCTGGTCCCTGAACCAGACCCAGACCTGCTCCTGAACCAGACCCAGACCTGCTCCTGAACCAGACCCAGACCTGCTCCTGAACCAGACCCAGACCTGGTCCCTGAACCAGACCCAGACCTGCTCCTGAACCAGACCCAGACCTGCTCCTGAACCAGACCCAGACCTGCTCCCTGGACCAGACCCAGACCTGGTCCCTGAACCAGACCCAGACCTGATCCTGAACCAGACCCAGACCTGCTCCTGAACCAGACCCAGACCTGCTCCTGAACCAGACCCAGACCTGCTCCTGAACCAGACCCAGACCTGGTCCCTGAACCAGACCCAGACCTGGTCCCTGAACCAGACCCAGACCTGGTCCTGAACCAGACCTAGTCCTAGTCCTGGGTTTCAGACCTCGCACCTCCTCGAGATAACGTCGTTAGGACCTGAGCGCTGATACTGACCCCTCCCCCTCTAGAGACATCACCCTGTGACATCATCAGGTGGTGCCACAGACTCGCTGCGGTTCTGGACTCGGGTTTTGTTTTGTTTCTCACATGTTTCGACTTTTGTTGGTCTGAAAATCTGAAATTTAAATCTGAATATTTGATCTAAAACGACTTAAAAAGAAACAAAAGAGAAGATTTAAGCGTTAGAAAACCAGGACTAAACCAGGACTGAACCAGGTCTAAACCAGGACTAAACCAGGACTGAACCAGGACTAAACCAGGTCTAAACCAGGACTAAACCAGGACTAAACCAGGACTGAACCAGGACTAAACCAGGTCTAAACCAGGACTAAACCAGGACTAAACCAGGACTGAACCAGGACTAAACCAGGTCTAAACCAGGACTAAACCAGGACTAAACCAGGACTGAACCAGGTCTAAACCAGGACTAAACCAGGACTTCAACAGGATTAAAACCAGGACTAAACCAGGTCTAAACCAGGACTGAACCAGGTCTAAACCAAGACTAAACCAGGACTAAACCAGGACTGAACCAGGTCTAAACCGGGACTAAACCAGGACTAAACCAGGACTAAACAAGGACCAAACCAGGGACTAAAATGGGACTAAACCAGGACTTCAACAGGATTAAAACCAGGACTGAACCAGGTCTAAACCAAGACTAAACCAGGTCTAAACCAGGACTGAACCAGGTCTAAACCAGGACTAAACCAGGACTAAACCAGGACTAAACCGGGACTAAACCAGGACTAAACCAGGACTAAACCAGGACTAAACCAGGGACTAAAATGGGACTAAAACAGGATTTCACTTTCAGCAGAGTAAAGAATGTGGAGTCTGGTGTTTTTAAGGAAAAGCTCCAACAAAGCACTTCCTTCCTCAGGTGCCCTCCCCATGTGTCAGATGCCCTCCCCGTGTGTCAGATGCCCTCCCCATGTGTCAGATGCCCTCCCCATGTGTCAGATGCCCTCCCCATGTGTCAGATGCCCTCCCGTGTGTCAGATGCCCTCCCATGTGTCAGATGACCTCCCCATGTGTCAGATGCCCTCCCCATGTGTCAGATGCCCTCCCCATGTGTCAGATGCCCTCCCATGTGTCAGATGCCCTCCCGTGTGTCAGATGCCCTCCCGTGTGTCAGATGCCCTCCCCGTGTGTCAGATGCCCTCCCCGTGTGTCAGATGCCCTCCCCGTGTGTCAGATGCCCTCCCCATGTGTCAGATGCCCTCCCATGTGTCAGATGCCCTCCCGTGTGTCAGATGCCCTCCCCGTGTGTCAGATGCCCTCCCCGTGTGTCAGATGCCCTCCCGTGTGTCAGATGCCCTCCCGTGTGTCAGATGTCCTCCCCGTGTGTCAGATGCCCTCCCGTGTGTCAGATGACCTCCCCATGTGTCAGATGCCCTCCCACTGTGTCAGATGCCCTCCCCGTGTGTCAGATGCCCTCCCGTGTGTCAGATGCCCTCCCGTGTGTCAGATGTCCTCCCCATGTGTCAGATGCCCTCCCCGTGTGTCAGATGCCCTCCCCGTGTGTCAGATGCCCTCCCGTGTGTCAGATGCCCTCCCGTGTGTCAGATGTCCTCCCCGTGTGTCAGATGCCCTCCCGTGTGTCAGATGACCTCCCCATGTGTCAGATGCCCTCCCACTGTGTCAGATGCCCTCCCCGTGTGTCAGATGCCCTCCCGTGTGTCAGATGCCCTCCCGTGTGTCAGATGTCCTCCCCATGTGTCAGATGCCCTCCCCATGTGTCAGATGCCCTCCCGTGTGTCAGATGTCCTCCCCATGTGTCAGATGCCCTCCCCATGTGTCAGATGCCCTCCCGTGTGTCAGATGCCCTCCCCATGTGTCAGATGCCCTCCCATGTGTCAGATGCCCTCCCCGTGTGTCAGATGCCCTCCCGTGTGTCAGATGCCCTCCCCGTGTGTCAGATGCCCTCCCGTGTGTCAGATGCCCTCCCATGTGTCAGATGCCCTCCCCATGTGTCAGATGCCCTCCCGTGCCGGGTTCTTTGGGGGAGTCTTGGCTCGGGTCCAGGTCTCATGAAAAGGCTTCAGTGAAATGAAAGAACAACATGCGCCTCTGTGGAATCTGAACAACAAGTCCTGGTTTAGACCTGGTTTAGACCTGGTTTAGACCTGGTTTAGTCCTGGTTTAGACCTGGTTTAGACCTGGTTTAGACCTGGTTTAGTCCTGGTTTAGACCTGGTTTAGTCCTGGTTTAGTCCTGGTTTAGACCTGGTTTAGACCTGGTTTAGTCCTGGTTTAGACCTGGTTTAGACCTGGTTTAGTCCTGGTTTAGTCCTGGTTTAGACCTGGTTTAGTCCTGGTTTAGTCCTGGTTTAGTCCTGGTTTAGTCCTGGTTTAGACCTGGTTTAGACCTGGTTTAGACCTGGTTTAGTCCTGGTTTAGACCTGGTTTAGAACTATTTTAGTCCTGGTTTAGTCCTGGTTTAGTCCTGGTTTAGCCCTGGTTTAGACCTGGTTTAGTCCAGGTTTAGTCCTGGTTTAGACCTGGTTTAGACCTGGTTTAGTCCTGGTTTAGACCTGGTTTAGACCTGGTTTAGTCCTGGTTTAGTCCTGATTTAGTCCTGGTTTAGTCCTGGTTTAGTCCTGGTTTAGTCCTGGTTTAGTCCTGGTTTAGACCTGGTTTAGACCTGGTTTAGACCTGGTTGAGTCCTGGTTTAGACTTGGTTTAGTCCTGGTTTAGTCCTGGTTTAGTCCTGGTTTAGACCTGGTTTAGACCTGGTTTAGTCCTGGTTTAGCCCTGGTTTAGTCCTGGTTTAGCCCTGGTTTAGACCTGGTTTAGTCCTGGTTTAGTCCTGGTTTAGTCCTGGTTTAGTCCTGGTTTAGACCTGGTTTAGACCTGGTTTAGTCCTGGTTTAGACCTGGTTTAGACCTGGTTTAGTCCTGGTTTAGTCCTGGTTTAGACCTGGTTTAGTCCTGGTTTAGTCCTGGTTTAGTCCTGGTTTAGTCCTGGTTTAGACCTGGTTTAGACCTGGTTTAGACCTGGTTTAGTCCTGGTTTAGACCTGGTTTAGTCCTGGTTTAGTCCTGGTTTAGTCCTGGTTTAGACCTGGTTTAGACCTGGTTTAGACCTGGTTTAGTCCTGGTTTAATCCTGGTTTAGACCTGGTTTAGACCTGGTTTAGTCCTGGTTTAGTCCTGGTTTAGACCTGGTTTAGTCCTGGTTTAGTCCTGGTTTAGTCCTGGTTTAGACCTGGTTTAGTCCTGGTTTAGTCCTGGTTTAGTCCTGGTTTAGACCTGGTTTAGTCCTGGTTTAGTCCTGGTTTAGTCCTGGTTTAGACCTGGTTTAGTCCTGGTTTAGTCCTGGTTTAGTCCTGGTTTAGACCTGGTTTAGACCTGGTTTAGACCTGGTTTAGTCCTGGTTTAATCCTGGTTTAGACCTGGTTTAGACCTGGTTTAGTCCTGGTTTAGTCCTGGTTTAGTCCTGGTTTAGACTCTCAGAGGGGGTCACAGTGAAATCTCCAAAAGGTCGATTCACAAACGCTGAACTGGATCATTTCTACGAGAGACTCTAAACCAACGTCCCCCAAACTTTTGTGTGGAGTTTAAAAACCCGGTGGAGCCTGAATCTGCAGTGTCGGTTTGTGAGGAGGAACCGTTAGAACCTCAGAGGAACATGTGGAGCTTTAGACCTGGAGAGTCGGTGTGAAGTTCACTCCGACGTGTGAAAGTGACGTGTGAAAGTGACGTGTGAAAGTGACGCGTTCACACCGACACGAGGAGAAACAAACTCTGACAAAACTATGACTGCGAACGTCTACAAACATCTACAAACATCTACAAACATCTACAAAAGTCTACAAACGTCCACAAACGTCCACAAACGTCTATAAACGTCCACAAACATCTACAAACATCTACAAACATCTACAAACATCTACAAACATCTACAAACGTCTACAAACATCTACAAACATCTACAAACATCTACAAACATCTACAGACATCTACAAACGTCTACAAACATCTACAAACATCTACAAACATCTACAAACATCTACAAACGTCCACAAACATCTACAAACGTCTACAAACATCTACAAACATCTACAAACGTCTATAAACGTCTACAGACATCTACAAACGTCTACAAACATCTACAAACGTCTACAAACATCTACAAACATCTACAAACATCTACAAACATCTACAAACGTCTACAAACATCTACAAACATCTACAAACATCTACAAACATCTACAAACGTCCACAAACATCTACAAACGTCTACAAACATCTACAAACATCTACAAACGTCTATAAACGTCTACAAACATCTACAAACGTCTACAAACGTCTACAAACGTCTACAAACATCTACAAACATCTACAAACATCTACGAACGTCTACGAACGTCTACGAACGTCTACGAACGTCTACAGACGTCTACGAACGTCTACGAACGTCTACGAACGTCTACGAACGTCTACGAACGTCTACGAACGTCTACGAACGTCTACGAACATCTACGAACATCTACGAACGTCTACGAACGTCTACAAACGTCTACAAACATCTACGAACGTCTACGAACATCTACGAACGTCTACGAACGTCTACGAACGTCTACGAACGTCTACAAACGTCTACAAACATCTACAAACATCTACAAACGTCCACAAACGTCCACAAACATCTACAAACATCTACAAACATCTACAAACATCTACAAACGTCCACAAACATCTACAAACGTCTACAAACATCTACAAACATCTACAAACATCTACAAACATCTACAAACGTCCACAAACATCTACAAATGTCTATAAACGTCTACAAACATCTACAAACATCTACAAACATCTACAAACGTCTACAAACGTCTACAAACGTCTACAAACGTCCACAAACATCTACAAACGTCTACAAACATCTACAAACATCTACAAACGTCTACAAACATCTACAAACATCTACAAACGTCTACAAACATCTACAAACGTCCACAAACGTCCACAAATGTCCACAAATGTCCACAAACGTCTACAAACGTCTACAAACATCTACAAACATCTACAAACATCTACAAACATCTACAAACATCTACAAACATCTACAAACGTCTACAAACATCTACAAACGTCTACAAACATCTACAAAAGTCTACAAACGTCCACAAACGTCCACAAACGTCTATAAACGTCCACAAACATCTACAAACATCTACAAACATCTACAAACATCTACAAACATCTACAAACATCTACAAACATCTACAAAAGTCTACAAACGTCCACAAACGTCCACAAACGTCCACAAACGTCCACAAACATCTACAAACATCTACAAACATCTACAAACATCTACAAAAGTCTACAAACGTCCACAAACGTCCACAAACGTCTATAAACGTCCACAAACATCTACAAACATCTACAAACATCTACAAACATCTACAAACATCTACAAACATCTACAAACGTCTACAAACATCTACAAACATCTACAAACATCTACAGACATCTACAAACGTCTACAAACATCTACAAACGTCTACAAACATCTACAAACATCTACAAACGTCTATAAACGTCTACAAACATCTACAAACGTCTACAAACGTCTACAAACGTCTACAAACATCTACAAACATCTACAAACATCTACAAACATCTACAAACGTCCACAAACGTCTACAAACATCTACAAACGTCTACAAACGTCTACAAACGTCTACAAACGTCCACAAACATCTACAAACGTCCACAAACATCTACAAACATCTACAAACATCTACAAACGTCTACAAACATCTACAAACATCTACAAACGTCCACAAACGTCCACAAACATCTACAAACATCTACAAACGTCTACAAACATCTACAAACATCTACAAACGTCCACAAACGTCCACAAACATCTACAAACATCTACAAACATCTACAAACATCTACAAACGTCCACAAACATCTACAAACGTCTACAAACATCTACAAACGTCTACGAACGTCTACGAACGTCTACGAACGTCTACGAACGTCTACAGACGTCTACAAACGTCTACAGACGTCTACAAACGTCTACAAACATCTACAAACATCTACGAACGTCTACGAACGTCTACGAACGTCTACGAACGTCTACGAACGTCTACAGACGTCTACGAACGTCTACGAACGTCTACGAACGTCTACGAACGTCTACGAACGTCTACAGACGTCTACGAACGTCTACGAACGTCTACAAACGTCTACAAACATCTACGAACATCTACGAACATCTACGAACGTCTACGGACATCTACAAACATCTACAAACATCTACGAACGTCTACGAACGTCTACGAACATCTACGAACGTCTACAAACATCTACAAACATCTACGAACATCTACGAACGTCTACAAACGTCTACAAACATCTACGAACGTCTACGAACGTCTACGAACATCTACAAACATCTACAAACATCTACAAACATCTACAAACATCTACGAACATCTACGAACGTCTACAAACGTCTACAAACATCTACGAACATCTACGAACGTCTACGAACGTCTACGAACGTCTACGAACGTCTACAAACGTCTACAAACGTCTACAAACGTCTACGAACATCTACGAACATCTACGAACGTCTACGAACGTCTACGAACGTCTACGAACGTCTACGAACGTCTACGAACGTCTACGAACGTCTACGAACGTCTACGAACGTCTACGAACATCTACGAACATCTACGAACGTCTACGAACGTCTACGAACGTCTACAAACGTCTACAAACATCTACAAACATCTACGAACATCTACGAACGTCTACAAACGTCTACAAACATCTACAAACGTCTACGAACATCTACGAACATCTACGAACGTCTACGAACGTCAGGACCAGAAAATCATGTTGGGTTTTGCTCACAGACTGAAACAGAAGTGCAGGACTGAACCAGGACTAAACCAGGACTAAACCAGGTCTAAACCAGGACTAAACCAGGACTAAACCAGGTCTAAACCAGGTCTAAACCAGGACTAAACCAGGACTAAACCAGGTCTAAACCAGGTCTAAACCAGGTCTAAACCAGGTCTAAACCAGGTCTAAACCAGGTCTAAACCAGGTCTAAACCAGGACTAAACCAGGACTAAACCAGGTCTAAACCAGGTCTAAACCAGGTCTAAACCAGGACTAAACCAGGACTAAACCAGGACTAAACCAGGTCTAAACCAGGTCTAAACCAGGACTAAACCAGGACTAAACCAGGTCTACACCAGGACTAAACCAGGTCTAAACCAGGTCTATACCAGGACTGAACCAGGTCTAAACCAGGTCTAAACCAGGACTGAACCAGGACTAAACCAGGACTAAACCAGGACCAGTGTTGGATGTCACAGTGGTGAGGGCAGTCACACCGTGTTACTGTAATGTGTTAAAGTAACGTAACTACTTTTTTCTGGTAAAAATAGTGTTGCTACTGAAAACTCGGTAACAAAACGTAGTTCTTCATAAATTCGGTGCAGCGTTTCTCTTCTGTGAGCGTGGGGCTGGTCTCCGCCGCGGTCAACAGTCGCGCCGGGAGCAGGAGGCCCCGTACCTGCTCGGGCGGACACGTTAAACCCAGAGCAGCGTGAGGCCGATCGAGGGTCAGACTGAGGGTCAGACTGAGGGTCAGAACTGTGAGGAACTCAAATCTGGGCCTTTGTAACAGGTTTGAACGAGCCTCAGACCTTTGTTCAGGCTCAGACCCTCAGAAGGACACAATAAATCTGTTTGCTCAGGGCAGATTTCAAAAACCTGCAGTAAAAAGTACGACTGCGGTAGTTTGGGCCAGTTCACCTGGAGCCTGAGGGCCAAAACAGTCGGTCTGAGGGCCACGTACGGACCCCGGGCCACAGTTTGGACCCCGGGCCACAGTTTGGACCCCGGGCCACAGTTTGGACCCCGGGCCACAGTTTGGACCCCGGGCCACAGTTTGGACCCCGGGCCACAGTTTGGACCTGCCTGTCTTAAACTTTCTCTGCAAAGTTCTTTTACACTTCCCCTCACGGTTCTCGTGGACTCTCGGCCTCAGACGGAGTTTACACCAAAAAGAACCAAAGGAACGAGGAACTTTCCACAGAAGAGAACCAGGACTAAACCAGAACTAAACCAGGACTGAACCAGAACTAAACCAGGACTAAACCAGGACTAAACCAGAACTAAACCAGGACTAAACCAGGACTAAACCAGGACTAAACCAGGACTGAACCAGGACTAAACCAGGACTAAACCAGAACTAAACCAGAACTAAACCAGGACTGAACCAGGACTGAACCAGGACTAAACCAGGACTAAACCAGAACTAAACCAGGACTGAACCAGGACTGAACCAGGACTGAACCAGGACTAAACCAGAACTAAACCAGAACTAAACCAGGACTGAACCAGGACTAAACCAGGACTAAACCAGGACTAAACCAGGACTAAACCAGAACTAAACCAGGACTAAACCAGGACTAAACCAGGACTAAACCAGGACTAAACCAGGACTGAACCAGGACTGAACAGGACTAAACCAGGACTAAACCAGGACTAAACCACGACTAAACCACGACTAAACCAGGACTAAACCAGGACTAAACCAGGACTGAACCAGGACTAAACCAGGACTGAACAGGACTAAACCAGGACTGAACCAGGACTAAACCAGGACTGAACCAGGACTAAACCAGGACTGAACAGGACTAAACCAGGACTAAACCAGGACTGAACCAGGACTGAACCAGGACTGAACCAGGACTGAACCAGGACTAAACCAGGACTGAACAGGACTAAACCAGGACTAAACCAGGACTGAACCAGGACTAAACCAGGACTGAACCAGGACTAAACCAGGACTGAACCAGGACTAAACAGGACTAAACCAGGACTGAACCAGGACTGAACCAGGACTGAACCAGGACTGAACCAGGACTAAACCAGGACTGAACAGGACTGAACAGGACTGGACTAAATGAGCGCTCTGTTGTGTTGAATCAGTTCTTTCTCTTGTCGCTGATGAAGTGAAACACACGAGTTTATGTTTCACACTGAAAGAACAGAGAGAAAAGAGAGAAAAGAGAAGAAGGGGATCGCTTATCGCAGTTTCTCTGTCGTGATTTACAAAATGTGTTCGGATTTAGTTTAGTTTACTTCAGTTTAGTTTAGTTCATGAGTTTACTTCAGTTTAGTTTAGTTCAGTTCAGTTCAGTTCAGTTCAGTTCAGTTCAGTTTAGTTTATCCGTTTCTTTTTCAGGGTCATTCCCGTAAACCCTGAGCTGCAGACTCGTGTTTGTCTCGGTTCCTTCAGTCCCTCAGGTCCGTGTCAGAAATGATGTAAACGTGACGTAAATAAAATCCAATAAAACGTAGATTAAAATAAAGATTCGTCCGGTCGATCGATACGTGAAACTTTAGACTCATCCTCACATCCAAACTCTGCTCACACTTTTACACTTTTATACTTTTACACTTTGACAATTTTACGTTTTCACACTTTACACTTTTATACTTTTACACTTTCACACTTGACACTTTTATACTTTTACACTTTACACTTTTACACTTTCACACTTTACACTTTTATACTTTTACACTTTCACACTTTTATACTTTTACAGTTTCACAGTTTACACTTTTATACTTTTACACTTTCACACTTTTATACTTTTACAGTTTCACAGTTTACACTTTTATACTTTTATACTTTCACACTTTTATACTTTTACAGTTTCACAGTTTACACTTTTATACTTTTATACTTTCACACTTTTATACTTTTACACTTTCACACTTTACACTTTTACACTTTCACATTTTACACTTTTATACTTTTACACTTTACACTTTTACACTTTCACACTTTACACTTTTACACTTTCACACTTTTATACTTTTACAGTTTCACAGTTTACACTTTTATACTTTTATACTTTTACACTTTCACACTTTTATACTTTTACAGTTTCACAGTTTACACTTTTACTCTCACACTTTACACTTTTATACTTTTACACTTTACACTTTTACACTTTCACATTTTACACTTTTATACTTTTACACTTTCACACTTTTATACTTTTAAAATTTCACACTTTTACACTTTCACACTTTACACTTTTATACTTTTACACTTTCACACTTTACACTTTCACACTTTACACTTTCACACTTTTACACTTTTACACTTTCACACTACACTTTTATACTTTTACACTTTTACACTTTACACTTTTACACTTTACACTTTTACACTTTACACTTTTATACTTTTACACTTTCACACTTTTATACTTTTATACTTTTACAGTTTCACAGTTTACACTTTCACACTTTTATACTTTTACAATTTCACACTTTTACACTTTCACACTTTACACTTTTACACTTTCACACTTTTACACTTTCACACTTTACACTTATACTTTTACACTTTACACTTTTATACTTTTACACTTTTACACTTTTACACTTTTACACTTTCACACTTTTATACTTTTACAATTTCACACTTTTACACTTTTATACTTTACACTTTTACACTTTTCCTGTTCATGCTGCAGGAGACAGGAGCTAACCACTCTGCCACAGCATCACCTCATGTCCCACACCTCCTCCTCCCTCCCTCCATCCTCCTCTTCCCTCCATCCTTCTCCTATTCCTGCTCCCTCCACCTTCCCTCCATCCTCCTCCTATTCTCCATCCTCCTCCCTCCATCCTCCTCCTCCTCCCTCCATCATCCTCCTCCTCCCTCCATCCTCCTCCTCCTCCCTCCATCCTCCTCCTCCTCCCTCCATACTTCTCCTCCTCCCTCCATCCTCCTCCTCCTCCCTCCATCATCCTCCTCCTCCCTCCATACTTCTCCTCCTCCCTCCATCCTCCTCCCTCCATCCTCCTCCCTCCATCCTTCTCCTCCTCCCTCCATCATCCTCCTCCTCCCTCCATACTTCTCCTCCTCCCTCCATCCTCCTCCTCCTCCCTCCATACTTCTCCTCCTCCCTCCATCCTCCTCCTCCTCCCTCCATCCTCCTCCTCCTCCCTCCATCCTTCTCCTCCTCCCTCCATCATCCTCCTCCTCCCTCCATCTTTCTGCTCATCATATAACTTGCTGACTCCCCTCTCTCTGTTCATCCTTCTCTCCTCTCCTCCCTCCTGACGCTGTTGTTCTGCTTACTCTCTCCTCTTTCTCTTCATCCTCCTCTCCTCCCCTCTCCCTGTTCATCCCTCTCTCCCTCCCTCCTCCTCCTCTCGTTCCGCTGACTCACGCTCTCCTCTCCTCCTCCGGGCTTCCGTACTCCGCACCTGAGCTCCGCATTCTGCACCGGGACACGTGACCGCGCACGTGCACGCGGATGCACTGGGGGGGTCCGGCCTCACGTGCGCGCGCTTCGTGCGTCGCCATTTTCGGGCCGCGCGCGCGCGTCACTGCGGACTCTCACGCACACGCACGCACGCTGCACCAAAACACGCCCCGGACACGCGACAGAGACGCGAGCGAGACGCAACAAACACGCCCCAAAACCAGGCGAAACTGCGGGAAACTCTGACAGCGCAGAAAGTAGCGGAATGTGCGGCCCTCCGAGCACGACCCAAAGAGCCCCAACCCAGTACTTTACCCGGACTGAACCCGGACTGAACCCGGACTAAGCCAGGACTAACCCGGGACTTAGGGGATGCCCGGCAGAAGTTGCAGAGGCATCATAAACCTGTGGGGCCAAACCCCGAGCGCAGCGGGACATAAACAAGTTAAAAACTAGTGGAGCCTAAACCAGGCCAAGACTGAAACCAGACCAAGTCTAAACCCGGACTAAAACAGAACTAAACCGGGTCTAAACTTGGCTCCAAACCAGGATCGTACCAAGGACACACCGTCCCAAACTCCGGCGGGACCAAGGCAGCGCAAACCGGGGCTCAATGATGAGAAAGTGGGACTAAACCAGGACTAGACCCGGATCCAGGTCTGGTCCAGATCTGGTCCAGGTCTGGTCCAGGTCTGGTCCCGGTCTGGTCCGTACCTGGGAGGATCTTGTCCGTGTCGCTCATGTCGCCCTCCTCTCGCTGCTCCGCGCCGCAGCTGCAACACGCGATGTTCCCGCTGCAGAGGGGCGCACAGGCGGCCGTGGCACCGGGACGAGCCGCTCAGGAGCCGCTCAGGAGCCGCTCAGGAGCCGTTGGAGGAGCCGCTGGAGGAGCCGCTGGACCGGGGAGCACCGGGGGCAGAGCCGGGGATGCTCCGGGGCTGTGGCGGGGCTGCGGGAGCTGTGAGGCCGGGGCAGAGCGCGCTGAGGCCGGGGTGTGGAGCCTGGAGCTGCGGTCGGACACTTCGGGACCCTCCCTCCGCAGAGTAACGGGACAGAGTTTGCGGAGAGGCGCCCCCTGCGGGTGTCCGGGGGAAGTGCGGGGCTCAGGGGCGGGAGGGGGCGCGAGGGACGGACCCCCCACCCCGCACCCCCCACGCGCGTGTCCGTGTGAAGCAGCGGGGGGCGGGATTCCGGTCATACTTCAGCAGAAATACTCCGGACTTAAAACACCGAAATGACGTGAGGAACCGGAGGAGACGAGCAGTTCAAATGAGGCCACAACATTAGCTGCGCCGAACTAGAGGGACCAGGTTACGGTTTGGGGCGGAGGGTAATAATAAAATTGGGAAAATTGGGTGTGTAAGATAAGATAAGATAAGTTATTCACAGTTAAGAGAACAGCAAGAAAACAGCAGCAACAGAAGCACAGAATTACTTAAAAATAGACAAACTCTATAAAGATGAGGATTATAACACTATATATATAATAAACTGCGGTCTTAAATTTCACAGTATTGTAGCGTGTCCTGGTAGTGATAAAAACAGATTCGGACAAAACGGAGTCTTGAAAATAAGAGTTCAGCTGAGTAAATGTTGAAGCAAAACGACTTTAACACAGTGAAAAACTGGGAAAAGTCCAGTTTGCAGTTTTCTGATTTAAGGTTTGGAGTTTCTTGGTTCAAAATGATGTAAAAGTAAAACACATATTCATTTAAGTGCAAATGTTTTTCATATTCTACTGATTTATATTAAAATACATTTTTTTAAAAGTCTCTGTAAAATTAAAAAACTAGATAAAAACCAGGTTTAGAAGGATAAATGTTTGTACAAAAGCTCAAATGACGAACGTGTGTCAGTACAGCCACATTTTCTTTATGTTTTGGTCGTTTTTAAGCCGCTTTTATGGATTTTACCGAAACTAATGACACATTTATACGATAATTACGTTTGTACAAAAGTTCAAATCGTCCACAGGTCTTGAGTGGGAGGGCATCCGGAGTAAAACACGTGCATAGTCCAACAGGCTCCTACAGCTCCGCATAAAACAGTGAGAGATACTGGACCACATGCATACTATAATACTCCCTACAACTGCACAACTCACGACTATGGAACAGATAAGAGATTTTTCCTCTTTGTTATTCTATTATATTGTGACGTCTGAGCTCCTGTGTCCACATCATTTCCCTGTGGAGCAATAAAGTTTGTCCGAGTCCGAGTCCGAGTCCGAGTCCGAGTCCAAGTCCAAGTCCAAGTCCAAGTCCAAGTCCAAGTCCGAGTCCAAGTCCAGTGAAATGTGTTTGAATATTCGGGGTGTGGTTCACCGGGGCGTCCACTAGAGGGAGCTGCTGCTGCACAAAAACTAAAGTAAAAGAATCACAAAGAATAAAAATAAATAAATCATCTGCTTAAAGCTGCGTAACATTTCTAGTCTCCATGGAGATGTTATTGCTTCGTCTAGAATGTTCCACGGTGCAGATGAAAGCCGTCACAATTACAGGTCAGATCTGTGGAGAGGAGTTATTGCACTTTTGGGCAACAGAAACACCCGGAATATAGAAATGTATAAATGTGGATATGTTTAAAGTCATAACACGGAACATTCCAGACTTCCACAGAGACGAGTAGGTAAAAATATTAAAGTACCTGTTTAAAAATGTACTTAAAGAGTCAAAAGTAAAACCTGAGATTTTATATTATTTATTATTACTTAGTTTTTATTTTATTTCAACTTGTACGTTTATATAATTCTGTTGTATTTTTGCTTTTTTTTTGCAACTTATTTTGAATTTCTTATCACCATTTATATTTTTGACTTGTATTTGCTGTATTATATTGTGACGTGTGAGCGTTTGGGTCCAGATCATTTCCCTGTGGATCAATAAAGTTGATCTAAGTCTAAATCTAAAAGTGTTTGGTGCAGATTTGGATGTTTAGTTCATTTTGGGGTTTTCAATGCAGATTTGTTCAGCAGAAACAACTGAATTGTTTTTTTTCTCCAGCTGTTTTTTTTTCTACATTTTTGTTTTATTTGTTCAAACTCTGAACATGTTAAAATAACCCTCCTCTTCTCAAACTGTCCTGAAAAGACTTTTAAAAACGCAGAAAAGTGAGTGAAAAACACTGACCTCCCCAAAGACGCGGCTCAAACCTGTAAAATGAGCTCCTAATGACGCTTCGAGTGTAAAAACTATAAAAACGCACAAAGTTTAAAGCCGCATTCCGTAACCTTTCCTGCTCGTTTCTATGGCGACGTCGCTGCTCTGCCCGGAATGTTCCGCAGTGCGACTTTAAACGGCAAAAAACACAAATCTAGTCGAGCTAAAATGACCTGGATTAAGAAAGTTTTACCAGGATTTGAGTAAATTTCACTTGACGAGTAAAATGAAGTCAGATTTTTGTACTTAAAATATGAAAATACATCTTTTACCACACTTAAAATAAGAAAAACAACAACTTTTTGCACTAAAATAAGAAATTTAATCAAATGTTGCTTGAGTTAAGACAAAAACACTTATTCCACTGCAGATCATTTCACTTGTCAAGAAGAATCGACTCAAATAATGTCAAATGTTCTTAATTTAAGTCATTTTAACTCACCTAGAGATAGTTTTTTTCCCCCAAATTGACTCAAACTTTAATAAAACTTTCTTAATTCAATTCATTCTTAACATGGTTCGATTTTAGTTTTTGCATTGCACCTCTGCACTGCAAAAAGGATTTTCTACCATAGTTAAACTGACTTGAATGAAGCAGATTCATCTTAAAAGATCAATTTTAAGATTTTTTTTACTTAATAAAATGAGATTTTATTTACCGTAAATTCCGGACTACAGAGCGCACCCTATTAAGAACCGCATGCTCAGATTTATGAAGAAAAATCAATTTTGTAATTATATGAGCCGCA
This sequence comes from Odontamblyopus lacepedii, assembly GCA_034769755.1. Classification (NCBI taxonomy): domain Eukaryota; kingdom Metazoa; phylum Chordata; class Actinopteri; order Gobiiformes; family Gobiidae; genus Odontamblyopus; species Odontamblyopus lacepedii. Next base: position 41,393,417 of record CM068354.1, on the reverse strand, counting down.
CCATATTATAAACCGCTGGCCAAAGACTAGGCGGGGGGTTCGCTTCTGCGTCCCCGCCGCCTGGAGCGCCTCCGGGATGGGCCGCGGACGCGGTCCCCCGCTGAACTCTGGGGACGGACTCGCTCACTGATGACACTTGGGACACACACGCGCCACAGGCACTTACACACCTTCACACACTTGGGACACACACACGCGACATGCACATACACACCTTGGCGCTCTGGGAATAAACCACGGTAGCGATCGCTTTAGCCTTCAGTCTGATTTGTACAGTGCGGCCGCCTGCTCTTTGCGTGTTAACCCAGTCCTCCAGAAAGTTTTCAAGCTCAGGCCATCTGCTATGGTTACCTCTGAAAGCTTTGGTTGTCTTTTTACACTGGCTCAGTTCTTCTTGCTGGAGCCTCCACCTTCGCACCATCTACTCGTTTATGCCAATTTTACGGGCAGCAGCTCGATTTCCTTCTTTAACTGCCAGAGTGATCGCTTTTAGTTTAAAAGCTGCATCATATGCTTTTCGTCTGGTATTCTCCATGTTGATGAGGGTTAGCAGAAAGACTGAAATAAGGAAGTTGTGATTAATCATACAATTTCATTGGACCTCAGTGAACTACTTATTCATTTTATTGGTCCATGTTTTTCCCGCGATGAAAAAAATAAATAAAAAAGCCGCTTCATATTACGAGCCGCAGTGTTGAAAGTGTAGAAAAAAAGTAGCGGCTTGTGATCCGGAATTTACGGTACTTGTTTCCAGATATTTCATCCTGATTTATCTTATCTCGATATTACAACTTATTCTCAGCACTTTTTATATTAACTCAGTCCAGGTTAAGCCTCTTTAACTTCCTTCTCAAACCAATAAGGGGAAAAATCTGTCCATAAATACTTGAAACTCGTGTTTTCTGCTTAGAACAAGATTCAGATTTCGTCTTGTTTTAAGGAAATTTGGTAAGTGAAAATTTCTTACTGCACTGGTAGAAAATTTCACTTAAAACAGGACAGTTTTACCTCAAAATTGTTTTTCTTTTCTTATTTTTTGATAGGCCTTTTTTGCAGTGTGGGTTTGAGGTGTTTACGCTGCAAAAAGCTTGTCCAAAATGTAAGACATAAACACTTAAATGTGGTGAAACGATCCGTTCCTGCAGCGAGATCATTTTACGTGAAAAGTTAAGTTAAAATAAACGACCTCTAGACGAGAATGAAGCGTCTCAGAACGAGTCAGGGGAGAAGAAATGTGAAAACAAGACGAAAAACCCGACAGAAGTTTGAAAATCTCTGCCCCAGTTTAGCGTCAGTGCAGCAGGACGGCCACCAGAGGGCGACATTACACCCCGACATCTGCGACGCACAGGGAGGGCATCTGACGCGGGGATAGAGGAGGGCGGGAGGGCATCCGTGTTCCTCGAGCGCGTTACAAAAGCGCCTCTTGAGTCTGAGATTTCTCCTCGGGCGTCTCCAGTCAAACGTACATTTTTCTGGCGGAGGTTTGAGATGTTTCGTCGGGGAGAGACTCTCGTCCTAATGACTCCCCGAGGCCGAAAATACGATAACGCCAACGACAAAACGCAATCACGAGCTCTGAGAAAACAAACTAAAGTCAAACGATTTTCTCACATGAAAGGGCTTTAAAGAGGAAGATGAAAAAGACGAGTTTATCGAGCAGATTTCAAATGGAAAAGGAGAAACGTCTGAGGAGGAAACGTCTTTGGTCGTGTTTTTATGCAGCGCTTTTCCACCTTCAGGGCTCAAAACTCACTCGGGCTGAGGCGGGTTCAGTGTTTTGCCCGAGGACACGACGGCAGCTTCATCGACAGGAGCTGGAATCGCACCTCCGACCTTCTGATCAGAGGACGAACGCTCTTCCGACCTGAGCTTCTGCAACCGCCAGGACGACTGTGAAAACGCACCGGGACAAAGTTTAAAGCCGCATTCTGTAACTTTTCCTGCTCGTTTCTACGGTGGAGACGTCGCCGCTCCTGCCCGGAATGTTCCGCAGTGCGACATTAAACAGCCTCACGCGGCAAAAAACAAATCTAGTCGAGCTAAAAATGACTTGGATGAAGAAAGTTTTATCACGATTTGAGTAAATTTCACTTGAGTAAAATGATCTGCATCTTTTACTACACTTAAAATAAGAAAAACAACAACTTTTTGCACTAAAATCAAGAGTTTTATAGTCGTGGAGGCGGCCGTCTGAGCGGGAACTCCCAGACTTCCCCCTCCCCAGACACCTCCTCCGGCTCCGGGGAGCGTCTGAAGCTCCGACATCATCACACGCTGAACACCAGAGCGTCGTTTAAAGTGCACACGGCGAGTCTCTAATCCGGACCTCATCTGGGGATCAAACCGGCTGCAAATATAAATGCTGCAGAAGTTTTCAGCTCGTCCAAGAAAAGGTGGAGGGAAAAGTGTGGAGACCAGCGGGACGTGTTAAGCCGGAGGAGTTTATTTAGCATCGATAACACGGCCCAGGGGCTTTAAAGAGAACAGAGTCTGTGAGTGTTCAGCCCCTTCCACAGGAGGAGTGTGGAGAGACTCTGAAGGTCACAAGGCACCAGTTATTAACATCATAATAATGATAATATTAATAATACATTTGATTTATGAGGCGCCTTTCTATGTTAGACAGAAACAGGCCACAGTTTAGACGCTGGTGCCAAGAGAAGATCCTGGTGTAAATACGCTTTGGTGAGTCAATGTTAAACATGGAGGATAAATGACTTAAATTAATACAATTATAAATCATAAGTTATAGTTTTACACAAATCAAAAAGCAATTTGTGAAGAAAAGTGTAAAAAATATAACAATAATAATAATAATAATGCATCAGTTTTACACAGCACTCTGATGACACTCACACTGATGACATCACAGCTGATTATTCCTTCACTCCAGACACTGATGATGACATCACACTGATGACGTCACACTGATGACGTCACACTGATGACATCACACTGATGACATCACGCTGATGACGTCACGCTGATGACATCACACTGATGACGTCACACTGATGACATCACACTGATGACATCACGCTGATGATGTGCCTTGCCTAAGGACACAACGACAGCTTTTGCCACTGGCCCCACTGTGGCACCTGGAATTCCCAGTGTCTCCATCCAAGTACTAACCAGGCCCTGCTGAGCTTCTGAGATCTGACGGGATCAGGCTTTAAAGAGCCGGTATGGCCACATGATCACGCTGATGACATCACACTGATGACATCACACTGATGACGTCACACTGATGACATCACACTGATGACGTCACACTGATGACGTCACACTGATGACGTCACACTGATGACATCACACTGATGACGTCACACTGATGACGTCACACTGATGACGTCACACTGATGACATCACACTGATGACGTCACACTGATGACGTCACGCTGATGACGTCACACTGATGACGTCACACTGATGACGTCACACTGATGACGTCACACTGATGACGTCACACTGATGACGTCACACTGATGACGTCACACTGATGACGTCACACTGATGACGTCACACTGATGACGTCACACTGATGACGCCACACTGATGACGTCACACTGATGACGTCACACTGATGACGTCACACTGATGACGCCACACTGATGACGTCACACTGATGACTTCACTGATGACGTCACACTGATGACGTCACACTGATGACGTCACACTGATGACGTCACACTGATGACGTCACACTGATGACGTCACACTGATGACGTCACACTGATGACGTCACACTGATGACGTCACACTGATGACGTCACACTGATGACGTCACACTGATGACGTCACACTGATGACGTCACACTGATGACATCACACTGATGACGTCACTGGGGGAATTCTGTCCAAATGTTCGGCATAAACGGGTCTTCTGATAGTTTTAACACGTTTTTTTTATATTTTCAGTTGTCATAAAATAAACTCTGTGTCATTAGACATTAGTTTTGTTTTTGGTGTACGTTGTTGTTGCTGTGGTAACGGTTATGGAAACGTGATGTCATAATTTAAAAAGTTGGAAATCTACAAATGTCCAAACTGAGAATGAAGCTGTACATTTTTATCAAACCTTAAATATGATGTTGTCTCCGCTTTAGTAAAATGAGGATTCTGTCATATGACCTCCACACGAGGCTTCCACAGAAAGATGAAGAGACAGACTGACCAATCACAGAGCAGGGCTGTGGTGTGGGCGGAGCCAAATCAACCAAAACAACCAAAACAACAAACAAATGGCGACGCCGACAGACGAACCTGAGCTGATTTTCCCAGAAACACAAAGTTCAGTTTGAGCAGAGTTCCCCAAACCTTCTGCACCACAGAGCGGTTTAACGTCGGGCAATATTTCCATGGAGCGGCCTTTAAATAAAGCTAGTAAAGCTAATAATGCTAATAAAGCAGGTTTTCCTCCAGGATCAAACTTTACTCCTGTGTTTTTCTTCTTCGTGCGTTTGTTTCTCCGCCTCCAGCTGTGACATCATCGCATCGGACCAATCAGGCGCTTTGTTTACGCCGCTGCTGCTGCTGCACTTTTACAAACGACACGGCAAGAAAAGTTCACACACCTCCCTCCCTCTTCCTCCGATCTCTCCACCCCCCCTCCCCTCCTCTCCTCCCTCCTCTCCTGTCTCCTCTCCTCGTCTCCTCCTCCCTCGTCTCCTCCCTCTCTTTTGTTAAACTCTTGTAGTTACTTCTCTTCATTAGGTAATTGCCACGTTTAGGCTTCATTTTGTGACAAAAGCCGCGAGTCTGCGTCCAGAGAGACGCCGAGTCTGAGCAGGTCCCGGTCTGGACTCTGGGCTCTGGTCTAGTCTCTGGTCTCTGGTCTAAGATCTGATCTGGTCTCTGGTCTGGACTCTGGTTTCTAGTCTAGTCTCTAGTCTCTGGTCTCTGGTCTCTGGTCTTTGGTCTGAGTCTGTGGTCTCAGTCTCTGGTCTCTGGTCTGGACTCTGGTTTCTAGTCTAGTCTCTGGTCTCTGGTCTCTGGTCTCTGGTCTGAGTCTGTGGTCTCAGTCTGTGGTCTCAGTCTCTGGTCTCTGGTCTGGTCTCTGGTCTCAGTCTCTGGTCTGGTCTCAGGTCCCTGGTCCCTGGTCCCTGGTCCCTGGTCCCTGGTCTCTGGTCTCTAGTCTTTGGTCTCTGGTCTCTGGTCTCTGGTCTCTAGTCTTTGGTCTCTGGTCTCTGGTCTCTGGTCTCTGGTCTGGTCTCTGGTCTCTGGTCTGGTCTCAGTCTCTGGTCTCTAGTCTTTGGTCTCTGGTCTCTGGTCTCTGGTCTCTGGTCTGGTCTCAGTCTCTGGTCTCTGGTCTCTGGTCTCTGGTCTCTGGTCTCTGGTCTGGTCTCAGTCTCTGGTCTCAGTCTCTGGTCTCTGGTCTCTGGTCTCTGGTCTCTGGTCTCTGGTCTCAGTCTCTGGTCTCTGGTCTCAGTCTCTGGTCTCTGGTCTCTGGTCTCTGGTCTCTGGTCTCTGGTCTGGTCTGAGTCTGTGGTCTCTGGTCTCAGTCTCTGGTCTCTGGTCTCTGGTCTGGTCTCTGGTCTCTGGTCTCTGGTCTCTGGTCTCTGGTCTCTGGTCTCAGTCTCTGGTCTCAGTCTCTGGTCTCTGGTCTGGTCTGAGTCTGTGGTCTGGTCTCGGGGGGGTCCTTTGGGGTCTTTTTGGGGTCTTTTTGGCGGTGTGGGCCCCTGAGTGTGTCTTTTGTCCGGAGGCGCTGGAGCGTTCAGGCCTTTGTCGGAGTAATGGACGGATGATTGGATTAGTGTTCACACAATTAGCACGAGAGCCTCAGAGGACCAGGACTCACCGGGACTCACCAGGACTGAACCAGGACTCACCGGGACTGAACCAGGACTCACCGGGACTGAACCAGGACTCACCGGGACTGAACCAGGACTGAACCAGGACTGAACCAGGACTGAACCAGGACTGAACCAGGACTCACCGGGACTGAACCAGGACTCACCGGGACTGAACCAGGACTGAACCAGGACTCACCGGGACTGAACCAGGACTCACCGGGACTGAACCAGGACTGAACCAGGACTCACCGGGACTCACCGGGACTGAACCAGGACTCACCGGGACTGAACCAGGACTGAACCAGGACTGAACCAGGACTCACCAGGACTCACCGGGACTGAACCAGGACTGAACCAGGACTCACCAGGACTCACCGGGACTGAACCAGGACTGAACCAGGACTCACCAGGACTCACCGGGACTGAACCAGGACTCACCGGGACTGAACCAGGACTGAACCAGGACTGAACCAGGACTCACCAGGACTCACCGGGACTGAACCAGGACTGAACCAGGACTCACCAGGACTCACCGGGACTGAACCAGGACTCACCGGGACTGAACCAGGACTCACCAGGACTGAACCAGGACTCACCGGGACTCACCAGGACTCACCGGGACTGAACCAGGACTCACCGGGACTGAACCAGGACTCACCGGGACAGAACCAGGACTCACCAGAACTAAACCAGGACTGAACCAGGACTGAACCAGGACTGAACCAGGACTGAACCAGGACTCACCGGGACTGAACCAGGACTCACCGGGACTAAACCAGGACTGAACCAGGACTCAGCAGGACTCACCAGGACTAAACCAGGACTGAACCAGGACTCAGCAGGATTGAGCGGGCCTGGACTAGACTGGGTTTAGACCAGGTTTTGACCAGGTTTAGACTAGGTTTAGACCAGGTTTAGTCCAGGTTTAGTCCAGGTTTAGTCCAGGTTTAATCCAGGTTTAATCCAGATTTAGTCCTGGTTTAGTCCAGGTTTGGTCCAGGGTTAGTCCAGGTTTAGTCCAGGTTTAGTAAAGGTTTAGTCCAGGTTTAGTCCTGGTTTAATCCAGGTTTAGTCCCGGTTTAGTCCAGGTTTAATCCAGGTTTAGTCCAGATTTAGTCCTGGTTTAGTCCAGGTTTAGTCCAGGTTTAGTCCAGGTTTAGTCCAGGTTTAGGTCAGATTTAAACCAGGTTTAGTTCAGATTTAGTCCAGATTTAGTCCAGGTTTAGTCCAGGTTTAGTAATTGTTGAGTCCAGGTTTAGACCAGGTTTAGTCCAGGTTTAGTCCAGGTTTAGTCCAGGTTTAGACAAGGTTTAATCCTGGTTTAGTCCAATTTTAGTTCAGATTTAGACCAGGTTCAGTCCTAGTTTAGTCCTGGTTTAGTCCAGGTTTAGTCCTGGTTTAGTCCTTGTTTAGTCCAGGTTTAGACCAGGTTTAGACCAGGTTTAGTCCAGGTTTAGACCAGGTTTAGTCCAGGTTTAGACCAGGTTTAGTCCAGGTTTAGTCCTGGTTTAGTCCTGGTTTAGTCCTTGTTTAGTCCAGGTTTTGACCAGGTTCAGTCCTGGTTTAGTCCTGATTTAGTCCAGGTTTAGTTAAGATTTAGTCCAGATTTAGTCCAGGTTTAGTCCAGGTTTAGACCAGGTTCAGTCCTGGTTTAGTCCTGGTTTAGTCCAGGTTTAGTTCAGATTTAGACCTGGTTTAGTCCTGGTTTAGTCCAGGTTTAGTCCTGGTTTAGTCCATGTTTAGTCCTGGTTTAGTCCTGGTTTAGTCCAGGTTTAGTCCTGGTTTAGTCCTGGTTTAGTCCTGGTTCAGTCCTGGTTTAGTCCAGGTTTAGTCCAGGTTTAGACCAGGTTCAGTCCTAGTTTAGTCCTAGTTTAGTCCAGGTTTAGTTCAGATTTAGTCCAGATTTAGTCCAGATTTAGTCCAGGTTTAGTTCAGATTTAGTTCAGATTTAGACCTGGTTTAGTCCTGGTTTAGTCCAGGTTTAGTCCTGGTTTAGTCCTGGTTTAGTGCTGGTTTAGTCCTGGTTTAGTCCAGGTTTAGTCCTGGTTCAGTCCAGGTTTAGTCCTGGTTCAGTCCAGGTTTAGTCCTGGTTCAGTCCTGGTTCAGTCCTGGTTTAGTCCAGGTTTAGTCCTGATTTAGTCCTGGTTTAGTCCTGGTTTAGTCCTGGTTTAGTCCAGGTTTTGACCAGGTTTAGACCAGGTTTAGACCAGGTTTAGTCCAGGTTTAGTCCTGGTTTAGTCCTGGTTCAGTCCAGGTTTAGTCCTGGTTTAGTCCAGGTTTAGTCCAGGTTTAGTCCTGATTTAGTCCAGGTTTAGTCCAGGTTTAGTCCTGGTTTAGTCCTGGTATAGTCCTGGTTTAGTCCAGGTTTTGACCAGGTTTAGACCAGGTTTAGTCCAGGTTTAGTCCAGGTTTAGTCCTGGTTTAGTCCTGGTTCAGTCCAGGTTTAGTCCTGGTTTAGTCCAGGTTTAGTCCAGGTTTAGTCCTGATTTAGTCCAGGTTTAGTCCAGGTTTAGTCCTGGTTTAGTCCAGGTTTAGTCCTGGTTTAGTCCTGGTATAGTCCTGGTTTAGTCCAGGTTTAGTCCAGGTTTAATCCAGATTTAATGCTGGTTTAGTCCAGGTTTGGTCCAGGTTTAGTCCTGGTTTAATCCAGGTTTAGTCCCGGTTTAGTCCAGGTTTAATCCAGGTTTAGTCCAGATTTAGTCCTGGTTTAGTCCTGGTTTAGTCCAGGTTTAGTCCAGGTTTAGTCCAGGTTTAGTTCAGATTTAGACCAGGTTTAGTCCAGGTTTAGTCCAGGTTTAGACCAGGTTTAATCCTGGTTTAGTCCAGCTTTAGTTCAGATTTAGACCTGGTTTAGTCCTAGTTTAGTCCTGGTTTAGTCCAGGTTTAGTCCTGGTTTAGTCCTTGTTTAGTCCAGGTTTAGACCAGGTTTAGTCCTGGTTTAGTCCAGGTTTAGTCCAGGTTTAGTCCAGGTTTAGTCCTTGTTTAGTCCAGGTTTAGACTAGGTTTAGTCCAGGTTTAGTCCAGATTTAATCCTGGTTTAGTCCAGGTTTAGTCCAGGTTTAGTTCAGATTTAGACCAGGTTCAGTCCTAGTTTAGTCCTTGTTTAGTCCAGGTTTAGACCAGGTTTAGTCTTGGTTTAGTCCAGGTTTAGTCCTGGTTTAGTCCTTGTTTAGTCCAGGTTTAGACCAGGTTTAGATCCAGGTTTAGTCCAGATTTAGTCCTGGTTTAGTCCAAGTTTAGTCCAGGTTTAATTCAGATTTAGACCAGGTTCAGTCCTAGTTTAGTCCTGGTTTAGTCCTGGTTTAGTCCAGGTTTAGACCAGGTTTAGTCCTTGTTTAGTCCAGGTTTAGACCAGGTTTAGTCCTGGTTTAGTCCTGGTTTAGTCCAGATTTAGTCCTGGTTTAGTCCTGGTTTAGTTCAGATTTAGTCCATGTTTAGTCCAGGTTTAGTCCTGGTTTAGTCCAGGTTTAGACCAGGTTCAGTCCTGGTTTAGTCCTGGTTTAGTCCTGGTTTAGTCCAGGTTTAGTTCAGATTTAGTCCAGATTTAGTCCAGGTTTAGTTCAGATTTAGTCCAGGTTTAGTCCTTGTTTAGTCCAGGTTTAGACCAGGTTTAGATCCAGGTTTAGTCCAGATTTAGTCCTGGTTTAGTCCAGGTTTAGTCCAGGTTTAGTCCTGGTTTAGTCCTGGTTTAGTCCAGATTTAGTCCTGGTTTAGTCCTGGTTTAGTTCAGATTTAGTCCATGTTTAGTCCAGGTTTAGTCCTGGTTTAGTCCAGGTTTAGACCAGGTTCAGTCCTGGTTTAGTCCTGGTTTAGTCCAGGTTTAGTCCAGGTTTAGACCAGGTTCAGTCCTGGTTTAGTCCTGGTTTAGTCCTGGTTTAGTCCAGGTTTAGTTCAGATTTAGTCCAGATTTAGTCCAGGTTTAGACCAGGTTTAGTCCAGGTTTAGTTCAGATTTAGACCAGGTTCAGTCCTGGTTTAGTCCTGGTTTAGTCCTGGTTTAGTCCTGGTTTAGTCCTGGTTTAGTCCAGGTTTAGTCCTGGTTTAGTCCTGGTTTAGTCCTGGTTTAGTCCAGGTTTAGTCCTGGTTCAGTCCAGGTTTAGTCCTGGTTTAGTCCAGGTTTAGTCCAGGTTTAGTCCTGGTTTAGTCCTGGTTTAGTCCAGATTTAGTCCTGGTTTAGTCCTGGTTTAGTCCTGGTTCAGTCCTGGTTTAGTCCAGGTTTAGTCCTGATTTAGTCCCGGTTTAGTCCTGGTTTAGTCCAGATTTAGTCCTGGTTTAGTCCAGGTTTATTCCAGATTTAGTCCTGGTTTAGTCCTGGTTTAGTCCTGGTTTAGTCCAGATTTAGTCCTGGTTTAGTCCTGGTTTAGTCCAGATTTAGTCCAGGTTTAGTCCTGGTTTAGTCCAGATTTAGTCCTGGTTTAGTCCAGGTTTAGTCCAGATTTAGTCCTGGTTTAGTCCTGGTTTAGTCCTGGTTTAGTCCTGGTTTAGTCCAGGTTTAGTCCTGGTTCAGTCCAGGTTTAGTCCTGATTTAGTCCTGGTTTAGTCCTGGTTTAGTCCAGATTTAGTCCTGGTTTAGTCCAGGTTTAGTCCAGATTTAGTCCTGGTTTAGTCCTGGTTTAGTCCTGGTTTAGTCCTGGTTTAGTCCAGATTTAGTCCAGGTTTAGTCCAGGTTTAGTCCTGGTTCAGTCCAGGTTTAGTCCTGGTTTAGTCCTGGTTTAGTCCAGATTTAGTCCAGGTTTAGTCCAGGTTTAGTCCTGGTTTAGTCCTTGTTTAGTCCAGGTCAGGACTAAACCTGGACTAAACCAGGACTAAATCAGGACTAAACCAGAACTGAACCAGGACTGAACCAGGACTGAAGTAGGTCTGGACCAGGTCTGGACCAGGTCTGGACCAGGTCTGGACCAGGTCTGGACCAGGTCTGGACCCACGTTCAGTTTTCTTCACTATATAAAGAATCATATTTGTCAAATAACAAAATTAAAATTTAATTCCTTGTTTCTCTTGTCTCCTAGCTCCTTGTCTCCTCTCTTGTCTCCTAAAGCCTCGTCTCCTAATGCCTTGTGTCCTCCTCTGTCATCTCCTAGCTCCTCCCCTCCTCCTCCCTTGTCTCTCTTGTCTCCTAACGCCTTGTGTCCTCCTCTCTTGTCTCCTAACGCCTTGTGTCCTCCTCTCTCGTCTCCTAGCTCCTCGTCTCCACCTCTCTTGTCTCCTAAAGCCTCGTCTCCTCCTCTCTTGCCTCCTAACGCCTTGTGTCCTCCTCTCTCGTCTTCTAGCTCCTCGTCTCCACCTCTCTTGTTTCCTAACGCCTTGTGTCCTCCTCTCTCGTCTCCTAACACCTTGTCGCCTCCTCTCTTGTCTCCTAGCTCCTCGTCTCCACCTCTCGTCTCCTACAGCCTTGTCTCCTAACGCCTTGTGTCCTCCTCTCTTGTCTCCTAGCTCCTCGTCTCCACCTCTCGTCTCCTAAAGCCTTGTCTCCTAATGCCTTGTGTCCTCCTCCCTTGTCTCCTAAGACCTTGTGTCCTCTCTTGTCTCCTAACGCCTCGTCTCCACCTCTCTTGTCTCCTAACGCCTTGTGTCCTCCTCTCTCGTCTCCTAGCTCCTCGCCTCCTCCTCTCTTGTCTCTCTTGTCTCCTGGCTCCTTGTCCCCTCCTTCCTTTTGTGCGGCCGCAGCAGATTCCTCTCGAGTGTGTTTCCTTCACAGACTCTTCACTTCTGCCTCTCCGTTCACACTTTTCTCTCCACTTCTTTTCAAACACATTTTTCAATCAAACATTTTTATCCTTTTTTGGGAAACGCCGGCGACGCCATCGGGACGACACCGGGAAACTGCGGCAGAAACTGGGAACTTTTCAGATTTTTGTTTTTGAAGCTTTTTGAAATATTTCGACAAAGACTCGAAGGACAAACAAAGGACACGTCAGGAAACTGGAAAGAATTTTTAAGAAGCAAATTACAGTTTTGGTGTGAAAATAAGACAATTTAGTTTAACTTTTTAGCTACAGTTTTTTATGAGGGAAATACAAATTATTTTCAAAAGATTTTTTAAAAAGAAAGCGGCCAAAATTGTTATAAAATTCAAATCGTTAAAATTAAAATAAAACAAATTGCCAAAAAAAAGAAAATAAAATAAATATTTCACAGCTCAGATTAAAACGGTAAGAATTCGGATTTTGAAACGGTCAAATCAAACTTTAAAAATCTGTAAAACAAAAATAAAAAAACGGTTTAAAATTGTGGAGAAAATTGAAAAATTCAGAAAATTGGAGAAAATAAAAAATAGCGCGACGAAAATTAAATTAAACTGAGAAAACAGAGCTTCACTTTGAGTAAATCTGTCCTGAGCGTCGTCCAAAAGGAGCAGAGACGATTCTGCCGGGAAAATGTGGTAAAATTTCAGATAATTATGTAAAAAAAATCTGTATTTACAAAAAAAAACGGTGAAGTTAAAATTGAAAAACCTCCAGTAGTGTCGGTGTAATCAAATGTGTCTCTGCGTGAAGTCTTTTTTAACAGTGCGACGTAAAAACAGGAAATTATAAAACTAAAATTTGTAATTTTAAACTCCAAAATTCCAGAAATTAAAACAGCAAAGGTTCGACTGTAAAAAAAAACACACGTTTATGTTTGATTCTATGTTTAAAAGCAGAAACAGGGCGAAAATCTGAGATGAAAAACCAGAATTTTAGATAAATGTTTTAAGATAAATGTGGAAATTTTAAACCGTAAAAGAAAAATAATAATAATTGTTGAGCTTTGTGTAAAAAAGAAGATTTGAATAACAAAATTAAATTCTGTTTGTAAAAATGTAAAGTATAAATAGTGAACAGTAGTAAACACAGATCTGTGCGTCGAGCAAAAGCAGAAATTTACAATAATTTCAGACAATTGCGCAAAAATGTAAGAATTTAAATTTAAATTCGAAGTCGGTTTTTATAATGTGAAACTGATCCACGTTTGTGCAAAAAAGTGAATTTGTGTCGCGTTAAAAAGGACAGAAGTCTGAGCTGAAAATATACACAGAAATTTGTGTAAAAAAATATAAAAATCTAAATAAAAAAGAGAACAATTTGGGGTAAAGTGGAAATTTTGAGAAATCTAAAGCTAAATTAAATGTTTGTGCATCGTTCAAAAGGGGAAATTTAGATAAAAAAAACAGTTTATTTCACGTGTGTGGAAAAAACTGGGACAAAAATGTAAAAAAAAAAAAATCGTAGAAATTTATAATTAAGTGAAAATTGTGAAAGCAACGAATCTATGTTTTTGGTTAAAAAAGAAAATTTAAAGAAGAAGTAGGACTAAAATCTGTTTTTCAAATCAAAATTGTTTCGGTAATTTGTGGAAAAAGAATAAAACCAAATAAAAAAAACAAGGAGAAATTTATAGAAAAGTGAAAATAGAAGAGACGGAGCAACGTTTGTGTTAAAAAGTGAAGTTTAATATTTTGCGTGTTGTTCGAAAGGACTAAATCTGGAAAAAAAATACTAAATCGTTTCAGGAATTTGTATAAAAGAGCAAAACAAAGGAAAAAGTCGGGTAGAAATTGAGATTAAAGTGTGAATCGTGAGTGAATCTGCGGCGCTGGACGTTTGCGGTGAAGTAAAGAGTGAGGAGGGTTTGAGGTTTGGTCCTGCGTGAACATCAGATCTGCTCAGATGAGCCTGAACCTGCAGAGAAACATCACACACGCTCCCGACGCTCCGAACGCTCCCAACGCTCCGAACGCTCCCAACGCTCCCAACGCTCCGGCCCACACGGAAAACCCTGCGGATTTACGCCGGAAAACCCGGAGCGGAGCGCGGGAGACGAGCCCGGGATCGCGGAGGAGGGAGTTCTGAACACTTTGGGGAAACTTTTGGACAAAAAAGAAAAACCGGAGCCGGAAAAATAAAAACGGAGACGCGGAGAAGAGAAAAGAGGCAGAGCCGAGGCACGAGAGCAAACCTGCTTTTACCACGCCGAGACACACAGGTTTTAAAGACGATTTTTAAAGATTTTTTTCACATTTTGAAGAATTTACAGGTTTAATTTTGAAAAACATTTACGTTTTTTGGGAGTTTTTATTTTTTTGACAATTTGCCGACGCACGGATCAAAACAAGGCAATTATTTAATTTATTCAGCCTGAAAGCTATAATTACTGACACGAAATAAAACAGATTTCAGATTATAAACGCTTATATGGATTTTAAAATGTACAAAACCACATTTGGCAAGGAAGATTTCATGGAATTTTTGGGAATTTCTGTGCGAATGATCCGTGTTTGAAGCCGGAACGTGCAGAAGAATTCCAATTCTCCACTGCCGCGTGACAATTCTGAAACTACAATTGAAAATCTTTCGTTTTGACACTGCGAGAATTTTGGATTTGCTCAAATGACGAGAGCCGACGAAGGAAAGTGAAAGAGAAACGGGATTTTTTTTTAAAAGCAACAAAACAAAACACAAGAATTCCCAGATTATTTTTTTTGTTTTGTTTGTTTTTGAATCCAGACACGTTTAAAATCATCCTGATTTCTTCACGTTTCGATTTGCTTTTATCCAGACGCTGAAAATGTGAGAATAGTTTAGCGCAAAATTGAAATCTAAAATGTGATTGTGAAAAGACGCAGCGTGTGGGAAAATGGAGCTCGTTAAAACCTGAGAACGTGACCGGAAAACCAAGAGGACGGACGCACGGCTCGAGACTAAAGAACGAAGAGTTTTTTACGGTTTGGAATTTTGTTTCTCGCGCCTGGAAAACGTTCGACAATTAAGCTAAAAACGAAGATCTGGAGAAAGAATTCCTACAGACAATTGACTGTGATGATTTTTTCCGCTTTTTCCTAGTGGGAGAAGATTTGGAAGTTAAGAAAATCTGCTTGGGAATGATTATTTTTTACATTTTTGGAATAAAACAAGGACTAAATCAAGAGAATTTGCTGCAAAAAGAAGCGAGGAGACGGATCAGAAATGTGCAAATGTTAAAAAGTTAAAACAATCTGTGGAAAAGTTGGAGTTTGACAATCTGCAAAAAAAAAATCTAAAATGTGGATTTGAAAAAGACGAAACTGAAGTGAGACGAGTTTCCGGACGGTTTTTCAGAGCTGTTTTTGTCTCGTGCGGGAAAAAAAAAAAAAACACCCTGGAAATTAAACAGGAACAAGCCCCAAAATCCCGACGAAACCCGAGGAGCGACGAAAGTCCGAACGGAAATCTGGATCAGGACAAAAGACTCGGGACAAAACCAGGTCTGAGTCACGACAAAACCAGGACCAAACCGGGACTAAACCAGGACTAAACCAGGTCTGAACTCGATCCACCTGCAGCTCTGGAACTCAGGAAGGTTTCATTTTAAAACAAAACTCAAACACAGGACAAAAGTTCACATTTCGAATCTGTTTTTGATTTGAAATTAAAGCCTGAAGTGGACGAGTTTGTCACGAGTTTTGCCCGAAAAAAAGGGATTTTTTTTTGTGGCTTGAAATAATGTTTGTTTTAAAATAAGAATCTGGAGTCACACCGGCGTTTTGTAAATGAAAAGTAGGAGATTTTTCGGCGACGTTTCCCCCGAAAAACGAGACGTTTTAAAACCACAAATGTTCTGACAAAATTCACTGAAAAAGTGGATTTCGAACCTTCAGTTTTCGGGACTTGTTTCGGAGGCGAACGTCCTGCACGATGGAGATGAGGTTCAGCTCGGATCTGGACCCGGTTCTGCTCAAGTCCAAGTCCAAAGACCCGACCAAGAACCCCGGAGCCCTGAAGAGTCCCGGCCTGGATCCCGGCCTGGACTCGGGTCTGGACTCGGGTCTGGACCGGGACCGTGGTCTGAACAGCGGCGGCTCCGTGGATCCGGAATACTGCCGACGCATCCTGGTCCGAGGTCAGAGCTCAGTTTCACTTTCACCTTTAATCGCAGAAAAACACAAATATATTTCACACAAATGTTTTTACGCACAATTTAATTTAAGACGTTTTTAAAAAAAAAAATTTCGTTTAAATTTAAAACATTTACGGGAATAGTTCAGGTGTGACGGATAAACCCGGAGCCTCGTGTGCGGCTCTGAAGGCCTCAGAGAGAAACACTTTAGCCCTTTCAAAAAACATCAGATTTAGTGTTTAATTGTTTATCGCTACGGCAACAGCTCATAAAACATGTGACTGCAGAATATTCCAGATGAACCAGGACTAAACCAGGACTAAACCAGGACTAAACCAGGACTGAACCAGGACTGAACCAGGACTGAACCAGGACTGAACCAGGACTAAACCAGGACTAAACCAGGACTAAACCAGGACTAAACCAGGACTGAACCAGGACTAAACCAGGACTAAACCAGGACTACACCAGGACTGAACCAGGACTAAACCAGGACTGAACCAGGACTAAACCAGGACTACACCAGAACTACACCAGGACTGAACCAGGACTAAACCAGGACTGAACCAGGACTGAACCAGGACTACACCAGGACTGAACCAGGACTGAACCAGGACTGAACCAGGGATTAAAATGTTATATTTGTGAACATGTTTTGATTTAAATCTAAATTTACGTTTAAAATAAAAACAGACATTTTAAAGCGGCTGTAAAAGTTCAGGTGTGTGAAATATTTACTGATCCTGGAGAGAGAAGCTGACGCACCTGAGCACAATTACCTAGTGTATGAACTCAAGTGTGTTCACTCCACTCCATTAACTCTAGAGTATTAACTCTAGTGTATGAACTACAATATATTAACTCTAGTGTTTTAACTCTAGTGAATTAACTCTAATATATTAACTCCAGTGTAGTAACTTCACTCCATTAACTCTAGTGTATGAACTCTAATATATTAACTCTAGTGTATGAACTCTAATATATTAACTCTAGTGTATGAACTCAAGTGTGTTCACTCCAGTGTAATAACTCCACTCCATTAACTCTAGTGTATGAACTCTAATATATTAACTTTAGTGTATGAACTCAAGTGTGTTCACTCCAGTGTAATAACTCCACTCCATTAACTCTCGTGTATGGACTCTAGTGTTTTAACTCTAGTGTATGAACTCTAATATATTAACTCTAGTGTTTTAACTCTAGTGAATTAACTCTAATATATTAACTCTAGTGTTTTAACTCTAGTGTATGAACTCTAATATATTAACTCTAGTGTATTAACTCTAATATGTTAACTCTAGTGTATTAACTCTAGTGTATTAACTCTAGTGTATTAACTCTAATATGTTAACTCTAGTGTATTAACTCTAGTGTTTTAACTCTAGTGTTTTAACTCTAGTGTATTAACTCTAGTGTATTAACTCTAGTTTAATAACTCTAATATATTAACTCTAGTTTATTAACTCTAATATATTAACTCTAGTGTATTAACTCTAGTGTATTAACTCTAAAGTATTAACTCTAGTGTATTAACTCTAGTGTATTAACTCTAAAGTATTAACTCTAGTGTATTAACTTTAGTGTATTAACTCTCCTGTATTAACTCTAGTGTATTAACTCCTGTATTAACTCTCCTGTATTAACTCTAGTGTATTAACTCTAGTGTATTAACTCTCTTGTATTAACTCTAGTGTATTAACTCTAGTGTATTAACTCCTGTATTAACTCTCCTGTATTAACTCTCCTGTATTAACTCTAGTGTATTAACTCTCCTGTATTAACTCTAGTGTATTAACTCTAGTGTATTAACTCTAGTGTATTAACTCCCCTGTATTAACTCTCCTGTATTAACTCTAGTGTATTAACTCTCCTGTATTAACTCTAGTGTATTAACTCTAGTGTATTAACTCTCCTGTATTAACTCTCCTGTATTAACTCTCCTGTATTAACTCTAGTGTATTAACTCTCCTGTATTAACTCTCCTGTATTAACTCTAGTGTATTAACTCTAGTGTATTAACTCTAGTGTATTAACTCTCCTGTATTAACTCTAGTGTATTAACTTTAGTGTATTAACTCCTGTATTAACTCTAGTGTATTAACTCTCCTATATTAACTCTAGTGTATTAACTCTAGTGTATTAACTCTAATATATTAACTCTAGTGTATTAACTCTCCTGTTAGGGGAAACGACTTTTTCCCTAAAGTTATAATATTTTATTTTCTGTTAATCTCTACGGAAACAGCGCTAAATTTACATAATTCTGTAACCCACGGAAACAACATTTGAAAAAACTGAACCGTAAAACTTTACAGAAAAATGTAAAATGTGAAATCAGATTAATTTAGGATTAGATTAGCTCAGATCAAATGAGACGTAGTAAAAGTGTCGTAGTTTTTGTCGTTAAACCCTACGGCGTGTGCCAGATAAAGTGTCGTAGTTTTTGTCGTTAAACCCTACGGCGTGTGCCAGATAAAGTGTCGTAGTTTTTGTCATTAAACTCTACGGCGTGTGCCAGATAAAGTGTCGTAGTTTTTGTCGTTAAACTCTACGGCGTGTGCCAGATAAAGTGTCGTAGTTTTTGTCGTTAAACTCTGCGGCGTGTGCCAGATAAAGTGTCGTAGTTTTTGTCGTTAAACTCTACGGCGTGTGCCAGATAAAGTGTCGTAGTTTTCGTCGTTAAACTCTGCGGCGTGTGCCAGATAAAGTGTCGTAGTTTTCGTCGTTAAACTCTGCGGCGTGTCCCAGATAAAGTGTCGTAGTTTTTGTCGTTAAACTCTGCGGCGTGTGCCAGATAAAGTGTCGTAGTTTTTGTCGTTAAACCCTACGGCGTGTGCCAGATAAAGTGTCGTAGTTTTTGTCGTTAAACCCTACGGCGTGTGCCAGATAAAGTGTCGTTGTTTTTGTCATTAAACTCTATGGCGTGTGCCAGATAAAGTGTCGTAGTTTTCGTCGTTAAACTCTGCGGCGTGTGCCAGATAAAGTGTCGTAGTTTTCGTCGTTAAACTCTACGGCGTGTGCCAGATAAAGTGTCGTAGTTTTCGTCGTTAAACACTACGGCGTGTGCCAGATAAAGTGTCGTAGTTTTCGTCGTTAAACTCTGCGGCGTGTGCCAGATAAAGTGTCGTAGTTTTCGTCGTTAAACTCTGCGGCGTGTCCCAGATAAAGTGTCGTAGTTTTTGTCGTTAAACTCTACGGCGTGTGCCAGATAAAGTGTCGTAGTTTTTGTCGTTAAACTCTGCGGCGTGTGCCAGATAAAGTGTCGTAGTTTTTGTCGTTAAACTCTACGGCGTGTGCCAGATAAAGTGTCGTAGTTTTCGTCGTTAAACTCTGCGGCGTGTGCCAGATAAAGTGTCGTAGTTTTCGTCGTTAAACTCTGCGGCGTGTGCCAGATAAAGTGTCGTAGTTTTCGTCGTTAAACTCTGCGGCGTGTGCCAGATAAAGTGTCGTAGTTTTCGTCGTTAAACTCTGCGGCGTGTGCCAGATAAAGTGTCGTAGTTTTCGTCGTTAAACTCTGTGGCGTGTCCCAGATAAAGTGTCGTAGTTTTTGTCGTTAAACTCTACGGCGTGTGCCAGATAAAGTGTCGTAGTTTTTGTCGTTAAACTCTGCGGCGTGTGCCAGATAAAGTGTCGTAGTTTTCGTCGTTAAACTCTACGGCGTGTGCCAGATAAAGTGTCGTAGTTTTCGTCGTTAAACTCTGCGGCGTGTGCCAGATAAAGTGTCGTAGTTTTCGTCGTTAAACTCTGCGGCGTGTGCCAGATAAAGTGTCGTAGTTTTCGTCGTTAAACCCTGCGGCGTGTGCCAGATAAAGTGTCGTAGTTTTTGTCGTTAAACTCTGCGGTGTGTGCCAGATAAAGTGTCGTAGTTTTTGTCGTTAAACTCTATGGCGTGTGCCAGATAAAGTGTCGTAGTTTTCGTCGTTAAACTCTACGGCGTGTGCCAGATAAAGTGTCGTAGTTTTCGTCGTTAAACTCTGCGGCGTGTGCCAGATAAAGTGTCGTAGTTTTTGTCGTTAAACTCTACGGCGTGTGCCAGATAAAGTGTCGTAGTTTTTGTCGTTAAACTCTACGGCGTGTGCCAGATAAAGTGTCGTAGTTTTTGTCGTTAAACTCTACGGCGTGTGCCAGATAAAGTGTCGTAGTTTTTGTCGTTAAACTCTGCGGCGTGTGCCAGATAAAGTGTCGTAGTTTTTGTCGTTAAACCCTACGGCGTGTGCCAGATAAAGTGTCGTAGTTTTTGTCGTTAAACTCTACGGCGTGTGCCAGATAAACGCCATCGGCTCAAAAATAATCTGTGGGAATAATTACACTTCAGGTTTTCCTGTAAAATAATCCCCCGAGCGTCGCGTTTAGTAAAATATAAACGTTCTGAATTCAGTGTTTGTTTCAATCACTTTGACCTTCGGCGTCGCACAGATCTGAGCACGAGCGACTTTTACCGTTTAAAAACCCGTTTCGGCTCAAACTCCTGATGAACGACAAATCTGAGACGGATTTTTGGGATTAAATTAGGATTTTTGGGATTAAATTAGGATTTTTGGGATTAAAAGTATTGTATTGTGTGGGAAGGATATTGGAAATTCATCAGAAAGACGACAGATCTGAGCGACCAGGACTGAACCAGGACTAAACCAGGACTAAACCAGGACTAAACCAGGACTATACTAGGTCTAAACAAGGTCTAAACCAGGACTAAACCAGGACTGAACCAGGACTAAACCAAGACTAAACCAGGACTAAACCCGGACTAAACCAGGACTAAACCATGACTGAACCAGGACTGAACCAGGACTAAACCAGGACTAAACCAGGACTGAACCAGGACTAAACCATGACTGAACCAGGACTGAACCAGGACTAAACCAGGACTAAACCAGGACTAAACCAGGACTATACTAGGTCTAAACAAGGTCTAAACCAGGACTAAACCAGGACTGAACCAGGACTAAACCAAGACTAAACCAGGACTAAACCCGGACTAAACCAGGACTAAACCATGACTGAACCAGGACTGAACCCGGACTAAACCAGGACTAAACCAGGACTGAACCAGGACTAAACCAAGACTGAACCAGGACTAAACCAGGACTAAACAAGGACTAAACCAGGACTAAACAAGGACTAAACCAGGACTAAACCAGGACTGAACCAGGACTAAACCAGGACTGAACCAGGACTAAACCAAGACTGAACCAGGACTAAACCCGGACTAAACCAGGACTAAACCAGGTCCAGACCTGGGTCTTGGTCCTCGTTAGTCTGGATCTAATCACTTTAACGAGTTTGTTTGATGTGTCAGTTCTGGTCTGATTCTTGTTTTGACAAATTCCTCTAATTTATGCGCATAAATTAAATACCACGACCATGAAACCGAACGAGAAACTCCCCGCGCCTCCTCTGCTCCTCCTCCAACCTCCTCCTCTGCTCCTCCTCTGACCTCCTCCTCTGACCTCCTCCTCCTCTGACCTCCTCCTCTGCTCCTCCTCTGACCTCCTCCTCTGCTCCTCCTCTGACCTCCTCCTCTGACCTCCTCCTCCTCTGACCTCCTCCTCTGACCTCCTCTGACCTCCTCCTCCTCTGACCTCCTCCTCCGCTCCTCCTCTGACCTCCTCTGACCTCCTCCTCCTCTGACCTCCTCCTCCTCTGACCTCCTCCTCCTCCTGTGTAACTCCTCCTGTGTAACTCCTCCTCTCCTCCTCCTCCTTCTGTGTAACTCCTCCTCCTCCTCCTCCTGTGTAACTCCTCCTCTCCTCCTCCTGTGTAACTCCTCCTCTCCTCCTCCTGTGTAACTCCTCCTCTCCTCCTCCTCCTCCTCCTGTGTAACTCCTCCTCTCCTCCTCCTCCTTCTGTGTAACTCCTGTGTAACTCCTCCTCTCCTCCTCCTGTGTAACTCCTCCTCCTCCTGTGTAACTCCTCCTCTCCTCCTCCTGTGTAACTCCTCCTCTCCTCCTCCTGTGTAACTCCTCCTCTCCTCCTCCTCCTCCTCCTTCTGTGTAACTCCTCCTGTGTAACTCCTCCTCTCCTCCTCCTGTGTAACTCCTCCTCTCCTCCTCCTGTGTAACTCCTCCTCTCCTCCTCCTGTGTAACTCCTCCTCTCCTCCTGTGTAACTCCTCCTCTCCTCCTCCTGTGTAACTCCTCCTCTCCTCCTCCCCTCCTCTCCTCCTCCTGTGTAACTCCTCCTCTCCTCCTCCTCCTCCTGTGTAACTCCTCCTCTCCTCCTCCTGTGTAACTCCTCCTCTCCTCCTGTGTAACTCCTCCTCTCCTCCTCCTGTGTAACTCCTCCTCTCCTCCTCTCCTCCTCCTGTGTAACTCCTCCTCTCCTCCTGTGTAACTCCTCCTCTCCTCCTCCTGTGTAACTCCTCCTCTCCTCCTCCTCCTCCTCCTGTGTAACTCCTCCTGCTCCTCCTGCAGACGCGAAGGGCTCGATCCGGGAGATCATCCTTCCCAAAGGTCTGGACCTGGACCGTCCCAAACGGACCCGGACGTCCTTCACTGCGGAGCAGCTTTACCGTCTGGAGATGGAATTCCAGCGGTGCCAGTACGTGGTGGGACGGGAGCGCACGGAGCTCGCCCGCCAGCTCAACCTGTCCGAGACCCAGGTTAGACCGGGGCTAGACCGGGGTTAGACCGGGGCTAGACCGGGGCTAGACCGGGGTTAGACCGGGGCTAGACCGGGGCTAGACCGGGGCTAGGCCGGGGCTAGACCGGGGTTAGACCGGGGCTAGACCGGGGCTAGACCGGGGTTAGACCGGGGTTAGACCAGGGCTACGCCGGGGCTAGACCGGGGTTAGACCGGGGCTACGCCGGGGCTAGACCGGGGCTAGGCCGGGGCTAGACCGGGGCTAGACCGGGGCTAGACCGGGGCTAGACCGGGGCTAGGCCGGGGTTAGACCGGGGTTAGACCGGGGTTAGACTGGGTTCAGACCGGGGCTAGACCGGGGTTAGACCGGGTTCAGACCGGGTTTAGACCGGGTTTGGACCAGGTTTAGTCAGAGTATTAGGTAATAAGTGTGGTGAGGGTGCGTGGGCTTTATAAATACAAGAGCACTTGTGGAGCAGCACTTGATGATGTCATGAGGTGGCTCATGTGTGTAAACGGCCTCTGTTCTGCTGCTTCAGGTGAAGGTTTGGTTCCAGAATCGTCGGACGAAGCAGAAGAAGGACCAGGGGAAGGACTCGGAGCTCAGGTCGGTGTCAGAAACGGCCGCCACCTGCAGCGTCCTGCGTCTGCTGGAGCAGGGCCGCCTGCTGACCCCAGGACTGACCCCGGGGCTGACCCCGGGACTGACCCCGGGGCTGACCCCCGCCCTGCTGCCCCACTGCGGGGGGTCGTCCGTGGGCTCCGCGCTCCGGCAGCACTCGCTCTCCCTCCACACCGGCTCTAACTCTCCAGCAGGGGGCAGTCCCCCGCGGCCGGCCTCCGCCTCCGCCCCGTCCGCCGCACACGGCCTGTTCGGGTTCCCCGTGCCCTCGCTGCTGGGGGGCGTGGCCTCCCGAATCTCCGCCCCTCTGTCTTTGGCGGGAAACCTCCACGAGCTGTCGGCGCGATACCTGAGCTCGTCTGCGTTTGAGCCGTACTCCAGAGGGGCGGGAAAGGAGGGGGACAAGAAGGGGCTGGACTGACCCCGAGTGACCCCAGAGACCCAGAGTGACCCCAATCTGACCCCAGACTGACCCCAGAGACCCAGAGTGACCCCAATCTGACCCCAGACTGACCCCAGAGACCCAGAGTGACCCCAATCTGACCCCAGACTGACCCCAATCTGACCCCAGAGTGACCCCAGACTGACCCCAATCTGACCCCAGACTGACCCCAGAGACCCAGAGTGACCCCAATCTGACCCCAGAGTGACCCCAATCTGACCCCAGAGTGACCCCAGAGACCCAGAGTGACCCCAATCTGACCCCAGAGTGACCCCAGAGACCCCAATCTGACCCCAGAGTGACCCCAGACTGACCCCAGACTGACCCGAGCCCAGACTGACCCCAGACTGACCCCAGACTGACCCGAGCCCAGACTGACCCCAGACTGACCCCAGACTGACCCGAGCCCAGTCTGACCCTCTGGACTCTGGGACCGCAGGTTCTGTTCATGTTCTTGTGTCTGTGTCTGTTCTGCTGTGGAACTGAAACTGTCCGAGGAAGTTCAAACTCAAAGTCGTTTAAACCGATGGCGCTCGCCGCTCCACAGACCCGCTCAGTCCAGTCGCCATGGAAACACCCGCCTGCGCTCGCCCAACAGGGATTCACCTGAAAATCAAAGCAAAATCATGAAAAGTTTTGGAATTTTTGGGGTTTTACATTTCCACAAATTCAGTAAAAATGGTCCAGAAGAAGGGCTCAGGTTCACGAAGGCGACAGGGAAAGAAAACCGACCAGAGGAGGTGGAGACGTCAAACATTTTACTCAAGCAAGAGCAACGCTTCCTCGAAATAAGATTCAAATAAAAGTAAAGTGGGTCAAACAACTGCTCAAGTTAAAGTAAAAAGTGTTTGAGAAACTGTAACATCTGATTTATAATTTGAAGTTCACTTTTACTCAAGTAACTGTACTGTTACTTCAATTAAAAATATTACTCAAGTAGAAGCAAAAGTATAATTTCTTTAAAAAGACTCAAGTAAATGTACTTGAAAACTCCCACCTCTGAAAATGCAAAAACACAAATTATTCACCCATTAGTAACTTGTTTAAGTTACAAAAATGTAAAAATGATGTTATTATTCTCTTTAGACACAGACAGACTTCTGGTTTGACTCAAAAGACGTTTATTTTAATAATTTGTGACATTATTTGACCAATAATTTCACAAATTCTCGAATTTTCTCCCGCCGTTTTGATTTTAAGCCCTCAAAAAATATTCAGTTTGATCGAAATTCACAAAAAAGAGAAAAAAAAAAGTGGGAATTGAAATCAAAAATTGAATCAAAAACAAAAACAGGAGCAGAATTTACTCAAATTTACTCAAATTAATGAGACAATTCTGAATGTATTTATGGAAAATGATAAAATTCTAATTTACACGTGTTTTTTAGGCCACATTTTCTGGTTGTTTCTTTTTTGATTTTCAATCTTGCGCTGATTTTTGTGCCAGATGCCCTCCCCGTTACAATTCAGTGAAATTTCTAGAACATTCCACGGAAAAAAGACCAAAAAAAAAAAACCATTGACTCTTGACGCTGAGCCACAAAACATCCAACTGCTCAAAATCACGTCACAGATTTTCTTTAAAAAATCCAGTAAATGAAATAAAATTGAGAAAATTCTTTGCAACATTAAAATTTTAGTCAGAAATTTCCTCAAGTGTTTCGTTTCCCAAGGCCACGACGACAAACAAACAAACAAAAAAACCAACAAACCGGAGAAACTGTCGCACATTTACTCAAATTCACCCGGCAATTCTGAACGTTTTGATCACAGTTTATTGAAAATCCCAACTCAATTTAAATGTTTCTGTTTGTTTTTTTCGCCACGGTCGTTTAGTTTTACTCTGGAGTGTGTCTGGAGTGTCGAGGACTGAACCGTTGACTCTTTGGTTAACGGGTGAGCCGCGTTTTCTATTGTTCAGGGTTTGGTTTTTTACAGTAAAGGAGAGTGAAGAGAACAGTGAAATTAAAATTAAAACTAAAACTGAAACAGAAATAGCCTCAAGTGTTCCACAAGGCCACGGAGACAAGAGCGCGGCGCAAATATATTTTTAAATCTCAAACAAAAGAACGAAATCGGGACAAAAAACGGGATTTTCAGTGTTCCGTGTTTTATTTATTGATGACGGAAATCCTTGAGCCGTTCGCGTATTTACGGCGGCTCTCCGCGCCACAGTCCCAGCCTCTCCTGCTTCATTTGATTGTCGAGGAAAATAACAAGTTTGCGCCGCGGCATTTTCAGAAATCTGCTCAAATTTAAAACCGAAACCAAATAAAAAACGCGAAAGTGGAATGTCCGAGGTCTGTGCAAGGCCGGGATAAAAACCTCTTTGTGACGAGCGGAACTGGGCGCGCTCACAAAGCCCTAATTAGCCGCTATTTTACCGCGGCGCCGATAATTGTGAAGCAAATGTGTCCTTTTGTGCGGCACCTGTTTGAATGAGGCGCCGCGCTCGGCTAACGCGCGCTAACGGCTGCACAGCATACGGGCTCCGTCTAATCGCTGGAGTTCTAATGGGGAATAATGAGATTTCGGAATATTTCAGGCCAATATTTGTAAACAGTTTATGATAATGTGGCTCCGGCGGCGGCGCAGATGCTGCAGGAGGCCGCGCGCTCTTTGCACTGAAATCTCTGGACTTTTGGGCAGCGCCTCCGCAAATGTTTTTACGACACACAGTTTTTTTTGTTTTTTTTGTACAAACAGATTTAAAACACTTTTAAAACAATTTAAATTTGGATTTTTTTTTCTCAACCAGTGTTTCAACACTGATGCCCAATGCCCTAGTTCAGTCCTGGTTTAGTCCTGGTTTAGTCTTGGTTTAGACCTGGTTTAGTCCTGGTTTAGTCCTGGGTTAGTCTTGGTTTAGATCTGGTCAAGATCTGGTTTAGTCCTGGTTCAGTCCTGGTTTAGTCCTGGTTTAGTCCTGGTTCAGTCCTGGTTTAGTCCTGGTTTAGTCCTGGTTCAGTCCTGGTTTAGACCTGGTTTAGACCTGGTTTAGTCCTGGTTTAGTCTTGGTTTAGATCTGGTTAAGATCTGGTTTAGTCCTAGTTTAGTCCTGGTTTAGTCCTGGTTTAATTTTGGTTTAGACCTGGTTTAGATCTGGTTAATCCTAGTTTAATCCTGGTTTAGTCCTGGTTTAGTCCTAGTTTAGTCCTGATTTAGCCCTGGTTTAAACCTGGTTTAGTCCTAGTTTAATCCTGGTTTAGTCCTGGTTTAGACCTGGTTTAGTCCTAGTTTAGTCCTGGTTTAATTCTGGTTTAGTCCTGGTTTAAACCTGGTTTAGTCCTGGTTTAGATCTGGTTTAGTCCTGGTTTAGTTCTAGTTTAGTCCTGGTTTAGTCTTGGTTTAATCCTGGTTTAGTGCTGGTTTAGACCTGGTTTAGTTCTAGTTTAGTCCTGGTTTAGTCCTGGTTTAGTCTTGGCTCAGTCCTGGTTTAGTCCTGGTTTAGTCCTGGTTTAAACCTGGTTTAGTCCTGGTTTAGATCTGGTTTAGTCCTGGTTTAGTCCTGGTTTAGTCCTAGTTTAGTCCTGGTTTAGTTCTAGTTTAGTCCTGGTTTAGTCTTGGTTTAGTCCTGGTTTAGTCCTAGTTTAGTCCTGGTTTAGTCCTGGTTTAGTCTTGGTTTAGTCCTGGTTTAGTCCTAGTTTAGTCCTGGTTTAGTCCTGGTTTAGTCCTGGTTTAGTCTTGGTTTAGTCCTGGTTTAGTCCTGGTTTAGTCCTAGTTTAGTCCTAGTTTAGTCCTGGTTTAGTCCTGGTTTAGTCCTAGTTTAGTCCTGGTTTAGTCCTGGTTTAGTCTTGGTTTAGTCCTGGTTTAGTCCTGGTTTAGTCCTAGTTTAGTCCTGGTTTAGTCCTGGTTTAGTCCTGGTTTAGTCCTAGTTTAGTCCTAGTTTAGTCCTGGTTTAGTCCTGGTTTAGTCCTAGTTTAGTCCTGGTTTAGTCTTGGTTTAGTCCTAGTTTAGTCCTGGTTTAGTCCTGGTTTAGTCCTAGTTTAGTCCTAGTTTAGTCCTGGTTTAGTCCTGGTTTAGTCCTGGTTTAGTCTTGGTTTAGTCCTGGTTTAGTCCTGGTTTAGTCCTAGTTTAGTCCTGGTTTAGTCCTAGTTTAGTCCTGGTTTAGTCCTGGTTTAGTCCTAGTTTAGTCCTGGTTCAGTCCTTGTTTAGTCCTGGTTTAGCCCTGGTTTAGTCTTGGTTTAGTCCTGGTTTAGACCTGGTTTAGCCCTGGTTTAGTCCTGGTTTAGTCCTGGTTTAGTCCTGGTTTAGTCTTGGTTTAGACCTGGTTTAGTCTTGGTTTAGTCCTGGTTTAGTCCTGGTTTAGTCCTGGTTTAGTCCTGGTTGGGTCCTGGCTCTCGGTTGCACAGATTTCCTGACAAAAGTGAAATCTTTCTTTTAAAAAAATCCTGAGTTCTGATTGGCTGCTGCAGCTGTCAATCACATTTACACATTTAAATAACCTGATCGTTTATTTTCACCTTTAAAATTCAGTTTCAGCTCAAAACCCGTTCTGTGTAGCTTTAAGTGCCATCGTTTATTAAGAAGAGTCATTAATCTTCGATGCTTTGGGGAAATTAAACGTTGTATTTAGCTTTATTTGAACTGGAATCAAACCATCGACCGTCATCGTTTTTCAGTATTACTCTAGAACCCAACACTAAGCTGTAAGTTGAATCCTAAAAATATTTAACTCTTATTTTAGTAATTATCTGAAACCATAAACTTAACTTTTGGCAACAACAACGTTCTCTCAAGTTCTAACGTTGTTCCTCATGCAAAAACCTGCCTGAAGAGGTTCTAGAGTCATTTATATATGTTTGAATAATCTAGAGATCTCTCCTGGGTCCTGAAGCCGGGAGGGCTCAGAACAAATCCAAACGCCGCAACACAACAAAAAGCCACAACACACCAACAAAAAACACAAGACGGAAGTGGCCGCGGGACGGACCGAGCGAAG
Source organism: Odontamblyopus lacepedii (assembly GCA_034769755.1). Lineage (NCBI taxonomy): Eukaryota > Metazoa > Chordata > Actinopteri > Gobiiformes > Gobiidae > Odontamblyopus > Odontamblyopus lacepedii. The sequence continues at coordinate 41,365,178 of CM068354.1, read as the reverse complement.
GAGGATCCAGCGGGAAATGATTTACGCCGGTCAGACCGCGACATCGGCCCTGGACACAGAACAATAAAAATCACTTTCACCCACGTTTCCAACTTCGTTCACTTCTCCGTTCCTTTACTTTTCACATTCTGCTTCTTCAACTTTTCCTGTTCGCTTCCCACTTGATCCCACAGAACGATAATAAAATCTGAAGACGAATCCAAGATGGCGCCTGTTGTTTTCGACGGCCTGAGCTCATTGGCGCATGACCACAAAAAAAAAGTTCACTTCCGCATTCACTTCCTTGTTCGCAGCCCAAGACTGTCGGGCTGTGACGTCAGAAACACCGTTCTGACCAATCAGAGCGCGAGCTGCTGGAGCGGAGCTAGCGCGGGCTCAGAGGGGGCTAGGCTAACTTTTACAGAGCAGATTTTTAGGCACTTTGACGATTAAATTAAAAAAAAAAAAAAATTTATTGTAAAAATACAGAAGAATCCCTACAGAATCCGGCCTTTCTGAAGCTGTGGACGCCCTGTCAGCCGGACACGGGCAGTTTGATTTCTCATAAAATACATTGTGCTTCTGTGGGAGATTTTTTTCTTGGGCTGCAGCTGCAGTTCCTCGCTCGGCCACACGTCTGCGGTCACGCATAGAGGGGGCGGGGCTTATCCAGCTCTTATTATACATCCATGTGTGGTCCTGCTCGCTCGGCCCGTCCCGCGGCCACTTCCGTCTTGTGTTTCTTTGGTGTGTTGTGTTGCGGCGTTTGTATTTGTTGTGAGCTTCTCCCGGCTTCCGTACTGTTCAAACCCGACATAAATCTCCATAAATACACAAAACCATGACACAAAACTGCACACGGCGACTCCACAAACCTGATGTGACGTGTTAGCGCTCTGAAGGGGAGTGAGTTAGCACCGAGAGCAAAAAAACAAAAAAAGAGAGGGGTGATTCAGAGCGTCAGAAACGTACGAAGTGAAGCTTATAAAACAGGTTAATCCGTTGTGTTTTGGGCAAATATAACTTTTCAAAACCATAAAAAGAACATGGAGATCTGAATATGGGACGTGTTACCGTTAATACCCCAGAAAAGTAAATACCCCGTCTCTACGAAGCAAAGGGGCAAATATATTTAACCCCTGAAGACCTAAGGGCAGTTTTAGAACATTTCTCCTCGCCTGGATTTTTTTTCTTAATTTTGCTTTTCAAACTGCCCCTTTTACCCCTAATGAAGTGTTCTACCTCCTTTTGTTCAGTCCAACCTGTTATTTCACAATCTGCTGCTGTAGTTGTGTCATGAGGCTGTGAGAAAAGCTACAGGACCAGAAATAGAGATGAAAAAAAAAACAGAAAATAAAATTCACACTCTTTTATACAAAACCCACAGCAAACATGTAGAAACAACTTTTTGGACATAAAAATGCTTAATTAAGTCCTTAGCTACAAAAATGTAAAATCTCAAGTCTGTAAGTAAATTAAAAATCTCCTTATTGCCCTAAAAACAAAAAAAGTGCAGTGGCTCCATGACTTTCCTGGTCCAGTCCTGGAAACAGCTCCTGTCAGGTCCAGGGCCAGAGCCACAGCACTTCTGCATTTCCAGGGTGGAAATTACATTTGGATTTGTTCATTTGGACTGAAATAAACCTTTAAATAAAAATAGAAACACACACCAAGATGTGTCATTTTCCATGTGTGTGAGAATTAACTCCACTTAGAGCGACTTTTTCCCTCGTTATAAACACACACAGTCAGAGGAGTCGACCATCTTGACTCACTTCACTCTTTGGCAAAGTTTGGCTCGATCAAAATGGACGGAGCGCATGAGTTTGGGGAAAACAAAGTTCCTGTTGGACACTCGTTTTGCTCACGTCATCACACAGCGTGAGTGTGACGTAGGATAAAGCCGCAGAAATGTACGGAAACCTCTGTGTCTGCACTTTCAGAGGGGAAAAGGACGTTTCTGTCTGTTACGGTTAGAAAGTTCTGCGCGGTTATAGAAAACATATTCTTCGGTATCGTGTACGATGTCGGTCTTCGAGGGTTAAGCAAACCTGGGTCCTCAAAATGTTTAAATCTGGATATTTCTGCGGCGTCTGGGCGGCGGTGTCTGTGTTCGTCGACGGTTTGGTGCGATTATTTCCCTTTTTTTTCGTACATTTGTGTCTTTTTGTTACTTTCATTTCCGTGTAAAATCATTGTGAAGTCGTGTGTTTTGGAGCGAAAAGAGGAATTTGGAATCAGCGCTCCAGCCTCGGGTCCGGAATGTGTTTGGAATTGTGCGTCCGGAGGCTGGAGCCGGACTGAGCCGAGGCGACGCTGAACGGAGAATCTGAAATCTTTATTTTATTGTAAATTATTCTGTTTGTTAGACTCGTGTGGGTGAGTGCGTGTCTTTTGGAGCTGTTCTTTGTGACTCGTGAAATGTGCGGTGAAAATGTGAAATATGTTCTGTAAATGAAGAAATTGTGTTTTTTAAATTTCTTTTATAAATGTCTCTATAAATTCAGAATTTGGAAACAATCTCAGGTTTTTTTTTTTGGTTTTGTGATTATGTGAATGATGTTTTTATGTGTCGAGAGCGGGATTCAAACCTCCAACCTTCAGATAAGTGGAGAAATGCTTTACTGAATGAGCTCCTGCCGCTCCTGTCTCCATGGAGACCAAACCAGCCCAAGTTCCAGGTCAGATCTGTGGAGAGGCGACCCCCGCGCACAGTCAGAACGTCTGATTTTCCAGGGATTTTTGACAGAATGCAAACACCAAACTGAGTAAAAGTGAGAAGTCTAATGCCGTACTTGGTAATAGTTCTGGCAAAACTGTAAAATCTCCAAGGAGACGACCAGAAAAGCTTCATAGTGTAGCTTTAGGTCACAAAATTAACCCTGTTTGTACTTAATACTTTTACAGTACGTCTGCATTATTCTTGTTAGACGTAAAATTAAAGGTGGATTGCGTACCTTTCCTGGAGGATGGTCCGTCACCTGAACGTTTAAACCTGTCTATCGTCATGGAGACCAAACCAGCCCAAGTTCCAGGTCAGATCTGTGGAGAGGCGACCCCCGTGCACAGTCAGAATGTCTGTTTTTCAGCTCTAAAACCAACTGTGATTGAATAAACGTAAAGTGGAGCTGTTCAATGTCACACTGTGGAACATTCCAGGCAGAGCAGTGACGTCTCCATAGAAACAAGCAGCAGAAATGTTACACAATGCAGCTTTAAAGCGTACACACAAAGCTACAGTATATACGAACACTTTAGTGCGAAGAAAGAGCTGCACTAAACGTGACCAGAGCTCTTATAAAGGTCTGTGGTAAAAAAAAAGGGCAGTGTGGGAGTTTGTAGTATAATCAAATATGAGGAAATTATCAAATTTCGCCTCATCCGGCATTGGTTTCTCTGGATAAACAATCTTCGTCGGCCATGGAAAAAGCATTACAAAAGTACTCCGCCTGCTCCCTCTGTTCTCTGAGGTCCGTTTATGTCCAGGGTTCTCGCTCTTTTTCACTCTTTCAAATTTTAAAACTTTTCCATGACTTTTTCAGGACGTGAAAGTGAATTTTCCAGGACTTTACGACACCTACATGTGTAGAATTTCTGAGACTTTTAGGGCTAAATATGAAATGGGAAGTCTTTCCACTCCCCTTGTGGTTTGGTATAGGGTTGGGTGGTAATGAGGTGAACCGACGTATCAGAAAGTCTCATCAGTATCAGTTTCATCATCATTATAAAAATCTGCATCAGGAGCTAAACCCACAGCAGGACTTTCTCCCTCCGCTCTCTCTCCTCTTCAAACGTGGTTCCGCTCGGAGATTTCCATCCACACGCAGCGAGGAAGAAGAAAAAAACCTGACTGACGCTTCGTGTGCGACGCTGAGCCCAAAAGTTTGTGATGGAGACGTTTTACTGAAGCCGAGAGTCGAGAGGGGACGAGGCTGAAGAGGAGAAAGTTCCCGAGGGCGAAGTCAGACTTTCACGGAGGAGACGGTAAAGAACAATTTATGGTTCTGATCCAAACGTGTTTGTGTGGACGTGCGGCTCCTACGCACAGCGTCCGACCTGCACCTCCCGAACTTTCTAACGACGCCTCAAAACGACGCAGACATAAGGGCTGTGATTGGTCCTCTGCACCGCTCTGCATTTCCTCCTCATTCTAGACTCTGAGGAATAATGTGTTTAATGCAGCTTTGGCTCATTTGTTTACGTTTTACACAAACCAAACTTCAAACCTCATGGCTCATTTGCATACAGCTCATTTGCATACAGCTCATTTGCATACCGTATAAGCGCCGATAAAAACGGCTCGTGCTCTGATGCTGATGCGATCGAACGAGCTGCAAAGTTTGGTTTGATCAGAACTTGTGCCTCATCTTCAAATCTAAAGCTGCGACTCTGTTTCTGAAGGTTTAGGAGCAGATACAGAATAATTCTTAGTCACAGTAAAACTGTAAACCCGGGAAAACACTGAGATGGTTTAACGGGATCAAAATTTGGATACCGACCAACCCTAGTTTGGTTAATAATTTTTAACATTCTAAATCCTGTCCTTCCTTCCTTTATTGTGTCTCTTTCATTCTTTTTAGACCTTATTGTGTCTTGTTCTGGTGTATGAAAGAGACACTAAAATTCCACAACTTTTCCAGGATTTCCATGACCATGAGAACCCTGTAATAGGGTTGGTCAGTATCTAAATTCTGATCCTGTTAAACCTTCTCAGCATTTTCCCAGGGTTTACAGTTTTACTGTGACTAAGAATTATTCTGTATCTGCACCTAAACCTTCAGAAACAGAGTCACAGCTTTATATTTGAAGATGAGGCACAAGTTCTGATCAAAACAAACTCTGCAGCTCGTTCGATCGCATCAGCATCAGAGCACGAGCTGTTTTTATCAGCGCTTATACTGTATGCAAATGAGCTGTATGCAAATGAGCTGTATGCAGATGAGCTGTATGCAAATGTGCTGTATGCAAATGAGCTGTATGCAAATGAGCCATGCGGTTTGAAGTTTGGTTTGTGTAAAACGTAAACAAATGAGCCAAAGCTGCATTAAACACATTATTCCTCAGAGTCTAGAATGAGGAGGAAATGTAGAGCGGTGCAGAGGACCAATCACAGCCCTTATGTCTGCGGCAGAGGACCAATCACAGCCCTTATGTCTGCGGCAGAGGACCAATCACAGCCCTTATGTCTGCGGCAGAGGACCAATCACAGCCCTTATGTCTGCGGCAGAGGACCAATCACAGCCCTTATGTCTGCGGCGTTTTGAGGCGTCGTTAGAAAGTTCGGGAGGTGCAGGTCGGACGCTGTGCGTAGGAGCCGCACGTCCACACAAACACGTTTGGATCAGAACCATAAATCGGGCTTTACCGTCTCCTCCGTGAAAGTCTGACTTCGCCCTCGGGAACTTTCTCCTCTTCAGCCTCGTCCCCTCTCGACTCTCGGCTTCAGTAAAACGTCTCCATCACAAACTTTTGGGCTCAACATCCACACGAAGCGTCAGTCAGGTTTTTTTCTTCTTCCTCGCTGCGTGTGGATGGAAATCTCCGAGCGGAACCACGTTTGAAGAGGAGAGAGAGCGGAGGGAGGAAGTCCTGCTGTGGGTTTAGCTCCTGACGCAGATTTTTATAATGATGGTGATACTGATACTGATGATACTTTCTGATACTGCGGGAAACCGAATTACTGCCCAAACCTACTTTGTATGTCACTTGCCCCTTTCTCAGCATCTGTAGGCCAATGTCACTATAATGCTAACACGCAATTCCTGATTCCTGGACGGTAAAACACGTCGTAATTACAGCGTGTTAATATTTGTTCTGTGGCAAACCCCATTTTCCTCAAATACATGGAAAAATCAAAAGAGTTTCATTCCGTCACTTTATTTCAGACTAAAAATACGTTTCTGAAATAACTGCTCGGGTAATCGCTTGTCACAGCCCCCCCTGGAGGCCGCACGCAGAGGAGCGCGTGTAAAAGCGCACAGTGGGGCTTTTCTGCTTCACAGCTTCGCACCAATTACCGCGGCAACGAGCTGTGACCAGGAGGGGGGCTTTGTGCAGAGGGGAGGGGGGACCACCAGCGCTCCTGACCCCCCCCCGTCGCCCCCGTCGCCCCTGTCGCCCCCCCGTCCCCCGTCCCTGCCCCTGTCTCTCCGCTCCGTCCGCAGAACTAAAGGATTCCACCTCATTGCTGAATTCCTGAACAGTGGAGAGACACATTCACGGCCCCGGGTTTTGTTACGGAGCGGCTTTGTGCAGCTCGGAAACGGGAAAGTGCCCGTTTCAGGACACAAACGTGGAACAGGCGCAAAAGCAAACAGGGAAAAACACAATCCACAGAGCAGAACCTTTCCTGGACGTGTTGAGAACGATCTGGAGCTGGAACAGAACGAGTATAAGAGCAAAGAGACCTGGCTTAGACCTGGTTTAGACCTGGTTTAGACCTGGCTTAGACCTGGTTTAGACCTGGTTTAGACCTGATTTAGACCTGATTTAGACTTGGCTTAGACCTGGTTTAGACCTGGCTTAGACCTGGTTTAGACCTGATTTAGACCTGATTTAGACCTGGCTTAGACCTGGTTTAGACCTGATTTAGACCTGGTTTAAACCTGGTTTAGACCTGATTTAGACCTGGTTTAAACCTGGTTTAGACCTGGTTTAGACCTGATTTAGACCTGATTTAGACTTGGCTTAGACCTGGTTTAGACCTGGCTTAGACCTGGTTTAGACCTGATTTAGACCTGATTTAGACCTGATTTAGACCTGGTTTAGACCTGGTTTAGACCTGATTTAGACCTGGTTTAAACCTGATTTAGACCTGATTTAGACCTGGTTTAGACTTGATTTAGACCTGGTTTAAACCTGATTTAGACCTGATTTAGACCTGGTTTAGACCTGGTTTAAACCTGATTTCGACCTGATTTAGACCTGGTTTAGACCTGGTTTAAACCTGGTTTAGACCTGGTTTAGACCTGGTTTAAACCTGGTTTAGACCTGGTTTAGACCTGGTTTAAACCTGGTTTAGACCTGGTTTAGACCTAGTTTAGACCTGATTTAGACCTGGTTTAGACTTGATTTAGACCTGATTTAGACCTGGTTTAGATCTAGTTTTAGACCTGATTTAGACCTGGTTTAAACCTGATTTAGACCTGGACCACTGAGGATTACACAGATATAAGGACACATGGGAATAGAAAAGAAAGTTCTCCCGTTTAATGTGGAAAATCAGGGTATGTTGTCTAAAGAAAGAAGGTTTTTATTAACACTGTAATGTCGGTGTTGAGTAAATGGGATGAGACATAATTTCTGCGAAAGAAGAAGAGACATGAGGATGGGGGCATGAGAATGGTCCAGTCCAGTTCACAATTGCCACGTGTACATCAGAGCTTTAATACCAAATAAAAATAATTTAACTCAGAATAAAAATGAATTAATAAATTCCGCTTTAAAAAGTCCATGTAAACCCTTAATTCTAATGAAAATGATTCTTGTGAATTAAACTTAATCCTGAAGTCAGTGGGTTTATTCTGATTTTAAAGCCGAATGAATTTCTTCCTGGATCATGTAAACGTTTCTTCTTCTTCAAAATAATCCCGGTGGTTGGAGCTCGTTGGCTCGTCCTTCGATCCGGCTCCTCCAGTCGTCTCTTGGGACTTTCCTCCACGTCTCTTTGGATTTGTGAGCGGGATGTGGGAGTGGGCTGAGGTGTGGCAGCCTCAGACTCAGTTTGTCTTCTTCCTCCTTCTCCCACACTCTTCCCTTCTCCTCCTCAGCTCACAGACGGAAAGCGTGAGGAGAGAATTCTCCAGCTGCTGCTTCATTATCATCAGAACCACTGCGGAAAAAGTTCTGATCGTGTTTGTGTCGGCGGCGAAACGACAAACCGAGATGACAGAAAAGCCGGGAGCAGCTGAAGTGTGGGTTTTCTTCCCAAAGACGGAAATACGTTTGTGTCGCTGTCCAATCAGAACCTTCCCCACTACAGACGCTGAGAACTACTAAATAAAGACCATTTAACCTGTTTCCGTGTAAACTCCAAGGAGAAGATTTTAATTCTGAACTATTTAATTCAGAACAATTAATTCGGATTTAAAAAACATCACGTCAGCAACTTTTTATTTAATCTATTTAATAGTTTTGTTGTCATTACAGTGCTGTGATTTGGAACTACGGCTCTTAAGGAGGTTTAACTCACTAATAGCACTTCACTTTTTTGTGTAATCAAATGCAAACATATAGAAATAAAATCTCACAAGATAATTTTCCACACGTGTGCACAATCTCACGAGATCTTGTCCCATTCTATTCTGGTATCGAGTATTTTCCTGAGCATCGAAATTGAGTTTAAATGTTTGTATTGCGAGAACATCACGTCTGATATTTGCCCTTTTTATCACGTCGACTCTCAGCCTTAAATTCCTGATGGAGTTTTGGTATTTTATTTGAAGTTGGCTCTAAATACGCGTGAAGAATATAAGCGTGAAGAACACTTTAGTCCACAGAGGCAGTGCAAGAATGTGACTGCGCTGCTCGTACTCTCGCTGCTCTTATCTTATCCGCCGTAAAACAAGGCCATGGATGAGCTCAGTTTAACGAGACGATACGGAGAAAATGACCAAAATCCAGATGATTTTTAGTCATATTAAAAACTGAAAAAGCAGAGGCGCCTGTGCGAGGCTCCGCCCACACGACAATTCCCCATAAATACACAAAAACACGACACAAAACTGGACAAACCTGATGTGATGCAGGAGTTTCATCAGTTTGGCTCTGAAGGGGGGGTGGTTTAGCACAAAGGGCAAAGGGAAAGGAGACTCCGAGTATCAAAAATGAAAGCGACACAGATAAAACATAGGATAAAACCGCCTCTCTTTAAGTAAAAGTGATTTATATGTTAAATGAGAGGAGTAATGAGGTCGTGATAAAACCATAAACACCAAAATCTGAGCAAAATTTGAGTTCTGAGTTTAAAGTTACCACCTTTTTCTTCCGGTGAGCGACTTTTATGAAACGAAAAGGCCAGAGAGCTGCGGGTTTTAGCGGCCGCAAGAAATGCAATAAATATAAGCGCCTTTTGCCTATAAAACATTTACAAAATTATTAGCGTATTTACAGTGATAATCGTGAGAGTGACCAGAATTTCGAAATAAAAAACTGCGACACTCTCGGCATGGAGGAGTTGGCAAGAATAAAATTGTGAAACGAGTGCGTGAGGAAAATTGTTCTGCACTCAGTCATGTTTTCCTTTGTGTTCTGGTCATTTTTAAGCAGATTTTTTTGTATTTTACTGAAACAAATGACGATTTATGCCTCTCTTTACTGTAAAAAAGTATTAAATTGGTCCAAAATAGGGACACGTGGGACATTTCTTGCATAAAACTGGGACAAATCAGTGGTTTTGCATAAATCTGCTGGGACAGGGGGACACAGGGCTCAAACCTGGGACTGTCCCGGGGAAACAGGGACGTCCTGTTAGTCCACAGCACATTTAAAGTTCAGCATAATTTTATTTATTTATTTTATTTTGTGTGTGTTTATTTTGGGCGAGTCATCACAGCAGAATTAACAACAACAAAAAAATGTACGTAAAGAAAATTGTTCTGCACTCGGTGACTCAGTATAGTCACATTTTCTTTGCGTTTTGGTCGTTTTTTAAGCATCTTTTCTGTATTTTACTTAAACAAATGACAGTTTATGTCTCTCTTCACTGTTGGTTGATATAAATTGGTCAAAAATAGAGACACTGGGACATTTCTTGTATAAAACTGGGACGAATCAGGATAAATTTAGGATAAATCTGCTGGGACAGAGCTCAAAAATAAAGTAAATAGGGACGTCTGATCATCCTAATAAAAGGCATTTAATTGAATAAAATTGTAGTTATTCAGCACAATACGTATGATTCAGGATTCATCCCACCTGGTGTAACTTCTTAGACAAAAACACTCGGCTGATTTGTTTTTTTTCTCTCATTTTGGATCATTTTATTGCACTGACATAATGCTTGGATGAATTGTGAGATAATTAATTGTGTTTAAGCTTCCCAAAGCCTAAACGTCATGTCATGTGCAGCGCAGTTATTCAAAGCATTCACACGTTACACACAGGCCCAAGGTCCGCCTCCTCTCGCCATTGTCCGCCTCTGCAGCGCCGCACAGCCCGAGCGCGCCTTTATCCCGCCATAGAGGCCCTTGAACCCGCGCCGCCGCCAACACAACGCGAGCGCGGCGCCGACACAGCGCTCTCCACATCCACAGCCCGGTGCTGAGGAGCCAGTCTTGACCCCCTGCACCTGACAAAGATGGCCGCTTGGCAGGAAATAAAAGTACAACGCCACTTGAGCCGCAGACGGGAGCGGAGACGTGTCCTTTTGTCCCGCGGGCTGAAGGTTGTCCAAATATCAGAACTGAAAAATGGACAAATTCAAAATGGAATCTCGAAAATGCGAAGCTATTGTTGTGTTCTGCTACGCTCGGAGCTGCAGCGCGCCGGTTTTCACCAGCTTCTCTCTTCAAAATGTTATTGCGTTTTAGTTGTCAGGATTTAAAAGGGAGGATTCATACTCTCCAAACTTTAGCTCCAAAACACTAAAAATTAAATAAATTAAACGTGTAAAACAGGGGTGTCAAACTCATTTTGGTCCGGGGGTCGTATGCAAACTACTTTGATCCCAAAACGGCCGGATCAGGAAACTCAGTTCTCTCTTCAAGTTATTGTATTTTTCTCCGTGTCTCGTAGTGGTGTTTAAGATTATATTCCTCGAGCAACGCCACTTGTTCCAAACACACTGAGCACAGATTTCCCATTCACCTCTGTCAACAAATAAGAATTAGACTATTTTTCTTGGGAAATCCTGAACTCAGCATCTGCTTTTCTCATTTTTTGACATTTTGCTGATGAGGGTCACGGTCGACAGTCAAAACAATCGTCCTTTAAGAGCGTTTGGAAAGAGGAAAGTCTTCATTTGTGCTGCTCTGGTGGGAGTCGCAACGTACAGAAACGCCGGAGACGCTGCTGTGCTGAACGGTGCAGAAAATTTACAGAAAAATCAGAAAATTTTAAGTATTTTAATAGAAAAATCAGCCGAGGGCCAAATTAAAGGTCTCGGAGGGCCGGATCTGGCCCCCGGGCCGCATGTTTGACACATGTGGTGTAAACCAATAAATAAGTAAATCTGGATGAGGTCGAGGCTTTAAAAACAAACAATGAAATCTTAAAATCAAACTCTAAATCGAACAGGAAGTCGGTGCAAAGACTTGAGGATTGTTGTAATATGTTCTCGGGTTTTTGGTTCCGGTTAAAAGTCGTGGACTTTTGGACTCGCTGCGAAAGGGAAAAGTGCGATTTGAGAGACGCTCGTGTAGAGTGCGTTACAGTCATCCGGAGACAAAATACAAGCGAAATAAAGCCCGTTCAGAAAGACTAAAAGATAAAAAGATCTTGTCGCATCCTTAGTATCGAGTACATCTTCTAGCACGTTACGCTCGGAGCTGCAGCGCACGTGTTTTCACCAGCTTCTCTCTGCGTTTAGTTGTCAAGATAGTCAGATTTAAAAGAGAGACATACTGGATTCATACTTTCCTAACGCTGGCTCGAAAAGTCTTAATGATGATTTACTCGCCTCTGTTGAACTGTACACGGGCTGGATCATAAGATTCATATAGATTGTGTAAATATTAGAGGTGTAACGATATCCAAGTCTCACGATACGATACTGTTACGTATGAACCGTTCTGGTCCTGGAGGAAACAGAAGGAACCTGTTCAGACTGATTCTACAATTACAATAAAAACTCCATTTCCTGATGTGGATCGGACACAGTTTTGTGCAGGTGAATGTGACTCGTCTCCAGGACCAGAACGTTGGTGCTGCTCAGTCGTTTCTCTGATGCTCGTCGTCGTTTCCTTTAATCTTTCGTCTTTCTTCCCTCGATCGTTGTGGATAAATTCTTCATTAGTCCAGACGTCCCTGTTTCCCCGGGACAGTTCCAGTCCTGACCCTGTGTCTCTGTCCCACAGATTTACACAAAACCACTGATTTGTCCCAATTTTATAAGAAATCTACAGATACAGAACCTTTGGCACGTTTTTCTAGTTGTTGCAAATTTACAACATGCCCAAATTTCCATTATTTTTTTTTTGCTATAGGTAAATTATAATAATCTCAACTTAATTTACCATCTGCTTAAAGGCAAAAACACGCACAAAACATTTGTTCACACACATTTATATAACTTCAGGCATTAAGAGGTTCATTCCGCACTCGATTCACCATTTTATTATAACTGACCAACAAAAAACATGGATCCCAGTTTTTTATTTAGATTTTTTCATGAAGAATGTTTCCTTGTTGGTTGAAGATTTGGTGATGGGGCAGATTCATGAAGCTGCTGGAGAAAACGACAGACACTCACACAGATATTTTTCCATAGAAAAGCACTGACCGGAAGTCGTGTAACGCAGCAGCACTTCCTGCCGTTGTGAAAAGGTCCATTTCAGATGCCACCTGAGCTCTCACTCTATTCGCCTGATGAAGGCCCAGTGCTGAAACGCTGTACGACCTAATAAATCTCACATTTTGCAAGTAAAACAGCGTGTTGGATTTTTCTCTGTAGATTAATATGAAGGAATAGTCTCAATACTCAAAAAACGCTCTTTCTTTAGATAATCTCCTGTGAGTTTCCACATTAAACAGTAGAACTCTCTGTTCTATTCTCATGTGTCCTTATATCCAGGTCTAGGTCTAAACCAGGTCTAAACCAGGTCTAAACCAGGTCTAAACCAGGTCTAAACCAGGTCTAAACCAGGTCTAAACTAGGACTAAATCAGGTCTAAACCAGGTCTAAACCAGGTCTAAACCAGGTCTAAACTAGGACTAAATCAGGTCTAAATCAGGTCTAAACCAGGTCTAAACCAGGTCTAAATCAGGTCTAAACCAGGTCTAAACCAGGTCTAAACCAGGTCTAAACCAGGTCTAAACTAGGATTAAATCAGGTCTAAATCAGGTCTAAACCAGGTCTAAACCAGGTCTAAACTAGGACTAAATCAGGTCTAAATCAGGTCTAAACCAGGTCTAAACCAGGTCTAAATCAGGTCTAAACCAGGTCTAAACCAGGTCTAAACTAGGACTAAATCAGGTCTAAACCAGGTCTAAACCAGGTCTAAACTAGGCCTAAATCAGGTCTAAACCAGGTCTAAACTAGGACTGAATCAGGTCTAAAACCAGGTCTAAACCAGGTCTAAACTAGGACTAAATCAGGTCTAAATCAGGTCTAAACCAGGTCTAAACCAGGTCTAAATCAGGTCTAAACCAGGTCTAAACCAGGTCTAAACCAGGTCTAAACCAGGTCTAAACTAGGATTAAATCAGGTCTAAATCAGGTCTAAACCAGGTCTAAACCAGGTCTAAACTAGGACTAAATCAGGTCTAAATCAGGTCTAAACCAGGTCTAAACCAGGTCTAAATCAGGTCTAAACCAGGTCTAAACCAGGTCTAAACTAGGACTAAATCAGGTCTAAACCAGGTCTAAACCAGGTCTAAACTAGGCCTAAATCAGGTCTAAACCAGGTCTAAACTAGGACTGAATCAGGTCTAAAACCAGGTCTAAACCAGGCCTAAACCAGGTCTAAACCAGGTCTAAACCAGGTCTAAACCAGGTCTAAACTAGGACTAAACCAGGTCTAAACCAGGCCTAAACCAGGCCTAAACCAGGTCTATGGGCGTATACTTTTTAAATACCGGAACCTGCTCGAAAAAGATCTAGTTTTGACACTAGATTTAATATTGATTAGTCGGGATGTGCATAATTTGCTGTGGATCTGGCGATACGATACTTATCACGATATTTCTGTCCTGATTCAATATATCAGGATATATCCTGATACTAAAACAAAGGAGAATATACTGTCGAGTACACATCATGAAGAACAAAACTGTTTACTTTTTACATCATGAAAATAGTAAATGGAACTTATGAACGCATTTTGAATCAATACGAGAATCGCGCAATGAAATATCATAATATAGCACTGAATCTATGTTTTTTCTTACACCCCTATTGATTAGTATCTGATTTTTGATAACACATTTCATATTATGCATTTATGAAGTCTAAATAGCTAAAAAAAAAAAGAATAATTGCTGCATTTATCGATTGGCAAAGTAAACGTTTTGTTGAAAAATTGGTCCCTCCTGAGTGGGCAATGTGGAGGAAATCTCTTACTTTGTTTTCTGTTGTGATCTATTTAAGCTAAAGAAAGTATTTTATGGGTTTAGAAAACGATTAACTAAGAACCGCTAAAGCGTTTCTGTGTTCCTGCCACATGTGATGGATCACTGCTCTGTCTTTGTCCAGTATCGTTAAAACAACGAGCTGCTGCTTTGCTCATTCTCATCATTTAGAACAGTGAGATCCTTGGGGGTAAATCTGCTCGACGCCTCAGCTGCACCAGGCGAGTCGTCTCTGTTTGGAGGTTGTTTAGATACTGTAGTTTGTTCTACCTCATGTTGATGTTATGACGTTGTCGACTGTATAAGAGCCTGTTTTGGTTTTGCCGTTCAGATCAGGGAGAGACGGACTTTGCGTGAAGTCGCCTCATCAAACGCAAATCTACACAAAAACTGTCCTTCGTTTGTGCTTCGTTTGTGCTGCAAAAAAGTTTCGTTTGTGCTGCTTTAGTTTTGCAGAAATTAACGATTCTTTTACTGGTCAAATTGGGGTCAGACCCACAGGAAGAAGAAAAATGCTCGAAAATGCCTAAAATGGAGTCAATCGTTTGTGCTGCAAAAAGTTTTGTTTGTGTGATTCTGGTTCTTCAGATATTTGCAGTTTTATTTTCGGCCAATGACGTCGTCCAGAACCTCAGAATGTGAAATAAAGCTCAGAACAGCAAGAAAATTATAGAAAACGTTTGTATTTGTTTTGTGCTGTGACAATTTTCATTTGTGTGAGTTTATTTCTAAAATTATTCATTATTATTTCTGTGGTAATTACAGGACGTCATTTCTGCTCAGCTGACGGAGACAAACTCCACAAAATCAGTGAAGAGAAACGACCTGAGGCTGAGGAAAAGTCTGTTTCAGTCTTTAGTCTTTTGCTTTTGATTCAGATTTTATAATAACAGACTTTTCCTCAGCCTCAGGTCGTTTCTCTTACCACAGAAATAATAATGAATAATTTTAGAAATAAACTCACACAAATGAAACTGTCACAGCACAAAACAGCACAAACCAAATACAAACGTTTTCTATAATTTTCTTCCCGTTTTGAGCTTTTTTTCACATTTTGAAGTCATCAGCCGAAAATAAAACTGCAAATATCTTGAGCGTTTTCGAGCATTTTGAAGCTTCCTGTTGGACTGACCCCAATTTGACCTGTAAAAGAATCATTAATTTCTCCAAAACTAAAGATAAGATCGGACTTTATTGATCTCGCAGTGGAGAAAGCACAAACTCTATTTAACATTTTGACATCATCGGGCGAAAATAAAACTGCAAATATTTTAAGAACCAGAATCACACAAACGAAACTTTTTGCAGCACAAACGAAGCACAAACGACTGACATAGTTTTTGTAGGTTTGCGTCTGACGGGGCGACTTCACGGAGGTGCCTTGCGTGAGGGACAGGAGGTTTCGTTTTCATTTTCTCTGTAATTGCGCGCACAGTTGCTTTAATGAATCCAGACTCTTTGATTTTGATTCTCCTCAGATTTAAAAATCCACAACAGGCGTCGTCGTCACATTTTCACATCCATCACCACGAGCGGCGGTGAACAGGTCAGAGCCCGAATCACAGACGAACCGTGCGCTCTGCCCCAAAACTGCACAGAGACGAGGGGGAAGAGGAGGCGAGACGGGAACAATCAGGCCATTTGAACAGCACTCGCAGCACGCCGCAAAAACACGCCGCAAAAACACGCCGCAAAAACACCACGGACTGATCACAAGCGAGGAAAGAGGAGCCTCTGGTGTCCGCAGACCTGCAGCTCTCCTCAGGGACGTTCATCACAATTGAATCAGAATCACAATTTGAATGGGCACGATGATCAAACCGCAAAGGCCGCAGTTTGTGAACAACCACAATTTCCTCAAACACCCTTCTTCTGGACACCCGCTGCTGCTGATGCTTAACATGTGAACAGAATTCTGATTAAAACATGAATTGCAAATCTAATCCTCACAAAATCCCTGAAATCAGGAAGGAATTATTGACCTGAAACCCATAAAAATCCTTAGAATACAGAACAAGTGGGAGATATAAGAATACCAAAAGGGTTATTTAAGTGTTACTATATCATATCAAAACATATTTTTAAATAAAAAAACAGACATTCGTTTTTGTCCACCTTGGCACTAGAATGTTAATGTCTCTTTTGTCATTTTTCAGACTGTAAACAATAAATAGTGGGTTTATTCATTTTGTGGGTTTATTTCATTTTGTTTTGTTGTTGTTTTGCTATTTCGTTTTGTTTGTTGTTGTGATCTTTTTGAAGGTTAATTCACCAAAAGAAAACAGTTTAAGACTTAATAAGTTTACTACAGCAGAATTTTACTTGGTTCCTGAGGCTGACAAACTTTAAAAAATGTATTATATTGTCTAACGTCTAAAAAATATTCATTAGTTTACTTGTTGGTGGTGGCCCTGTAGAACTTTTACTAATTGGACACGTGCATCAGAGGCAGAAATTACAATAGTTGGTACAGTAGGTGGAAATATATCCTGAAAGTATTTTGTAGGGTGACCAGACGTCCCTATTTACCCGTTATAGTCCCATTTTTGAGCCTTATGTCCCCTGTCCCACCATATTTATCCAAAACCAGTGATTTGTCTCAGTTTTATACAAGAAATGTCCCGTGTGTCGCCATTTTGGACCAATCTGATCCTTACCAACAGTAAAGAGAAGCATGAATTGTCATTTGTTGAGGTAAAATACAGAAAATCTGCTTAAAAACGACCAAAACACAAAGAAAACGTGACTGTACTGAGTCACATTAGGGCCGAGTGCAGAACAATTTTCCTTAATTATGCACTTGATTCACAATTTTATTATTACCAACCCAAACCGGGGATGTCCCAGTGTTTTATTTTGAGTCGCCTATTTTAATAATTATCATATTAATACTGTATGTGTTTAATGGGTGATCAGACACAAGCTGCTGGATAAACAAACTTTAACCATGTGTCCCTCCTCAGATGAAGGTTTAATCTTATCTCACCTGGAGCTGGAGGGTCGGGTCTGGCAGACACGTCCTTTACTGTCAAATTTGGGGCTCCCCTTTGTTCTGGAGTTCCTCAGGGCTCTATTCTGGGGCCAGTCCTCTTTTCGTTGTACCTCCTGCCAACCGTTGAGTCAAATTTTAAAAAAAACATGGTACCACTTCTACGCTGATGATTCCCAAATCTATTTGCTGCTCAAGAAAATGAATAACAGCCCCTGGCACCTCTGCTGAAATGTGTAGATGACGTCAAGGCTCGTTTGGCTATGATTTTTTTTTGTTAAATGGACTGAGTCAAAATGGAAATTGTTGTTTTTAAACCAAGCATGACTAATTTACAGTTTGACACGGACTCTTTTTAAGAATATATACTGCCAAAAAAATTAAAGGAAAACTTTGAAAACGCATCAAATTTCGATATGAAAAAAAAAATATATATGTTGGATATCTGTTCAAAGAATGTCTTACAAATAATGGGCAATGTCTTAGGAACAAAAGGATGTCGCCTTTCTTAAATTTTCTGCCTACAGAGGTCTTCATTTTTTTTTCATATTGAGCTCTGTTGTATTTTCAAATGTTCCTTTAATTTTTTTGAGCAGTGTACTAAACCTACTGCCTAAATTCAGTGGTTACAGTGGTTAAATTCAGTTTTTATCACCTGCTGTGCTTATCCTCAAATCGGTTTTATTTTTTAGTGATTTGGAGCGGGTGATCCGTGCTTTTAACTCTACATGTCTTGATTACTGTAACGCCCTGTGCACTGGCATCAGCCAAACTCACCTAATTTTACTATACTGTTCATGTTTTTGATGCAAAAATAAAGCCCTCAGGTGGAGGAGTTCCAGTATCTCGGGGTCTTGTTCTCAGTGAGGGGAGGATGGAGCGTGGCGCTGACAGGTGGATCGGTGCAGCGTCGGCAGTGATGCGGTCGCTGTATCGGACCCGTTGTGGTGAAGAGGAGCTGAGCCCAAAGGCAAAGCTCTGGATTTACCTCAGTCACGTTCCTCCCCTCACCTGTGGTCCTGACTCTGGGGAACGACCGAAAGGACCAGATCGAGATACAAGTGACACAAATGAGTTTCCTCCCTTAGAGACAGGGTGAGGAGCACGGCCACATGGGAGGAGCTCGGAGTAGAGTCGCTGCTCCTCCGCGTCAAAAGGAGCAGCTGAGGGGTTCCGGGCATGTCCCAGTGGGAGGAGGCCCCGGGGAAGACCCAGGACACGCTGGAGGGACTCTTTCTGGGCCTGTGAACGCCTCGGGGTCCAGGAGGAGCTGGAGGAAGTGTCTGGGGTGAAGGAAATCTGGGAGGCCCTGCTTAGACTGATGCCCCCGCGACCCGGCCCCGGATAAGAGGAAGAAAGGGGATGGATGTATGTTTTTTTTAATTGACTTGCTCGTTTATTTGATGCTTTATTTTATTTATGTGTTCATTTATATTGTGCTACTCTGTGCAGCACTTTTGAGACTGTGTTGGTAAAATGTGCTATACAAATAAAGTTGGATTGGGTTGGATTATTAAACTCGTAAACCCGTTTCATCGGTATATTTCTCAGGTTTTATTTTGCCTGGTCGTGTCCTGGGGATTCTGCTGTACTCACTTCCAGTTCCGTGCTGTCACATGACTCCTCTGCTCGGCCTCCTCTCGGCTCGGCTCTCTCTGCTTCCCCGGACTCCTGCACCTCTTCAGCGGCTTCTCTGCAGCTTTCTCCCCGGATCATGACCGCTCTCGTCGCGAACCGAGGCATGGACAGCCTGTCTGCGGCGGCCCGGACCCACACGCAGGCGGTGACCCGAAACTACATCTCCCAGCCCCGGCTCAGTGAGTACCAGCCCCGCTGCAGCAGCCCGGGCTCTGCGGCTCCTCAGGCGGCTTTTCCTCTGCAAACAGGAGACAATCTGAACAAAAATGCATAGACTACAGCCTGCTTTTCACACTTTACATACAAACAATCTGCATATCATCATCTGGAGGCGTCTAATTAATTCATAAATAACAAGAACAGACGTCAAATTTGGTTCAAGCTTTGGTTAAATCCTCCTTCATTTTTAGCAACTTCCCCATTTTTAGATTTTTGACTTCAGGACATCATTCTCTCTTATATAGTTCTGCATTTCCTCGTCAACATAATAAATTCGGTTTCATAATCGTGGCTAAAGTCGTGTTTTTATGTTTTCTCTGCTTAAATCGTGCAGAGAAAAGCGAACAAACGCGTCTCAAAACGACAAAACGGAACATTTTCTGACGATAAAACGTATGTAACATGAACCAACATGAACCAATAATGAACACAGCCTCACCCGATTCTGTTTGGTTAAAACTACCTCGAGTTTATCGCGTTTTTGAAGCTGTCAAAATGTAAGCTGTCAAACGAAGCTAGCATGCTAACGCTAACAGAAGCTAAACGGCAGGGTCATCCGAAAAACCCGCATTTCTAAATTAGAAAATTAACGGAAATAGGTTTTTATCATGATTTACGTTTAGTTTTGAATGTCTGAGTTGTATTTGTTGCTAGAGGTTTGTTTAGTTTAGCGCGTACGAGTAAAAAATTTGTTGTTGTTGAGCTAGCATCCGTTAGCCTGTCGGTCAGCTGACCCAGGCTCTGCGGATGAATGAGGAACAGATCTGCGCTCATTCTGGACTTTTCTCGTTTTATTTCACAATTTTGACTTGTACAACACACGTTTTCACATATTCGATTGGGTTTTATCAGTACGTATTCGAAGCTTGAAGTGGGTTTATTCCCGTTACAGCCGTTTTTGAGGTATTTTGCGTCGTGTGTAGCCCGTTAGCGTTAGCCTGTTAGCATTAGCCTGTGACAGACGCTTGGTCACGTGACGGATCACATGAGGCTCACGAGGCGCTGAAACACTGGAGATTCTGCGCCCACGTGACGCTGGGTTTGGTTTGCTTTATTTTGTGGGTTTCAGACATCACAATATTCTGTAGACCAGTGTTATTTAACACAGATGGGGCCGCAGCTAAAATGTATATGGTTCAAATGCAGATTTTTGTTGCGATACAGTGAGTGCTTGAGTCTAGACACTAATAGAAATGTTCAGGTTCAACATTTGTGAATTTGCCTTTAGGATATTTTATGGTAATTAGGTACTGTCTTACTGTCATTCCTCCGGGCTCTGGTTTCCCCCATCAACCCAAAACATGCAGCACCTGAAATAACATCAAGGACCATGAGGTCCACCCTCCTGTGGGCTCCACCTGCAGAGGGGTTCATAGGGGGTCAGGTGCTATGAGTATTTGGGCAGCAAACTGCCCCCGCGACCCAGCTGGATTAAGCAGGAGTGGATGGATGGATGGATGGATGTGTGTGTGTGTGTGTGTGTGTGTATATATAAATATATAAATATAATGACTGGTGCTCAGTGGCAAATTTCTCTGCCCATGGGACTTTAGATAAGCTAAGGGAGTTTGCGGATGTCACAGTGATGAACTCTCTTTCCACAGAAGCACAAGTTTAAAACACCAACTTAAAACAAATCACAGGTTTGATTCAGCGGCAGCAACGACGCTACTGCACCAACAACAAACCGAGCAGCAAGAAACTGCATTTTTGTCAGTTTTTGAAGAATAATTATCTGCGATGAATCGTGATTAATCAAAATTCTAAAGTGTGATTAATCTGATTTAAAAAATGAATCATTTGACAGCACTACTTTCAACCCTTCCAGACCTAATTGCAATTTTACTGCATTTGTCCTTGCCTGTTTTTTTTTATTTTTTTATTTTTATTTTGTAAATTAAAACTGCCCCTTTTCCCCCTAATGAAGTGTTCTACATCCTTTTTTCAGTATAACCTGTTATTTCACAACCTGCTGCTGTAGTTGTGTCATGCGGCTGTAATAAAAGGCCATAGAACGAGAAATACAAATGAAAAAAAAGACATGAAAATAAAATCGATCCTCTTTCACTCCTCCTGAGACCCGTCCCTTTCTTTTGTGTCTTTTATACTGGACATTGAGTTAACCAGTCCATCGTTTAAGTGGGCTGAGACAGATAAATATCCTTTGTACCATTTTAAACTACATTTTCACATGTATTTGTATTTTTTAACCCTTTAAGATTACCGTAAATTTAGCAATTAGTTTAATAATTTTAATGTTTGTGTCTAAGAAAATGAACAAAATCTAAAGGCTAAGGCGTTCAGTTACCTCTAAATAGACAGAAAATAACAAAAAATATATATTGCAATACACTTTTTTGTCCTTCAGGAGGATATAAAACAGCACAGCAAACATGTATAATCAACTTTTTGGACATAAAAAACACTTAATTTAGGGCAGGGGAGCTACCAGTCGCTCTCCGCCCCCTTCCAAGTAGCTCGCCAAGGGATTTCTGAATTATACGTGTTGGGTTTAATTACTAAAATCTGATTAATTACAATTGTAAATGTGTTATTTGATGCCTAAGTTGTGCAGTAATAAATGGATAATGGTTTATGTTTTATAGGCGTCTAACTGTACCCATCAGAAGCTTGTCGGGGCTCTTCGAATTTCTCTATTTCTTACGACCGCTAAAATGAGCAGCTCCCTGGTATTTACGTTTAATAAATGTAGCTCAGCAGGGCAACGAGGCTGGAGACCCCTGATTTAAGGCAATAAATGCTGTTTTTTAAAAGGCAAATACTTAAAGTTATAGTATGGAATGGAAATGGATCAGTGCATTAATGCAGCGTTCTCAGGGAAGTTTTATTGTTGTGTTTCATTTTAAATTTCCTCATTTTATACGTTTTTTTTGGGGGGGGTGGTTTAACTGTCTTGCACAGAGGTTTTTTAATGCTGATGGGAAAATCTGAGGCCGTGTGTAATTTTCACACATTACACTGAGGGGGATAAAGCATAAATTTAAGTAGTTCCACTGGAGACGGGCATTTGATTACATTTTCTTAATCGATTGTCGGGGGAATTAACAATCGATTTTCGCGTAATCATTCATGTTTTTATATTAAAATTATCACCACTATTATTACTGTTCCTCATCTGCATAAATAAACTGAACTTTAAACACATAAAGGTCCTGACTCCAGAGCCTCATCAGTGTGAGATCAGAATGAGTTTAATGCAGATTTAAACATTTGTTTATGTTTTACACAAACTAAACTTAAAACCTCACGGCTCATTTGCATAAACTGTAAGAGCTGAAAAAAGCAGCTCTTTCCTTGTGCTGCTGCTTCAGCTTCTGTGGGACTAAAGGACTCGACTCAGTGGATATGAGTGTTCTCTCTGTGACTCAGTGAATATGAGTGTTCTCTCTGTGACGGAGGATGTTCTGCTGATGCTGAGTCTGTTCTGTGCGTATGTCGTGTTGAAGATGTTCATGTTTTCGTACGTGTGCAGGTTTAGTGCAGCTCTTTATTTAACATAATTTCACTTTATTTCTGTCGGTCACTTTATTTATTTTGCTTCTGTTGTGATGAAAAGTCTGAAAAGTGTTTGTCTTTTGGACTCACTCCACTGCTGCAGTAACCGGGACACTGCGTAAACCTGCACCAGGACCAAATCGGGACACTCAAAAACCCGATCAGACCCGGGTCACTGATGTGCAGGGAAACACACTCTGAGGAATATAGGGATCTCCAAGCAGCCAGAGCCGAGACGTGGGACTGTGAGGCTCCAGAGTTTGTGCTGTGAGACGCCGCCTCTTTGGCCTCGCGTGCACGATCTCGTCGTCTCGCTGCTTTAACCATCGCTACATATGAGATATCAGATGTCAGGGAAGCGGAGTGTCCGAAGTTTCTGTAAAAAGCCCAACAACTGTGAAAGCGTTGATAAAAGAGGTGAGAAAAGAGAGAACTAATGTTACGGCGCAGCAGGTGAAGGTTAAACGTGTGAATTAATGATTAAAAATTACAATGAATCAATGAAAACACAAGTTATTAAATATGTCATCATTATCCTATAGGCCGATATGTTCATTAACGACGGTTAATAATAGTTGATGACGGAATTCTGCAGGAGGTTTGTGTGAATACTTTGCCGGTGCGTTTCCCCACGTCACCTCCGTCTTATGCTGTGCAGCGTGTTATACGTGTATTTATGGTAAAGGGAGTTTTAGTGTAAATATGTTGTGCGTGTGATTTCTCGTGTCACCACTAGGGTCCGGATCGGAGGGCAGATTATCGTCGTGTCAGCGCGTAAACAATCCATACGAAACTATCTGCTCCCTGCGTCTGCAAATGAACGCGCGCCGGTCTAAAAGGCATTAACCGTATTAGAGCCGCCCGTTCACCGGCTCCCGGCGCCTCCGTTCGGCTCCGGCGCGATTGTTCCGACACATCTTTGAGTTAATGTCACCAAGCCACGGTGCGTCTGAAAGCCTCTTAGCAAACACGCGCAAATGACTTAATGGAGCGGGCGCGTTTTAGCATCAGCGCGAGAGTCTTAATGTTGGTCTGAGGAGCACAAAGGAGCGGAGCGGCTTTCAGCGTGATTATATCTGATCACATGTGCTGTAATGTCTGTGTGGAGACGCTCGGACTTAGTTTAAACACCACTCCTGGTATTTAAAGGGCCCGGATCACGCTGCTCTCATCTGCGCTCTAATGTTGTTTCTTCATCACGCACAGACCTGGAGCGGAGTTTTGTTTCGTTCACACATGTTCAGAGCTGTTCCCTCAAACGGAAAACACTCTGTTCCACCTTGTGATGTCATCAGGTGGCGATACAGGAGGTGCTCCGCTGCGTTTTTAAACCCCACACACCTTCACTAGAGTCATTTGGACAATCTCTACTGAAGTAAAGGTAAAACACTGATGTGATTATTAGTAGAGATGTCCCGATCAAGATTTTTGGGCTTCTGGTTTCATTTTTTTAAGGAGTGCTCTTTCCAATACCGATCTGATACCTTTTTTTTATAGCTCCGTTACCACCGTCTCTGCAATGTAGTGTCGCGAAGGAAGTTCATAATTTAGCTCCAAAAAGTCCATTAGACGATGAAAGCCTGACCGACCTTCTGTGAAACGCCTCTGCCAGTGTTTGCTGCTGTGGCTTTGCTGCTTTGCTCTTGTAAATCTCAAACTCGTCCTGATGATTCTTTATAAGTGAAGAATCAAACTGGTCGTGTTAAAGTGGCTCTGCTGGTTCCTCCAGGAGAAACTGTTTGTTTGCAGCGTTTGCGTCGCTGTTTCACTCTGGTTTTGTTGTAGTGAAAAGTCCCACACAGCGACATGGCGGCGTTTTGATTTACGGCGCCGTAAGGGACTAGATGCTGCAAAAACATGAAACTGGATCAGTCCGATCACATGACTGAATCCAATACTGTCCAGTACTCATGAAAGAGCCAAATCGGGAGCTGATACGATACTGAATATTGGATCGGGACATCCCTTATTGTTAGGGATGTAACAATAAGGTAAATCTGGTGATATCGTATCGTCAAAGATGTCACGATAATCTGGTGTCTGGTGGAGCATCACAATATCTGGAATCCCAAGTCTCTTAAATGAACAGTTCTGATGCAGAAATAGCTTAAAAAAACAGAGGGAACTACATAGACCATGATCCTTTGCTCCGTTTCAGTGCAGACGACATGAAGAAATAACTGTTCTTAGCACTTTTACATCTTCATTCTTTGGATTAAGCATTTTTAGAGGGAAAAGAAGATGCAAACTCCACACATAAAACCCTGGGAACCGTCTTACTGCGCTCACTGCTCAGCCACTGGCACAATTATGAATTAATAAATCACTGTATTTACAGAGAGACTTTGCAGCGTTCATTCACTCCGCACTTGGTCGTGTTAAGATACTGTCGTAGCCACAGTTGCCCTGGGACAGACTGACTGAAGCGAATCGAGAATCACCAACACTCGCACTCCACTTTCATACTGGCCAATGTGGGTGAAGTGTCTTGCCTAAGGACACAACAACAGTTTTTGCCACCCAAGTCCCGACCAGGTCCTGCTGAGATCTGACGGGATCAGGTACGGCCACGTTCTGCTAAATTAAAACGACTTCTTCTACTGTAATCGGTGTGAGTTAAAATAAAAACTAACCCAAGGCCGACCCAAGGACAGGAAATCATTAATTAAATTTAACTTTTACCAAACCCTCGCTCATTTCTGTAAAAAATAGAACTTTGTGTTGTTGAATTAGGCCTGTATTTATTTTCTTGCTGTGTTAATTACTGCATCTGCTCTGTGGTCTGGTCTCTCCTCTAGTCTTTGGTCCCTGATCTCTTGGTCTGGTCTATGGTCTCTGTTCCCTGGTCTTTGGTCCCTGATATTTGGTCTGGTCTATCGTCTCTGTTCCCTGTCCCTGGTCTTTGGTCCCTGATATTTGGTCTGGTCTCTTGGTCTCTCTGGTCTCTGATCCCTGGTTCTGTCCCTGGTCTCAGCTCTGGTCTCCTCCGGTCTCTACAGTGAAGCCCACAGCTTTGCAGATGTTTGGTCTCTCTCCTCTGGTCCCTGGTCTAATCCCTGATCTCCTCTCTGGTCTCTACCACACCTCTACAGATGTTTGGTCCTTGGTCTCTGGTCTCTGGTCCCTGGTCTCTGGTCCCTGGTCTCTGGTCCTTGGTCTCTGGTCTAATCCTGGTCTCTCCTCTGGTCCCCGGTCTCTTGGTCTAAACCCTGGTCTCTGGTCCCTGGTCTCTGGTCTAATCTCTGGTCTCATCTCTCATCTCTCGACCCTGTTCTGGTCTCTCCTTGGGTCTCTGGTCTCTTGGTTTCTTGGGCTCTCCTCTGGTCTGGTCTCTGGTCCCTGGTATTTGGTCTGGTCTCTTGGTCCATCTGGTCTCTGGTCCTTGGTCTCTGGTCCTTGGTCTCTGGTCCTTGGTCTCTGGTCTCCTCTCTGGTCCTTGGTCTCTGGTCCTTGGTCTCTGGTCTAATCCCTGATCTCCTCTCTGGTCCTTGGTCTCTGGTCCTTGGTCTCTGGTCCTTGGTCTCTGGTCCTTGGTCTCTGGTCCCTGGTCTCTGGTCCTTGGTCTCTGGTCTCTGGTCTCTGGTCTCTGGTCTCTGGTCCTTGGTCTCTGGTCCTTGGTCTCTGGTCCCTGGTCCTTGGTCTCTGGTCCTTGGTCTCTGGTCCTTGGTCTCTGGTCCCTGGTCTCTGGTCCTTGGTCTCTGGTCCTTGGTCTCTGGTCTCTGGTCCTTGGTCTCTGGTCCCTGGTCTCTGGTCTCTGGTCTCTGGTCCTTGGTCTCTGGTCCTTGGTCTCTGGTCCTTGGTCTCTGGTCCTTGGTCTCTGGTCCTTGGTCTCTGGTCTCTGGTCCTTGGTCTCTGGTCTCTGGTCCTTGGTCTCTGGTCCCTGGTCTCTGGTCCTTGGTCTCTGGTCCCTGGTCCTTGGTCCCTGGTCTCTGGTCCTTGGTCTCTGGTCCTTGGTCTCTGGTCTCTGGTCTCTGGTCCCTGGTCTCTGGTCTCTGGTCTCTGGTCCTTGGTCTCTGGTCTCTGGTCTCTGGTCCCTGGTCTCTGGTCTCTGGTCTCTGGTCCTTGGTCTCTGGTCCCTGGTCCCTGGTCCCTGGTCTCTGGTCCTTGGTCTCTGGTCTTTCATCTCTGGTCCCTGGTCTCTGGTCTCTGGTCCTTGGTCTCTGGTCCCTGGTCTCTGGTCCCTGGTCTCTGGTCTCTGGTCCTTGGTCTCTGGTCTCTGGTCTCTGGTCTCTGGTCCTTGGTCTCTGGTCTAATCCCTGATCTCCTCTCTGGTCTCTACCACAGCTCTGCAGATGTTTGCCGCTTTGTCGTCGTGTCATCCGTACAAAAGCTATTAGCACGAACGGCGCGCTTTTGTTTTAGCGTCGCTTCTGTCACGGCGCGTGTGAAAAGCCACCGCGTCCTTTTGTGCGACGCTAATTAGCCCCCATAATGTGCCGGCGATAAACAAATGCCGTCTGTCAGCCCCCGACGCCAGCGCTCGCTTTTAATTAAGCTGTAGCCCGAGAGCTGTCAGCGGAGAGGGAGAGCGAGAGGCAGAGGTACGCAGGGGGAGAGGTGGAGTGGGCGTCTGCCACTCTCTCCTCTCCTCTTTCTTCTCCTCGTTCTTCTCGTCTTTCTTCTCGTTGCGTCGCGATGAAGCGTTGACACTATTGTTCCGGCGACGACACTTGAAGCACTGGATGACCGAGCTCCTTTCTGTCTCTGCGTGTTAATGTGATAATTAGCCAGTGGTTAAAACAAAGCCGAGCAGATTAGAGCGGCGGAGAGGGGGAGGAAAGGAGGGAGGAGGAGAGGAGGAGGAGAGGAGGAGGAGGAGGGTGAAGAACTCAAATGTGACTGGAGTGAAGCGGCGTTTTTAGCCTTACACAAACTTAACTTTACGACGTGATTATGAAGATCAGACAAAGGGTTAGACTCAGGAGAGACGTTTACCGAGGAGTTTGACCCACAACCTTCTGCTGGCTCTGCTCCTCCTCTGCTCCTCCTTTGGCTCTGCTCCTCCTCTGCTCCTGCTCTGCTCCTCCTCTGGCTCTGCTCCTCCTTTGGCTCTGCTCCTCCTCTGCTCCTCCTTTGGCTCTGCTCCTCCTCTGCTCCTCCTCTGCTCCTCCTCTGCTCCTCCTCTGCTCCTCCTTTGGCACTGCTCCTCCTCTGCTCCTCCTCTGCTCCTCCTCTGCTCCTCCTCTGGCTCTGCTCCTCCTCTACTCCTCCTCTGCTCCTCCTCTGCTCCTCCTCTGCTCCTCCTCTGGCTCTGCTCCTCTGGCTCTGCTCCTCCTCTACTCCTCCTCTGCTCCTCCTCTGCTCCTCCTTTGCTCCTCCTTTGCTCCTTTAGCTCTCTCCTCTTCTGTTTCTGCTCTTCTATCCCTCCTCCTCTGATTCTCCTTCTTTGTCTCTGCTCCTCTGTTTTTCTGCTCCTCCTCTGTCTCATCCTCTGGCTTTCTGCTCCTCTGTTTCTGCTCCTCCTCTGCTCCTCCGGCTCTTCTCCTTTGGTTCTCTGCTCCTCTGTCTCTTTCCTTCTGTCTCTGCTCCTCTGTCTCATTCCTTCTGTCTCTGCTCCTCTGTCTCTGCTCCTCCTCTGCTCCTCCGGCTCTTCTCCTTTGGTTCTCTGCTCCTCTGTCTCTGCTCCTCTGTCTCTGCTCCTCTGTCTCTGCTCCTCTTGCTCTGCTCCTCTGTTTCTGCTCTTCTATCCCTCCTCCTCTGATTCTCCTTCTTTGTCTCTGCTCCTCTGTTTTTCTGCTCCTCCTCTGTCTCATCCTCTGGCTTTCTGCTCCTCTGTCTCTTTCCTTCTGTCTCTGCTCCTCTGTCTCTGCTCCTCTGCTCCTCCTCTGCTCCTCTGGCTCTGCTCCTCTGTTTTTTTTTTTTGCTTCTCTAGTTCTCCTCCTCTGTCTCTGCTCCTCTCTCTGTTCCTTTCCTCCTCTGGCTTTCTGCTCCACTAGTTCTCTGCTCCTCTGTTTCTGCTCGTCTGGTTTTGCTCCTCCTGGCTCTGCTCCTCCTGTCTCTTTGCTATTCTGGCTCAGCTCCTCTGTTTTTTCTGCTCCTTTCTCTGTGCTCCTCCTTCCCTGCTCCTCCTCTCTCTGCTCCTCTGTCCCTGCTCCTCCCCTCTCTGCTCCTCTGTCCCTGCTCCTCCCTCTGCTCCTCTGGCTCTTTGCTTTTCTGTCTCTGCTCCTCATCGTTCCCTGCTCCTCTGTCTTTGCTCCTCTGGTTCTCCTCCACTCTCTCTCTCCTCCACTCTCTGCTCCTCTGTTTTTCTGCTCCTCTCTCAGCTCCTCTGCCTCTGCTCCTCTGGTTCTCCTCCTCTGTCTCTTTTCTGTCTCTCTCTCTCTCTCTGCTCCTCATCTTTCCCTGCTCCTCTGTCTCTGATCCTTTTCTGTTTCTTTCCTCCTCTATCTGCTCCTCTGTCTTTGCTCCTCTGGTTCTCCTCCTCTGTCCCCTGGTTCTCCTCCTCTGTCCCTGCTCCTCTCCCTGCTCCTCTCAGCTCCTCAGCCCTTCCACATTAATGCATGTCTGAACATTTCCACGCTGTATTTTCGTGCGCTCGGACCTGATTTGCGGCGCTCACGTCTGCTCGGTGATTGACATGTTTAAAACACAACCAGCCCAAACATCCGCGCGTTACAAAAACACGCTTTTATGAAAATTCCATCAAATTTTCACAACACCATGATGTTTTCTTCAAGGCCGAGCTGCCCCTCCTCTGAGCAGCGCTCCGTACAATCGCACCTTTGTCCAGTGCAGAAAAGGCCTTAATAGCTACACTTACCCCCCAATCGCACGCGGGTCTCTAAAGGAGGCATTCTTCGGCGCGCTGGTCCAGTAATGGCTCAAATCATCATAGTAATAATAAGGGTAAATAATCGTGATAATAGGAGTAATGACAAGCAGACTGCAAAGTGGGGCGCAATCACACGAGCTCTCACGGATCTGTGAAGAACACATTTAAGAAACAGGACAAAGGAGGAGAGGAGGAGGAGGAGGAGAGAGGAGAGGGAAGAAAGATGAACGAAAGGAGCAAACAAACATGACATAAAGAGCACAGTAATTGTACTGGTTTAGGTTCAGCAAAATGAAAAGATTGAAGCAGGACGTGAGCCTGTGTTTCTTTAGTTCCGTCGATGAATCAGTCACTGGACACGTTTACATGATGGTTTTTAATTCTGAGTTAATCTGAGTTGAGGTTTCCACGGAAAACTCATTAAATCGTCTTTTACGTTGAACTTATTTACGTTGGCCGGAAGAAAACGGTGACTGATGGAGCTCGGGTTGGGCGGTAACACAGTAATTCGGTTTCCCGCGGTATCAGAAAGTAGCAGCGGTATCAGTTTCATCATCGTCATTATAAAAATCTGCATCAGGAGCTAAACCCACAGCAGGACTTTCTCCCTCCGCTCTCTCTCCTCTTCAAACGTGGTTCCGCTCGGAGATTTCCATCCACACGCAGCAGGAAGAAGAAAAAAACCTGACTGACGCTTCGTGTGCGACGTTGAGCCCAAAAGTTTGTGATGAAGACGTTTTATTGAAGCCGAGAGTCGAGAGGGGACGAGGCTGAAGAGGAGAAAGTTCCCGAGGGCGAAGTCAGACTTTCACGGAGGAGACGGTAAAGAACAATTTATGGTTCTGATCCAAACGTGTTTGTGTGGACGTGCGGCTCCTACGCACAGCGTCCGACCTGCACCTCCCGAACTTTCTAACGACGCCTCAAAACGCCGCAGACATAAGGGCTGTGATTGGTCCTCTGCCGCAGACATAAGGGCTGTGATTGGTCCTCTGCCGCAGACATAAGGGCTGTGATTGGTCCTCTGCACCGCTCTACATTTCCTCCTCATTCTAGACTCTGAGGAATAATGTGTTTAATGCAGCTTTGGCACATTTGTTTACATTTTACACAAACCAAACTTCAAACCTCATGACTCATTTGCATACAGCTCATTTGCATACAGCTCATTTGCATACAGTATAAGCTCTGATAAAAACAGCTCGTGCTCTGATGCTGATGCGATTGAACGAGCTGCAAAGTTTGGTTTGATCAGAACTTGTGCCTCAACTGAATGAATGAATGCCTTTATTTGTCAATTCCTTCACATGTACAAGACAAACAAAGCAATCGAAATTGGACCTGTCACCCGGTCCGTACATTACAACATACAAAAAACAATATTACATGGGGAAGATAACATGGACCGGACAGGAAGGAAGGCAGGTAGCAGATAGAAATAAACAAAAAAACAGCATCACATGAGGACAGGGGGAAGTCAACGGCTGTGACACCTCAGCCCACTGCCACATCCTGCTCACAAATCCAAAGAGACGTGGAGGAAAGTCCCAAGAGACGACTGGAGGAGCCGGATCGAAGGACGAGCCAACGAGCACCAACCACCGGGATTATTTTGAAGAAGAAGAAACGTTTACATGATCCAGGAAGAAATTCATTCGGCTTTAAAATCAGAATAAACCCACTGACTTCAGGATTAAGTTTAATTCACAAGAATCATTTTCATTAGAATTAAGTGTTTACATGGACTTTAAAAAACAGAATTAATTTTTATTCAGGATTAAATTATTCTTATTCAGAATTAAAGCTCTCATGTAAATG
The DNA here is from genome assembly GCA_034769755.1 of Odontamblyopus lacepedii. NCBI lineage: Eukaryota > Metazoa > Chordata > Actinopteri > Gobiiformes > Gobiidae > Odontamblyopus > Odontamblyopus lacepedii. The sequence continues at coordinate 41,334,022 of CM068354.1, read as the reverse complement.
TGTTAAATGAGGTCTTTGTTGACCAAAAATGTTATGAGTCGATTCTTTTGCTGCATTATTTAACTTTGGAAGTGAATTGTGAGCTTTTTCTGCCTTTTTTACATTGAAATACCTGTGAACACACCTGGAGATTCCAGAGAGGAATAAACAAATTTTACATTTATATTACATACATATTATATTTTAGTGTATCTAGTCACACTTTTCCTAAAAGAGAGTTTTGTTTTGGTCTGAACACGGACCATTCTGCTGCTTATTTTGTGGAAAGAGACTTCTTTTCTTTTATTTTCTGCAACACAATTGACTTAATCACTGTTTTGATGATTAAAATAGATGGGCAAAGTTAATAGGAAATAATACAAGTAATAGCTTAACAAAGAATTATTGTTGCTAAAATGTTCTTATGGTAGTATATCGATTATCACGTGTATCACCATATCGTGAGAATATACGATGAAACCGAATTATTCACATTTCCAGGTAAAATAAACTGTACCTGAGGCGCCAGCTCTTACAGACTGAAGCTTTCTGAACAACTATTATTGAAGAGTGACATTAAAAGCTCTTCATGCATGAACCTAAATGACAGGAGTTTAATGTGTTCAGTTCATCTCAGACAAAAGCTGATCCACGGTGGAAAAATACAACAAAGTCGACATTTAAAGGTAAAATATAGTCACATCTGTTATGATTACACCTGGTTATAAATGTAGAAGTATCTACGTGGACCATGAGACTCCACAGACGCTGGAGCGTGTTGGGATCAGAGAACTGCTGGGACACAGAAATAGAAAAAAAAATACAATAAAGTCATAGCTTCATTTGAAGCTATTTAAAGCTGAACTCCGGCACATTTGAAGCTAAAATCTGTTTCTAGAGGAGGTGGAATTCTGTCAGAAGCCAAAAAACAGCACAGATCAGTGTTTCCTCAGTGGAGATCTCACTGTGGCAGTGAGTCTGTCAGAATCAGAATCAGAATCAGAATTACTTTTATTCATCCCCGAGGGGAAATTTTCTTTGTTACAGATGCAACCGACCAAGAGCCTGTAGTTCGAAACAAGTTACAAAAAGTTACAAAAATAAGATAAGATAAATACAATAAGATAAAAGATAAAATAGCTCTCTCTGGGAAATTATTTACATCAGTGACGTATTTATGACTATATACATGTGTGAGCAGGGAATAGGATGAAAAGGATTGAGTAGTTTAGTAGTTGTCAAGGCAACAAACTAGTGTAGTGATGGGGGCAAGTTCTTAATTTCCACAAAAAATTTGCTTCACACTGAAGAAGCTTAACTCCACTTTAACCCATCTGACAACAGCCACGAGTCTAACAAACCAAACGCTCTGCCTGGTTCACTCATTAGTGTCTGGAAACGTTAGAAAACAACTTCATAAGCACCTCACACTTCCCTCTGCTGATTTCCCACTGCACAAAAGCCCAAAAGACTCGATCGTCGACTCCATCAGCAACAAGTGAGAATCGACCAATGACGGAGAAGAAGAAGAGAAACTGAAAGGTGTTGAAAGAAAATGGCTCGGGAATGTACTTTTTTAAGTGTTTTTCCAAAAATATAATTCACTGGTAAATAAACGGGATTAGAAACGACGTCGGCGATCGAACTGGGCTGGTCGCTGTTCCAAACATGTTGAAGAACTAAGCACAGATCTTGTGTGGATGGAGGTTCCTCACATCCTTCTGTCCTAGACACACTCCCTGATGCTGAGGTCAGGGCCTGTGGGGCCAGACCGTCACCAACACAACTTCTTTACGCTCAAGACCGTTCTGAATGACTTTTTCTTTTGTTCACTCACTTTGCATTTTGGAAACTGACAAAAACAATCATTATTTATGTTTTTTAAAGCATTCTTTTGTACAGTTCTGTATTTCACAGACCTACCGGCAAAGAAAAACAACATTCTTGAATTTGTGTTCATTTCTTTCTCAAATAAATGAATCTGGGGGAGCAGAGACTCTTCCCCCGTTACTCCAGCGTGAAATGTGTCGCTCGGTAACGTCAAAACAACGTTAAAAAAGAAAAAACATAACGGCGTTAATCAGACTTTGTGTTCTGCTGAGATTGTCTGATTTTACTCTTTTTGTTCAGCTTGTTTCTTGTGGTTCTGTAGCGCGAGATCTTCAGGGACGAGTTCAGAGGATTCGGACCCGAGGCTGCGTCACGTTCTCGATTCTTGGTCCCACCGCTCGTTATTTAGGCGACGTTATTTAACCAAATAATCACGGTCGACAAATTCAACTTTTGAGGAGAAATGTGACATGGAGAAGTTACGTACGGCACCAATTTTAAGACCCAGATATAAGAATTCAACACTTTTTCAAGTCTTTTTAAGGAATTATTTCAAATTTGATGCTTTTAAGACTTTTTACGGCACCGTGGGAGCCCTGCAGACTGAACTGTCTGTGCCCTGCGCTCTTTTAAAGCTTCTACAATCACACGTGACCCTGTGTCTCCAGAGCTTTAACCTGTGACAGACACGTCCTGCGTTTGTGTCACTCTCAGGTTATGGACAGGCCTCATGAAGCTCAGAACCTCCAGGATTCACTCACTTTACGTAGTGACCGTTCAGATGAGGAGTTTTTAGGTTTAAACCAACTGGATTTCTAACCCTCAGCAACAACTGTTTACACAGACGTTAAGACTCTTAACAAGTGAAATGGGATTAAACTTGTGCTGTAGGAGTCAGATTCTGTTCTTAAAAAAACTCCAGAAATCTGAACATTTAAATTAATCCCAGAATCCCACAGATTTCATGTTTGTAGATTTTAGACTTCATTGTCCCCAAGGGGAAATTCTTTTCCACAACACTGTACTTAGTTTTTAGTTTATTTATTTAATGAGACGGGGACAGTGCACAATCTACATTAACCTCGGCAGGACAGATGCTTGTACCAGGTTGTAGCGTCAGTGCTGATTTCCACCTGTCGTCTCCGGGCAAGTTGATGTTATAGTTCATAAATACAAACGTACAAAGAGAACATCTTTATAATGACCGGAGCATCATTAAAATTCTGTATCCTCATTCATCCTCAGTCACATTCTGGGGCAGGTTTGGTTTGAAAGGAGCCGCTGTTTCTCCAGGCGTTAGATCGTGCCGTAGTTTGTCCATGTGATCAGCTCCGTCGGTCCCATGTTCCGCCGCGTATGAAAAGGCCGAGTTTCCAAATGCTGCTCTGCGTTTGTGGATCCTGCACTCGCCGCACGGTGGATCGAGCGGATCGGGAGGAGGTTTCAGAGCTCGGGGAAACAAACTGTTTTAGCGGAGGAGCAGCAGCGTCATGAACGGTCTTGTACAGCAGACAAACATTTGCAAACATTATCGGGTCCGTACTGTGTTGATCAAAGGTGAAGGTGCTGCCCAGAGTTACTCCAACGTATCTGAAACTGTCCCGTTTTTCTACTGTCTGGTTATGAATGACTAAAGGTCGCTGTGGCTCAGGGGGATTCAATATAAGTTCTTTTGTTTTCTCACGTTCAGGTCCAAGTGATTCTCGGCACACCGTTCTGTGAAGTGAGCGACAGGGTTGACGTAGGGTTATTGTTATTGAGTAGGTCAAGAATGGCTGTGTCGTCTGAATATTTGAGGTATTTTATGTCAGCAGAGGGGCCGGAGTTGTCGTTTGTGTAGAGGGTGTATAAAAATGGGCCGAGAACACACCCCTGCGGAGCTCCAGTGTCGATGGTGAGGGGAGAAGGTGAAGCTGAGCCCAGTCGAACAACCCGTCTCCTGTCACTGAGAAAACTGTGTATTAGATGAATAAACCGTGAGGGAATATTGAGCGGTGCAGCTTCTGGATCATCAGATGTCTCTGGGTGGACTTGAAGGCAGAGCTAAAGTCCACAAAGAGTTTTCTGGCAGTGTCCAGGGCTACAGCTACACCGTAAACCCAAAGTACTTTACAGAACCCCAAATAATGATCAATTATTTTAAGTTGATGAACTTATAAGTCACAATCTTCTAGAACTTAAAAGGTCGGACGACTTGATATTTGTACCTTTGAAAACAGTTGAATTAAAAGTGCTTATTTAACTCAGATATTTGCAGTAATTTATAGTATATGACTCAGTTTTCTGTTAAGGCAACTCATTTTTTAAAATTTATTATGACTTAAAACTGGGAATTTTCAAACTGCTGTAATAAGTTCAATTATTCTGTTCACAATCACAGTGCACATCGGAAACAACTCCAGAAATCTGAACTTTAAATTAATCCCAGAATCCCACAGATTTCATGTTTGTACAGATCTAAACTACACCGTAAACCCCAAATAGTTTCCAGAACCCAAAATAATTATCAGTTATTTTAAGTTGATGAACTTATAAGTCACAATCTTCCAGAACTTAAAAGGTCGGACGACTTGATATTTGTACCTTTGAAAACCGCTGAATTAAAAGTGCTTATTTAACTCAGATATTTGCAGTGATTTATAGTATATGACTCAGTTTTCTGTTAAGGCAACTCATTTTTTTTTTTCATTTATTATGACTTAAAACTGGCGTCTTTCAAACCACTGGAATAAGTTCAATTATTTGGTGAAACGCTTTGAAATTGTGTTGTATTTTAGCATGTGCAATATAAATTAAATGTGTTTTTTAAATCATCTCATCTATTTGAAACAAAAGAAATAACTGATCATTACCTGCACTGTTATATTCTTGTAAATTTGTAATTTTTTGTGGTACATTATAGAGTTTATTGTATTCTACTTTATTTTATTTAGCAATTTCCTAATCTGTTCTCTCATATGGCAATAAAACCATTCTGATTCTGATTCTGAACAGGATTTTATCATTCTCAGTGTTTAATTACGTAAATCTACTAAGTTGTACCTGATCTATGTTATTAAGTTACGCTCACTTATACTCACAACCACAACTTTAACCAAAAAATATGAGTTAAAGTGACTCAAAAAGAGGAACTTGTCACAGAAACTTGACATAATTAAGTTAGTCTGACTATTTCCAAAACTTTGACTATCCACAACTGAATCTATTGAATTACTTTGAATGTTTGGGTTTACAGTGAACAGGGTTAGCAGCTTTTATACAGAATAAAACCCGATGGAAACACAGGGACATTTCAGAACCTGCAGAGGTTTTAACGACAGGTACAGACTCTTTCTAGACAAAGACGGTGGCCTGTGTATTTAGTTCTTTGCAGAGGACTTTCTTTAACCTAAATAATGTCGGTCTTTGTGATTTAATAACTCTGCCGACGCTGATTGAGGTGATTTTCCCCGCGGCGTTCGGTCCGTGCAGTTTCCCGTTTAGGGCGCGGTTTTATTCTTAACCCCCTCGGCCTCCCCTGACCCCCACAGCTGTATTTTCGGAGCTAATTGCGTCCCTTTTTCTTCGCCGTTTTGTGGGAACGTTTTTGGGGCGAACTCGCTTTTGTCCACGACGCTTTATTGTCCTGAAGATGCTCCTGTGTGTCCTCAGCCCCCCCCCCCTCGTTCTGCACACCGCCCCGTCCCCCCTCTGCACACCGCCCCGTCCCCCCTCTGCACACCGCCCGACCCCCCGCTCTGGTCCCCTCTCTTTTCTCTCACGTTTTTGTCCAAGTTTTGTGGACTTTTGGTGAATAGTTCTCCACACTCCACTCCCTCCCTCTTCCCTCCCCCCCTCTCTCTCTCTTTTTCTCATGGGGGCTAAAGGTCGCTCGTCCCAAACAAACCCAGACCAGTTTAAGTCCAGGATTAGAACCAATTATGGCGCCTCGTACAAAGATGCGCCCCCGGCCTCTGAACCCACTAACAGGATCTGAGCAGGACCGGGACCTAAGCCTGGGCAAAAAAATGATTTAAAATAAAAATCGAGTTGTTGTTTTTTTCCGGAAAATCGATATTTAAGATTTTTTTTATACAGCGCGTACATTTTGCATTGGCCAACACTTCCTGTCGTCTTTCTGATGTCACTTCCTGCGTCTCTCACTTTCCCCCGAGAACGACACAAACACACAAACCTGTCACAGAGAGAACACTCATATCCACTGAGTCACAGAGAGAACACTCATATTCACTGAGTCACAGAGAGAACACTCATATCCACTGAGTCACAGAGAGAACACTCATATCCACTGAGTCACAGAGAGAACACTCATATCCACTGAGTCACAGAGAGAACACTCATATCCACTGAGTCACAGAGAGAACACTCATATCCACTGAGTCACAGAGAGAACACTCATATTCACTGAGTCGAGTCCTTTAGTCCCACAGAAGCTGAAGCAGCAGCACAAGGAAAGAGCTGCTTTTTTCAGCTCTTACAGTTTATGCAAATGAGCCGTGAGGTTTTAAGTTTAGTTTGTGTAAAACATAAATGTTTAAATCTGCATTAAACTCATTCTGATCTCACACTGATGAGGCTCTGGAGTCAGGACCTTTAGATGCTGTAGAGTTTATTTATGCAGATTAGTAATAATAATAATAATGGTGATAAATGTAATCTAAAAATGTTAATGATTAATCAATAATTGATCGTTAATTCTCCTGATGATTGATTAAGAAAATTTAATCAAAAGCCCATCCTCCTGTGGACCATATGAAATGCTCCAGTTTATTCGGTGGAGACGAGAGGTTTTCACAACATGGTGAAAGTTTTGGTGCTGCTGTACGGACGAATCGAATCCTGAATCGAGTTTTTTATTTAAAAATCTAAGATTTTTTGGAGGGGGGGATCGTCCAGCTCTGCCAGGACCCAGAAATGTCTCAAAATACAGGATCTACTAAAATGTGACATCATTTCTCTGCCCAATTTGTCAGTTCTTGTTCAAATAACCTCAAATGTTCACAGAATGTTTAGAAACAGATCAAGATTTTATATTTAATGTTTTATTTGTGTTCTGTTTTCAGGCTGAGCCGTTCACTCCCAAACAGAAGTTTCATTTGAAGTTAAAACTGCTAAATGCTCTTGATGTACTTTTAATATTGCTTATTTATCCATCCATCTTCCACTTATCTGGGGCCGGGCTGCAGGGGCAGCAGTCTAAGCAGGGACTCCCAGACTGATTATTTATGATTGTCCCTCTTGGTCACGGGGCCTCGAGGGACACATGTCGCTCAGTCATGTGGTTCTTTCGCACACTTGAGTGACAAATAAAGGACCTTGAACCTTGATTTTGTGTCTTGAATCTGCTCCACACACTCACCCAAGGCTGTGCAGCTTCAAAAAGCAAAATGTGTAAAAACTTCAACTGCAAACAAATGTGGACTTGGTACAAAACTGTGCAGAGGAAGGAGCTTCTGCAGGAGGATCTGGACCAACGTCAACATCAGGAGAGAAGCTCGAGCAGGTTCAGGAAAAACTCCTGCGACGCCCCAAGAGTCCGTGAGGAAAACGAGTTTGAGACCCAGATTCCTCCAGTGACGCTTTGGAGTTTCTTTAAGTTTCTGCAGCATCGAGACAGAATTCTTGTCGTTTTCTCTTGTTATTGGCGTTCAAAGCCTGAAGGAGCTGCAGACGGTTTCATTTCCAATCGTTTCCTCAGGATTCGCCGTCACTCGCTGCACAGTCTGGGCTGAGTGTGTGGAGCCGATTCAAGACACTAAACGACTTCTGTTTGGGAGTGAACGGCTCGACCTGAAAACAGAACAAACATAAAATCTTCATCTGTTTCTAAACATTCAGTGAAAATTTGAGGTTTGTATTGTCCTGTGAAATGATGTCAGATGTTTTGGACGCCCTGTATTTTCCCTGTAACATTAACCTGATGATATAAACACCCGTCCGTCTAAAAGGTGAAGTTTATGCTGCTGCATTAATCCTCCTGAGGGAAGTTCACTCTCTGCCTCTGACTCGTCCGACTCGTCCTTCAGTGTCTCTGGATTTGTCCTGTTTTGTGTTGGCGCAGGTAGAACATGCACTGTTGTTTGGTGTGTTTAAAGCCCCATCTAGCACGTATTTGAGTGGTTTTCGTTGTGGATGCAGTGTTCGTCCACAATAATCCGATGGAAAACGGCTCTGGAGACGGAACGATCTGGAGCTGGAGCTCCCAGGAATTCGCCTGAGCACAGATCTGATCCGGCACCGTGTGGACGAGTGAAAACGTTGATACGCTGACGTAGTTGCTGTAGTTGTCGTCCTTTTTCGACCGCGTCACTGTGACTCGCTCTTTCCTGATTCGCTGGTTCGTGACATTGGTCATGTGACGTTATTGCAGAAAACAGTTTAAACAAACCCGAGACAAACAGGAAACGGCGTCGGTCCACGAAAAGACGGTTTTCACGTTTGCATCTTCCTCAGCACGAAATCGGCTGCTGCAACTTCAGACACGGCGCTCCACTTCCTTATGTTTACCGCCCACATGACATCGTGACGACGTGACGCCCGCCGAGTCGTGACGATGGTTTCAGGCGAATGTGTCTGGACACAAATCGTTGTCGTTACGATGATTCGTTTCAGTGTAAACGTCTAAAGTTCATGAGCCGGACGTTCTGCAGGGAGGAGCTCTGCTTGTTTTGGCGCCTGTGGCTCTTCACACCTCCAGAGCAGCACAGGGGCCCCGAGCTCACAGGGGCCCCGAGCTCACAGGGGCCCCGAGCTCCCGAGGGCCCCGAGCTCACAGGGGCCAAATGACATTTCTAAGACGTCCCGTTCTTTAAAAGCAGAAAAACATTTTTTTTACATCAAAGTTTTTTCCAAGGGCCAAAAATGTAGTTTGCCGTTATAGTTTCATTTGTTAAACATTTGAAAACTGCCTCACACGATCTGCACAGAGCCCGGGACCACAGCCCGACTGCTTTCTTTCTTTCTTTGTCCGTCCGTCTGTCTTTCTTTCTTTCCTTCTTTCTTTCCTTCCTTCTTTCTTTCCTTCCTTCTGTCTTTCGTTTATTTGACAGGACCATGTACATAAACATTAATCACAAAAGAAAATCTGCCTCGTATCAGATTTTAGTTTCACGGCTCATTTCCGTCTGTGTCCCTGGACGAACGAGACACAAACGTGGATTAAACACGGAACAAAGCAGGAAATACAAAAGTTCAGCATTAAATCCACATGAAACAAACTGTGTCTGAACTGGAATTATCCCTGACATTTGCTCTGCCCCGAATGGATCTGCCGCACACGCCTCAGAACATGCCTCAGAACACGCCTCAGAACACGCCTCAGAACACGCAGAAACACCCAGAAACACCCAGAAACACACCAGAACACGCCAGAAACACGCCAGAAACACCCAGAACACGCCTCATGTGACGCTCTGATTACAGCTTGTCGTACGTGTGTTTGTGGAACCCAAAGGTGAAGGTCTGGACCTCTCTCCTCCTCTCCTCCTCCTCTCCTCCTCTCCCTCATTATCCCGGGTCCGTGCTGAAAGGCCATCGTGCACTCTCCTCGCTCTGCGCTCGCTCCCTTGTCTCCTTTCCTCGTCTCTCTCTCTCTCCCCCTCCTTCATCCTCCCCCGGTTTTCTTCCCTGTGTCTTGTCCTTCATTATCCTCGGTCCGTACTGAGAGATCATCTCGCGCTCTCCTCTCTCTTCCTCTCCTCTTTTTTTCTCTTTCTCCCTCTCACCTCCTCGTCCCTTCTCTCTCGTGTCCTCCCTCTCCTCTTTTCCTTCCTCCCTCTCTCCTCTCCTCCCTGTGTCGTCCCTCATTGCTCATGGTCCATATTGAAGGAGCATCTTGCACTCTCCACATTTTCCTCTTGTCCTCCCTCCTCGTCCCCTCTCTCCCTTTCTCCCTCTCTTTTCCTCCCTCTCTTTCTCTCCTCCCTGTCTCATCCCTCATTACTCATGGTCCTCCTCTCCTTCCTCCCTCTCTTCCTCCTTCCCTCTCCCCTTCTCCTCCTTCCTCTCTCCTCTCCGCTCTTCCTCCTCCTCTCCTCCCTCATTACCTCTGGTCCATATTGAAGAGCGTTCTGCACTCTCCTCTCCTCTCCTCCTCCTCTCTTCCTCCTCTCCTCCCTCATTACCTCTGGTCCATATTGAAGAGCGTCCTGCACTCTCCTCCTCTCCTCCTCTCTTCCTCCTCCTCTCCTCTCTCCTCCTCCTCTCCTGTCTCCTCCTCCTCTCCTCCCTCATTACCTCTGGTCCATATTGAAGAGCGTCCTGCACTCTCCTCCTCCTCTCCTCCTCTCCTCCCTCATTACCTCTGGTCCATATTGAAGAGCGTCCTGCACTCTCCTCTCCTCCTCCTCCTCCTCTCCTCCTCCTCTCCTCCCTCATTACCTCTGGTCCATATTGAAGAGCGTCCTGCACTCTCCTCCTCTCCTCCTCCTCTCCTCCTCTCCTCCCTCATTACCTCTGGTCCATATTGAAGAGCGTCCTGCACTCTCCTCCTCCTCCTCCTCTCCTCTCCTCCTCCTCTCCTCCTCTCCTCCCTCATTACCCCTGGTCCATATTGAAGAGCGTCCTGCACTCTCTTCCTCCTCTTTCCTCCTCTCCTCCTCTCCTCCTCCTCCTCTCCTCTCCTCCCTCATTACCTCTGGTCCATATTGAAGAGCGTCCTGCACTCTCCTCCTCTCCTCCTCCTCTCTTCCTCCTCTCCTCTCCTCCTCCTCCTCTCCTCCCTCATTACCTCTGGTCCATATTGAAGAGCGTCCTGCACTCTCCTCCTCTCCTCCTCCTCCTCCTCCTCTCCTCTCCTCCTCCTCTCCTCCCTCATTACCTCTGGTCCATATTGAAGAGCGTCCTGCACTCTCCTCCTCTCCTCCTCTCCTCCCTCATTACCTCTGGTCCATATTGAAGAGCGTCCTGCACTCTCCTCCTCTCCTCCTCCTCTCCTCCTCTCCTCCTCTTCTCCTCCCTCATTACCTCTGGTCCATATTGAAGAGCGTCCTGCACTCTCCTCCTCTCCTCCTCCTCCTCCTCTCCTCCCTCATTACCCCTGGTCCATATTGAAGAGCGTCCTGCACTCTCTCCCCTCTGTCACTCTGCACATTAACATTGACATTTCCGTGGTGTTTTCGCGGCGTGTTTCTCTAAAGGTTACCGCCGTGATTGGGCGCAGGGGCAGGTCTCGCTCTGTCATTTGCTTCCAGTGAATAACACATGTGTATTTTTGTCTTTGTGCCTCAGCCTACTCCACCGTCTCCGGCGTGAACGGCCCTCTGGTCATCCTGGACAATGTGAAGGTAACAAAGCCCAGGGGTCCGGTGTCGGTCCCGCTCTGAACGCGGGTTAACAGGGATTTGCACAAACTTAACATTTACAACAGCAGAGGGCAGGGTTCAGGTTACCCGCAAATTACAGGCTTCACAAATCCCACAAAGGCCCCGGAATAACAACTGGAACCTGTTACAACACAATGCGGCGTCTTACAAAACGGGAGAGCTGAAATTAACAGTCAAAGCTCCTGTGTCCTGTTCTGAAGCAGAGGCCTCCTCCAAAACACTTCATTCACACATGTCCCAGTAATCCTGAGGGTTTAGCCTCATGGGAGCGTTTGCGTGAACTCCCCCTGCAGGTGAAGCCTCGTACCTGCAGTTTGGGCTCAGATACACAGAAATACAGAAGAGTTTTGAGAGGTTTTACAGTGTCGCCGCCGAGTCTTAAAAGTCTGCCTCAATTAAGGCCTTAAAAAGTCTTAAATTATGTTCAAGTCTGATTTTTTTCCACAAAAGTCTTAATTTTCATGAGCCTAGTTTTTGAAGAGACCATGTGAAAGTTTAGTTTGTCTCGTTAGAATGTTATAAATGATTTTTTGGCCATTTTACAGCAACACAAACGACTATAAATGAGTTCTGAATGAGATTCTATAATGAAAGTATTTTTGTTATTTAAAGCAGTGAGTCATGGTCATTATTAGAATTGGATCTGGTGTTTCTCGCTCACATAATGGGTGCGATGTTGGTCTTCATTTTCATTTAAGTGCTCTTAAAAAGGTCTTAAAAAGGTCTTAAAAAGGTCTTAAAAAGTCTTAAATTTGGGGGAGTCAAGCCTGGGAATACCCTGTTTTACCATGTGCCATTTTTAGTCGACTAAACAACTACAGCCGTGCTCTAAAAGAGACACATCATTTGTAATTTGCCACGTTTCCATGAGAGCTTTAATTCCGAATAAAAATAACTTAATTCTGAATAAAATGAATTCCACTTTTAAAAGCCCAAGTAAAATGATTATTCAGAATTTAATCCTGAAGTCAGTGGGTTTATTCTGATTTTAAAGCTGAATTAATTTCTTCCCGGATCCTGTAAACGTTTCTTCTTCTTCAAAATAATCCCGGTGGTTGGTGCTCGTTGGCTCGTCCTTCGATCCGGCTCCTCCAGTCGTCTCTTGGGACTTTCCTCCACGTCTCTTTGGATTTGTGAGCGGGATGTGGGAGTGGGCTGAGGTGTGGCAGCCTCAGACTCAGTTTGTCTTCTTCCTCCTTCTCCCACACTCTTCCCTTCTCCTCCTCAGCTCACAGACGTAAAGCCTGAGGAGAGAATTCTCCAGTTGCTGCTTCATTATCATCAGAACCACTGCGGAAAAAGTTCTGATCGTGTTTGTGTCGGCGGCGAAACGACAAACGGAGATGACAGAAAAGCCGGAGCAGCTGAAGTGTGGGTTTTCTTCCCAAAGACGGAAATACGTTTGTGTCGCTGTCCGATCAGAACCTTCCCCACCCCCAGACGCTGAGAACTACTAAATAAAGACCATTTAACCTGTTTCCATGGAAACTCGAAGCAGGATATTTTCATTTCGAACTATTACTACTACTACTACTAATTAATTCGGAATTAAAAAACCTCATGTAAACGTGGCCTGTGTAAAGTCAAACTTCAAACTTTCTTCAGTTTCTTCTGTTGCTGATCTGGAAGTTCAGTCTTTTTTGTTGTTTTTAATAGTTTTTTGCGTGTTTCAGTTCCCGCGTTATGCAGAGATCGTGCACCTGACGCTGCCTGACGGGACCAAGAGGAGCGGGCAGGTGCTGGAGGTGATCGGGAGCAAGGCCGTGGTGCAGGTCAGAGTCACACACGACGTGGGCTGGGGGTGAATATGCTCCGGTTCTCAGCAGCTACATGTCGCACTCATATTTATAACACACCCAGAACACATTTAAAACAAGACTCGGACAAATGTTTTAATAACTTAGTCGTTTTGAACGATCATAAACGATAAAACTCTGTGCCTTCTTTAGCATTAATATTAGTTTGTGCCACCATAAACAAAACAAACAAAACTGAGAAGTGATTGTATTTCTGTTTGAGCGGTTAGTTTATGGAATAATCCGAGTGATGATAACTAGGGATGGGCCTGTAGATAATTAGTACATAATTAGTAGATAATTACTAATCAATAATCGATTATTAAGAATTTGGTGGATCAGGTTCATTTTAATGGCCAAACTGAATGTCGGTGTCTGTGTAACGGAGCCTGAGGAGTCGAGGTCTGAGCACAAACTCTGGACCCTCTCAGTCCCACGTCTCGGCTCTGGCTGCTTGGAGATCCCTGTATTCCTCAGAGTGCGTTTCCCTGCACATCAGTGACCCGGGTATGATCGGGTTTTTGAGTGTCCCGGTTTGGTCCTGGTGCAGGTTTACGCAGTGTTCCGGTTACTGCAGCAGTCGAGTCCAAAAGACAAACACTTTTCAGACTTTTCATCACAACAGAAGCAAAATAAATAAAGTGACGAAAGAAATAAAGTGAAATTATGTTAAATAAAGAGCTGCACTAAACCTGCACACGTACGACCTCTGAAAACAAAATCAACAACACGATATAGGCTGAACAGACTCACCATCAGCAGAACATCCTCTGTCACAGAGAGAACACTCAAAAGAAACTTCAAATGCATCATCTTAAATGAATGAAGTGATGTGAAATCGTCTGTAGGAACTCAAATCTGTGATTAATATGTTAAAGTAACACACTGCAGTGTTACTGCTGTTGTTGTGTGTTTTTTTGAGATTGTATTTAATCTGTAGCTAATGACAAATGTTGTAAATTATGGTTTTATTTGTGTAAGTTTTGCTTTTGAATTGTAATACTGCAAATTTAAATGGACCCAGGAAGAGGCGATGACGCAGTCGCTGCTGAAGCTAATGTGGATCTAAGAAACAATTAACAATAAACTCATATAATCAACAGAAGCTGAAGCAGCAGCACAAGGAAAGAGCTGCTTTTTTCAGCATTTACAGTTTATGCAAATGAGCCGTGAGGTTTTAAGTTTAGCTTCTGTAAAACAAACCTGTTTAAATCTGCATTAAACACATTCTGATCTCACACTGATGAGGCTCTGGAGTCAGGACGTTTAGATGCTGTAGAGTTGAGTTTATTTATGCAGATTATTAATAATAATGATAATGGTGATAAATGTAATCTAAAAATGTTAATGATTAATCAATAATTGATCATTAATTCTCCCGATGATTGATTAAGAAAATTTAATCAAAAGCCCATCCTCCTGTGGACCATATGAAATGCTCCAGTTTATTCAGTGGAGACGAGAGGTTTTCACAACATGGTGAAAGTTTTGGTGCTGCTGTACGGATGATAATAATAATAATAATTTAAATATAAAACATTAATGATTAATTGATAATCAATCGTTAATTCTCCCGACGATCGATTAAGAAAATGTAATCAAAAGGCCGTCCCTCATGATTCCTACAGCGACTACGACCACTGAACTGTGATGTTTAGTGTTTCCAGAGTGTGTTCACACAGCAGAGAAAGGGGGGGGTGAGAAGTGTGTTCAATGCCTCTTGCGGCTTTAATTTTGTGTTGTTAAAGTGTTTGTGTGTGTTGTATTTCCTGCAGGTGTTCGAGGGCACGTCTGGCATCGACGCGAAGAAGACGGCCTGTGAGTTCACCGGAGACATCCTGAGGACGCCGGTGTCTGAGGACATGCTCGGTACGACTTACACTAAAGGACGTAACACACTACCGGAGAATTTGCCCGATTTTGGCGGCGAATTCTTCTCCCAGAGTTCGAGGAGGCGTAACCCGACTTTGTGTGTGTGTCAGTGTCAGATCGAAACCACCAAACATCAACGACGCGACGATGACGGCCGATAAAACAGCGAGATACAAACTCGGGAAACAGAGAAAATAATGTTCAGACTTTATCTCTCTCCTCTGTAAAGTGGTAAATTTAAAGTGCAGCGTCTCATCCACATTATCCACAGAATTTATCCTCCGTAAATACTGCCTCCAGTCCACAAACCCGCTCTGTGAATCCAGTTTTCTTCATTCTTTAAAAGTAAAAAGGTGAAAGTTGTTCCTCGTGTGTTTGTTTACGTCCACAGAGCATAAAGCTGCAGATCAGCCACAGTGACTCTACTTCCTGTGGACTTTATCTCCTCTTTTCTGCTTTAAAAATCCTGGATCTGAAGTGTCGCTGCACATTTCACACATAAGAATCCCACAGTTTGACTTGTGTCTAAAGTGGAAGTGCAGAGTCTGATCTCTGAACACCTCAGAGTCTCAGAGCGAGTGGTTTTACTGCAGACAGGAAACAGCTGAGGCCGTCACAGCCTCACAGCTTTAGACCCTGTGCTCCTCACACAGATCCTGCTGCATCTGGGAGCGTTTTAAGATTCTCCTCGTGTCTGTGGTGTTTGTGCTTTTTGCCGCACGTTTATAAATCATTTAAGACTGAAAAATCCTGTCGTGTTTGACGATCCCGGGTCTGGTTTCACCGTGAGAATAAAAACTCTCTTTTTTAGACAAAATCTGTGAATTTCCACATTAAACGGTAGAACTTTTGTCTAATGTGTCCCTCAGTGGTCCAGGACTAAACCAGGACTAAACTAAACCAGGTCTAAACCAGGTCTAAACCAGGTCTAAACCAGGTCTAAACCAGGTCTAAACCAGGACTAAACCAGGACTAAACTAGGTCTAAACTAAACCGGGTCTATACCAGGTCTAAACCAGGTCTATACCAGGTCTAAACCAGGTCTAAACCAGGTCTAAACCAGGTCTAAACCAGGTCTAAACCAGGTCTAAACCAGGACTAAATCAGGTCTAAACCAGGTCTAAACCAGGTCTAAACCAGGTCTAAACCAGGTCTAAACCAGGTCTAAACCAGGTCTAAACCAAGACTAAATCAGGTCTAAACCAGGTCTAAACCAGGTCTAAACCAGGTCTAAACCAGGTCTAAACCAGGTCTAAACCAGGTCTAAACCAGGTCTAAACCAGGTCTAAACCAGGTCTAAACCAGGTCTAAACCAGGTCTAAACCAGGTCTAAACCAAGACTAAACCAGGTCTAAACCAGGTCTAAACCAGGTCTAAACCAGGTCTAAACCAGGTCTAAACCAGGTCTAAACCAGGTCTAAACCAAGACTAAACCAGGTCTAAACCAGGTCTAAACCAAGACTAAACCAGGTCTAAATCAGGTCTGAAATATTCCAGTAACAATAACATTAAACTGTGTATTTGTGTAAATCCTCGGACCTGAGCTCCTGAAACAATAAAATACACGTCACACTTTTTTTTCTTCATTTATCCCAAAATTACTGAGACGCTGCTAAATATAAATAAATATATGTAAAAGAAACTGGAGAAAAGCGGCAAAAATCACTCCAAACACAACTCCAGAGGGTCAGTGAGGAGAAACTGCTCCAACTCGGAGAACACGTCTGATTTACAAACTTTAGATCCTCTCAGCGTCAATAAAAGCAATAAAAATGCTGGTTTATGACTAAATAAAGCAGAAACCTTTATTAACTCCTTAAATAAGTGGCGTAAACGAGCCGTGGTCGTCTCTGAACGCGTCTTTAAACAGAAGCGGCATCAGATCAGTGCCGCGTCTTCCTTTGGCGAAGCCGTCGTGATGAAAGTACGTTTAATTCAGCGAGTGTCAAAGAGCGTCAAACTCCCCATTTTAATGACACTTCACCAACAAGAGACGGGCTCAGGCGCAGCGGCGGCCTTGGGCGCCGACGAGAGCGGCAAGAAAAGACTTTACAGCGGGAGAGATGGAGAGACGGAGCCACAGCCTTGGACGGAAACAGGAAAATGGAGTAAAAAAAGAAGAAAAAAAGGAGGGAGAGAGGAAAGACAGAAGAGGGCTGCGGCCTTAGTAAAAAAAAACTGAGATAATCGGGCATAAAAAAAAAGTATTTTAAAACGGGGAGGAGAGAGGAGAGAGACAGGGAAGAGGAGAGAGGAGAGAGGGAGGAGAGAGGGAGTAGAGAGGAGAGAGGGAGGATAGAGAGGAGAGAGAGAGGAGAGAGGGAAAGAGAGGAGAGGGAGGAGAGAGAGGCGAGGCCTTGGGCTGCACTGAGATAATGAGGCAGAGAAACTCTTTCAAAAGGAGTAAAAAGAGATGGAGGAGGAGAGAGGGATGAAGAGGAGAGGAAGGAGGGGAGAGGAGGACGAGTAAACCAGGTCTAAACCAGGACTAAACCAGGACTAAACCAGGACTAAACCAGGACTAAACCAGGACTAAACCAGGACTAAACCAGGACTAAATCAAACCAAAAAAAACTACTAAACCAGATTTAAGAAGAAGTGGAGGAGGAGGAGGAGGAGGCAAAGAGGAGGAGTAGGAGGAGGAAGAGGTGGAGGAGGAGAGGAGGAGGAGGAGAGGAGAGGAGAGGAGGAGGTGGAGAAGGAGAGGAGGAGGAGGTGGAGGAGGAGAGGAGGAGGTGGAGGAGGAGAGGAGGAGGTGGAGGAAGAGGAGAGAGGAGGAGGTGGAGGAGGAGAGGAGGTGGTGGAGGAAGAGGAGGAGGTGGAGGAGGAGAGGAGGTGGTGGAGGAGGAGAGGAGGAGGCAGAGGAGAGAGGAGGAGGTGGAGGAGGAGAGGAGGAGGAGGTGGTGGAGGAGGAGAGGAGGAGGTGGAGGAAGAGGAGAGAGGAGGAGGTGGAGGAAGAGGAGAGAGGAGGTGGAGGAAGAGGAGGAGGTGGAGGAGGAGAGGAGGAGGTGGAGGAAGAGGAGAGAGGAGGAGGAGGTGGAGGAGAGGAGGTGGTGGAGGAGGAGAGGAGGAGGTGGAGGAAGAGGAGAGAGGAGGAGGTGGAGGAGGAGAGGAGGTGGAGGAGAGAGGAGGAGGTGGAGGAGGAGAGGAGGAGGTAGAGGAGGAGAGGAGGAGGTGGAGGAGGTGGAGGAGGAGAGGAGGAGGTGGAGGAGGAAAGGAGGTGGAGGAGAGGAGGAGGAGGTTTGTTTGTTTGTTTGACTCATTAAAGTTCTGGACTCGGTTCAAACTGAAGAGACTCGACTTTGTCTGAATCTGGAAAATCAGTTTAGCCACAAATGTTTCGCCAACGCCTCCGACAGACTCGAGAACCCGATACGATACTCGATTCGATACTCGATACGATGCTCGATACGATACTCGATACGATACGCGATACGGGGTCTGATTCCACCATGAGAATAAAAACCCTCTTTGTTTAGAGAAAATACTGTGATTTTTTTACTTTTAAATGGTAAAATGCTCTGGGTATTCCCTCTGTGGTCCAGGTCTAAACCAGGTCTAAACCAGGTCCAAACCAGGTCTAAACCAGGTCTAAACCAGGACTAAACCAGGTCTAAACCAGGTCTAAACCAGGACTAAACCAGGACTAAACCAGGTCTAAACCAGGTCTAAACCAGGACTAAACCAGGTCTAAACCAGGTCTAAACCAGGTCTAAACCAGGTCTAAACCAGGACTAAACCAGGTCTAAACCAGGTCTAAACCAGGTCTAAACCAGGTCTAAACCAGGACTAAACCAGGACTAAACCAGGACTAAACCAGGACTAAACCAGGACTAAACCAGGTCTAAACCAGGTCTAAACCAGGACAAAAAAAACTACTCAACCAGGTCTAAACCAGGTCTATAAACCATTTCTAAAACCGGTCTAAACTGAACCGGGTCTAATCTAGGTCTAGACTAAACCAGGTCTAAACCAGGACTAAATTAGGACTAAATTAAACTAGGTCTAAACCAGGACTAAATTAGGACTAAATTAAACTAGGTCTAAACCAGGACTAAATTAGGACTAAATTAAACTAGGTCTAAACCAGGCTTTAACCAGGTCTAAAGTAAACCAGATCTTAATCAGGTCTAAACCAGGTCTAGATTAAAGCAGGTCTAAAGAAAGTCTAAACCAGGTCTAAACCAGGTGTAAACCAGGTCTAAACCAGGACTAAACTAAACCAGGTCTAAAAAAACTACTAAAGCAGGACTAAAGCAGGTCCATGGTCTAGTCTCACATTCAGGAAACGCTCTGAAGGTTCTAAAGTTTCTAAAGGTTCTAAAGGTTCGGCTCTGTTCTGAAAATGGGACTTTTTAAGGATCCAGACCTGAGGAACACGAGGATCTAGTTTCGATACTCGGTTTAGAATTGATTCATGTCTGATTCTCGATTCTCTTCCCAGCCCTGTCCCTGACCTGGAGAACACTGCAGTTGTGTCAGTGTAAGATCAGGAACGTTTTTGTCGATTTTAACACATTTCTGGTTTGTGTTTCAGGTCGAGTTTTTAACGGTTCTGGAAAACCCATCGACAGAGGCCCCACTGTTCTGGCCGAGGATTATCTGGACATCATGGGTGAGAGCGGCAGAGTGGTTAGCCTCTCCTCCTCTCACTGAGGAGGCTGTGGGTTTAAGCTAAATGTTTGTTAACAAAAACAAAACAAAAAAACGCACACAGCAAATGAAGCTCATGGAGGAAACGTGTCGTTTTCTCCAGCAGCTTCATAAATCTGCCCCATCACCAAATCTTCAACCAAGAAGGTCCACAGAGGAGAAACATTCTTCCAGAAAAAAATCGAAATCAAAAACCTGAACATCCACATTTTTTTGGTGGTTTGTAACAGTAAAACGGTGAATCGAGTGCGGAATGAAGGAAAACTGTTGCACTCGGCCCATTCATGACCAACATGAGTCAGTTTAGTCACATTTTCTTGTGTTTTGGTCGTTTTTAAGCAGATTTTCTGTATTTTACTCAAACGAATCACAGTTTCTGCCTCTTTACTAGTCGCAGGTTTATAATTGGTCATAAATAGAGACACTGGGACATTTGTTGTGTAAAACTGGGACAAATCAGTGGTTTTGTGTAAATCTGTGGGACAGAGACACAGGGTCAGGACTGGAACTGTCCCGGGGAAACAGGGACGTCTGGACTAATGAAGAATTTATCCACAACGATCGAGGGAAGAAAGACGAAAGATTAAAGGAAACGACGACGAGCATCAGAGAAACGACTGAGCAGCACCAACGTTCTGGTCCTGGAGGAAACAGAAGGAACTTGTTCACTCAGAATAGGGATGTTCCGTTCTGATATTCAGTATTGGTATCGGTTCTGTTATGAATATCAGACAGTATTGGATTCATGTGATTGGACTGATCCAGTTTCATGTTTTTGCAGCATCGAGTCGCTTTACGGCGCCGTAAATCCAAACGCTGCTGTGTCGCTGTGGGACTTTTCACTACAACAAAACGAGAGTCAAACAGCGACACAAACGCTGCAAACAAACAGTTTCTCCTGAAGGAATCAGCAGAGCCACTTTAACACGAACAGTTTGATTCACTTACAACAGAATCATCCGGACGAGTTTGAGATTTACAAGAGCAAAGCGGCAAAGCTGCTTCTCTTCCTTAGGGTTGAATTAAAAAAAGGATCAGTATCGGAAAGAGCATTCCTTAAAAAAATTGGATCGGAAACCAAAAAATCTTGATCGGAACATCTCTAACTCAGACTGATTCTACAATTACAATAAAAACTCCATTTCCTGATGTGGATCGGACACAGTTTTGTGCAGGTGAATGTGACACGTCTCCAGGTCCAGAATGTTCGTGTTTCTCAGTCGTTTCACTGATGCTCGTCGTTGTTTCCTTTAATCTTTCGTCTTTCTTCCCTCGATCGTTGTGGATAAATCCTTCATGAAGAATGTTTCTCCTTTGTGGACCTTGTTGGTTGAAGATTTGGTGATATTTACACACATTTATGGAAGTAGAAACTGGATTTGCTGGATCCGCCTCGTGCCCACTTCCTGTTTGTCCATATTTTCGGCTTCCTGTTTGTCTATATTTTCAGCTTCCTGTTTGTCCATATTTTCGGCTTCCTGTTTGTCCATATTTTCAGCTTCCTGTTTGTCCATATTTTCCACTTCCTGGTTGTCCATATTTTCAGCTTCCTGTTTGTCCATATTTTCCACTTCCTGGTTGTCCGTATTTTCAGCTTCCTGTTTATCCATATTTTCCACTTCCTGTTTGTCCATATTTTCGGCTTCCTGTTTGTCCGTATTTTCGGCTTCCTGTTTGTCCATATTTTCCAGTTCCTGGTTGTCCGTATTTTCAGCTTCCTGTTTGTCCATATTTTCCACTTCCTGGTTGTCCGTATTTTCAGCTTCCTGTTTGTCCGTATTTTCGGCTTCCTGTTTGTCCGTATTTTCCACTTCCTGTTTGTCCATATTTTCGGCTTCCTGTTTGTCCATATTTTCCAGTTCCTGGTTGTCCGTATTTTCAGCTTCCTGTTTGTCCATATTTTCCAGTTCCTGGTTGTCCGTATTTTCAGCTTCCTGTTTGTCCATATTTTCCACTTCCTGTTTGTCCGTATTTTCAGCTTCCTGTTTGTCCGTATTTTCGGCTTCCTGTTTGTCCATATTTTCCACTTCCTGTTTGTCCATATTTTCAGCTTCCTGTTTGTCCGTATTTTCGGCTTCCTGTTTGTCCGTATTTTCAACTTCCTGTTTGTCCGTATTTTCGGCTTCCTGTTTATCCATATTTTCCACTTCCTGTTTGTCCATATTTTCGGCTTCCTGTTTGTCCGTATTTTCGGCTTCCTGTTTGTCCGTATTTTCGGCTTCCTGTTTGTCCGTATTTTCCACTTCCTGGTTGTCCGTATTTTCAGCTTCCTGTTTATCCATATTTTCAGCTTCCTGTTTGTCCATATTTTCGGCTTCCTGTTTGTCCATATTTTCGGCTTCCTGTTTGTCCATATTTTCGGCTTCCTGTTTGTCCGTATTTTCCACTTCCTGGTTGTCCGTATTTTCAGCTTCCTGTTTATCCATATTTTCCACTTCCTGTTTGTCCGTATTTTCAGCTTCCTGTTTGTCCATATTTTCGGCTTCCTGTTTGTCCGTATTTTCGGCTTCCTGTTTGTCCGTATTTTCGGCTTCCTGTTTGTCCGTATTTTCAGCTTCCTGTTTATCCATATTTTCCACTTCCTGTTTGTCCGTATTTTCGGCTTCCTGTTTGTCCGTATTTTCGGCTTCCTGTTTGTCCGTATTTTCGGCTTCCTGTTTGTCCGTATTTTCGGCGTTGGTCGTGGCGTGTGCGCGTGGCCCTGCGCCGGCGGCAGAGTGGTTAGCCCGTCTCAGTTGGAGGTTGTAAATTACAGCTTTTAGCCCTTAATGCCGCGTCTCTGAGGAGGTGGAATAAGCATATGCGCTCCATCAGTTCTACTTAAAGTCTAATCTTGTTTCATTATTGCAGCATGTCATTTCCCCGCGCCCCGAGCTCTTTGTCTCCATAGAAAAGCTCCGCCGTAACATATTGCATTTTTGACTAAAGTAATAAAAAAAATCCCGCGAGTTTATTGGCCTTGACAGAGACGAGGATGAACTTTGGGCCAGTTTTTGTTTCACGTGGAGAGTTTCAGTCATGACGGAACTGAACCATAAACTGTAATCTGACAGGAGCAGAAATCTGAGCATAATCTGACTTCTGGAGTTATCTGATTACTGATGGACTAAACCAGGTCTAAACCAGGTCTAAACCAGGTCTAAACCAGGTCTAAACCAGGTCTAAACCAGGTCTAAACCAGGTCTAAACCAGGGCTAAACCAGGACTAAACCAGGACTAAACCAGGACTAAACCAGGTCTAAACCAGGTCTAAACCAGGACTAAACCAGGACTAAACCAGGTCTAAACCAGGTCTAAACCAGGACTAAACCAGGACTAAACCAGGTCTAAACCAGGACTAAACCAGGTCTAAACCAGGACTAAACCAGGTCTAAACCAGGTCTAAACCAGGTCTAAACCAGGTCTAAACCAGGTCTAAACCAGGACTAAACCAGGACTAAACCAGGTCTAAACCAGGTCTAAACCAGGTCTAAACCAGGTCTAAACCAGGTCTAAACCAGGACTACGCTAAACTAGAACTAAACTAAACCAGGTCTAAACTAGGTAAATCAAGTCTAAACCAGGTCTAAACCAGGACTAAACTAAACCAGGTCTAAACCAGGACTAAAGTAAATCAAGTCTAAACCAGGACTAAACTAAACCAGGTCTAAACCAGGACTAAACCAGGACTAAACCAGGACTAAAGTAAATCAAGTCTAAACAGGCCAGTTTTTGTTTCATGTGGAGAGTTTCAGTAATGACAGATCTGAACCATTCTGTAATCTGTTCACATGTACGGCAGTGATCATAATCTGATGACTGATGTGAGTAATCTGATGACTGATGTGAGTAATCTGATTTCTGATGTGAGTAATCTGATGACTGATGTGAGTAATCTGATGACTGATGTGAGTAATCTGATGACTGATGTGAGTAATCTGATGACTGATGTGAGTAATCTGATGACTGATGTGAGTAATCTGATGACTGATGAGTAATCTGATGACTGATGAGTAATCTGATGACTGATGTGAGTAATCTGATGACTGATGTGAGTAATCTGATGACTGATGTGAGTAATCTGATGACTGATGTGAGTAATCTGATGACTGATGTGAGTAATCTGATGACTGATGTGAGTAATCTGATGACTGATGTGAGTAATCTGATGACTGATGTGAGTAATCTGATGACTGATGTGAGTAATCTGATGACTGATGTGAGTAATCTGATGACTGATGTGAGTAATCTGATTACTGATGTGAGTAATCTGATTACTGATGTGAGTAATCTGATGACTGATGTGAGTAATCTGATGACTGATGTGAGTAATCTGATGACTGATGTGAGTAATCTGATGACTGATGTGAGTAATCTGATGACTGATGTGAGTAATCTGATGACTGATGTGAGTAATCTGATGACTGATGTGAGTAATCTGATTACTGGTCATTCTCACCTGTGCAGGTTTGGACAGTGATTCATTTCTACTGCACATTTTAGAAACAAATGACTACAATAAAAGACAATAAATACATAAAAACGATAAATATAAAGTGTTAAAATGTGTTAAAATGCCCCCTGTAATGCCCTGTCTGTGTTTAATGCCCCCTGTAATGCCCTCTGTGTTTAATGCCCCCTGTAATGCCCTCTGTGTTTAATGCCCCCTGTAATGCCCTCTGTGTTTAATGCCCCCTGTAATGCCCTCTCTGTGTTTAATGCCCCCTGTAATGCCCTCTCTGTGTTTAATGCCCCCTGTAATGCCCTCTCTGTGTTTAATGCCCCCTGTAATGCCCTCTCTGTGTTTAATGCCCCCTGTAATGCCCTCTCTGTGTTTAATGCCCCCTGTAATGCCCTCTCTGTTTTTAATGCCCCCTGTAATGCCCTGTCTGTGTTTAATGCCCCTGTAATGCCCTCTCTGTGTTTAATGCCCCCTGTAATGCCCTCTCTGTGTTTAATGCCCCCTGTAATGCCCTCTCTGTTTAATGCCCCCTGTAATGCCCTGTCTATGTTTAATGCCCCCTGTAATGCCCTCTGTGTTTAATGCCCCCTGTAATGCCCTCTCTGTGTTTAATGCCCCCTGTAATGCCCCCTCTGTGTTTAATGCCCCCTGTAATGCCCTCTGTGTTTAATGCCCCCTGTAATGCCCTCTGTGTTTAATGCCCCCTGTAATGCCCTCTGTGTTTAATGCCCCCTGTAATGCCCTCTCTGTGTTTAATGCCCCCTGTAATGCCCTCTCTGTGTTTAATGCCCCCTGTAATGCCCTCTCTGTGTTTATTTCCCCCTGTATTGCCCTCTCTGTGTTTAATGCCCCCTGTAATGCCCTCTCTGTGTTTAATGCCCCCTGTAATGCCCTCTCTGTGTTTAATGCCCCCTGTAATGCCCTCTCTGTTTTTAATGCCCCCTGTAATGCCCTGTCTGTGTTTAATGCCCCCTGTAATGCCTCTCTGTGTTTAATGCCCCTGTAATGCCCTCTCTGTGTTTAATGCCCCCTGTAATGCCCTCTCTGTGTTTAATGCCCCCTGTAATGCCCTCTCTGTGTTTAATGCCCCCTGTAATGCCCTCTCTGTGTTTAATGCCCCCTGTAATGCCCTCTCTGTTTTTAATGCCCCCTGTAATGCCCTGTCTGTGTTTAATGCCCCCTGTAATGCCCTCTCTGTGTTTAATGCCCCCTGTAATGCCCTCTCTGTGTTTAATGCCCCCTGTAATGCCCTCTCTGTTTAATGCCCCCTGTAATGCCCTGTCTATGTTTAATGCCCCCTGTAATGCCCTCTGTGTTTAATGCCCCCTGTAATGCCTCTCTGTGTTTAATGCCCCTGTAATGCCCCCTCTGTGTTTAATGCCCCTGTAATGCCCTCTGTGTTTAATGCCCCCTGTAATGCCCTCTGTGTTTAATGCCCCCTGTAATGCCCTCTGTGTTTAATGCCCCTGTAATGCCCCTCTCTGTGTTTAATGCCCCTGTAATGCCCTCTCTGTGTTTAATGCCCCTGTAATGCCCTCTCTGTGTTTAATGCCCTGTAATGCCCTCTCTGTGTTTAATGCCCCTGTAATGCCCTCTCTGTGTTTAATGCCCCTGTAATGCCCTCTCTGTGTTTAATGCCCCCTGTAATGCCCTCTCTGTGTTTAATGCCCTCTCTGTGTTTAATGCCCCCTGTAATGCCCTCTCTGTGTTTAATGCCCCCTGTAATGCCCTCTCTGTGTTTAATGCCCCCTGTAATGCCCTCTCTGTGTTTAATGCCCTCTCTGTGTTTAATGCCCCCTGTAATGCCCTCTCTGTGTTTAATGCCCTCTCTGTGTTTAATGCCCCCTCTCTCTTTATTGCCCCTGTGTCTCGGCAGGTCAGCCCATAAACCCCCAGTGCCGGATTTACCCCGAGGAGATGATCCAGACGGGAATCTCGGCCATCGACGGCATGAACAGCATCGCCCGCGGACAGAAGATCCCGATTTTCTCCGCCGCCGGACTGCCCCACAACGAGGTGCTGTAGGGGGTATTACTGCCCCACAACGAGGTGCTGTAGGGGGTATTACTGCCCCACAACGAGGTGCTGTAGGGGGTATTACTGCCCCACAACGAGGTGCTGTAGGGGGTATTACTGCCCCACAACGAGGTGCTGTAGGGGGTATTACTGCCCCACAACGAGGTGCTGTAGGGGGTATTACTGCCCCACAACGAGGTGCTGTAGGGGTATTACTGCCCACAACGAGGTGCTGTAGGGAGTATGACTGCCCCACAACGAGGTGCTGTAGGGGGTATTACTGCCCCACAACGAGGTGCTGTAGGGGGTATTACTGCCCCACAACGAGGTGCTGTAGGGCGTATTACTGCCCCACAACGAGGTGCTGTAGGGGGTATTACTGCCCCACAACGAGGTGCTGTAGGGGGTATTACTGCCCCACAACGAGGTGCTGTAGGGGGTATTACTGCCCCACAACGAGGTGCTGTAGGGAGTATTACTGCCCCACAACGAGGTGCTGTAGGTATTACTGCCCCACAGGTGCTGTAGGGGGTATTACTGCCCCACATCGAGGTGCTGTAGGGGGTATTACTGCCCCACAACGAGGTGCTGTAGGGGGTATTACTGCCCCACAACGAGGTGCTGTAGGGAGTATTACTGCCCCACAACGAGGTGCTGTAGGGAGTATTACTGCCCCACAACGAGGTGCTGTAGGGAGTATTACTGCCCCACAACGAGGTGCTGTAGGGGGTATTACTGCTCCCCCAGTTTAGTCCTGGTTTAGTCCTGGTTTAGTCCTGTTTTAGTCCCTGGTTCAGTCCCAGTCTAGTCCCAGTCTAGTCCCAGTCTAGTCCTGGTCTAGTCCTGGTCTAGTCCCTGGTCTAGTCCCGGTCTAGTCCCTGGCTCAGTCCCGGTCTAGTCCCTGGCTCAGTCCCGGTCTAGTCCCTGGTTCAGTCCCGGTCTAGTCCCTGGTTCAGTCCCGGTCTAGTCCCTGGTTCAGTCCCGGTCTAGTCCCGGTCTAGTCCCTGGTTCAGTCCCTGGTCTAGTCCCTGGTTCAGTCCCGGTCTAGTCCTGGTCTAGTCCCGGTCTAGTCCCTGGTTCAGTCCCGGTCTAGTCCCTGGTCTTGTCCCTGGTCTAGTCCCTGGTTCAGTCCCGGTCTAGTCCCTGGTTCAGTCCCGGTCTAGTCCCTGGTTCAGTCCCGGTCTAGTCCCGGTCTAGTCCCTGGTCTAGTCCCAGTCTAGTCCCGGTCTAGTCCCTGGTCTAGTCCCAGTCTAGTCCCTGGTTCAGTCCCGGTCTAGTCCCTGGTCTAGTCCCGGTCTAGTCCCGGTCTAGTCCCGGTCTAGTCCCGGTCTAGTCCTGGTCTAGTCCCAGTCTAGTCCCGGTCTAGTCCCTGGTTCAGTCCCGGTCTAGTCCCTGGTTCAGTCCCGGTCTAGTCCCTGGTCTAGTCCCTGGTCTAGTCCCTGGTCTAGTCCCGGTCTAGTCCCGGTCTAGTCCCGGTCTAGTCCCTGGTTCAGTCCCGGTCTAGTCCCTGGTTCAGTCCCGGTCTAGTCCCGGTCTAGTCCCGGTCTCGTCCCTGGTTCAGTCCCTGGTCTAGTCCCTGGTCTAGTCCCGGTCTAGTCCCTGGTTCAGTCCCGGTCTAGTCCCGGTCTAGTCCCGGTCTAGTCCCGGTCTAGTCCCGGTCTCGTGCTCCTGGCTCTTTTGTTTGGCTGTGAGTTTAACCTGTGCTTCACCCTTTCATAAGCCTCTCCTCTCGTCAGAATCCTTTCAGGCGCGGCCCTGAACCTCACGCACACCTGCTTTGTCACTTCCTGTACGCTCGCCAAAATAAAAGACCCGTTTGGCGTCTGTGACCTTCAAAATAAAAGCCCGTGACCTTCACATGAGTCGAGAGAAAATCCATAGAACTCAAGAGCCCCGAACAAAACACGATGGAAAAACAGAAGAGAAGAACGGCTCCGCGGCAGCACGGATCTAAACCAGGACTAAACCAGGACTAAACCAGGACTAAACCAGGACTAAACCAGGTCTAAACCAGGTCTAAACCAGGACTAAACCAGGACTAAACCAGGACTAAACCAGGTCTAAACCAGGACTAAACCAGGACTAAACCAGGACTAAACCAGGACTAAACCAGGACTAAACCAGGACTAAACCAGGTCTAAACCGCGACTGAACCGCGACTGAACCGGGTCTAAACCAGGACTAAACCAGGACTAAACCAGGACTAAACCAGGACTAAACCAGGACTAAACCGCGACTGAACCGCGACTGAACCGGGTCTAAACCAGGTCTAAACCAGGTCTAAACCAGGTCTAAACCAGGTCTAAACCTGGACTACACCAGGGTCTAAACTTAGACTAAACCGGGGACTAACCCAGGACTAACCCAGGACTGAACCAGGACTGAACCAGGACTGAACCAGGACTGAACCAGGACTGAACCAGGACTGAACCAGGACTAATCCAGGACTAAACCAGGACTACACCAGGGACTGAACCAGGGACCAAAACCATAACAAAAACAAAAACCACAGCTGAAATGTGTCTTTCTGTTTTTGTCTAAATAAATTCGTGTTGGACTAAAGTCTGATCCTGATCGATGGACTTTGGACTTTGTCGGGCAAATCCAAAGTCGTTCGTTTTGCTCCGTGTCGGTGTCGTTCTTCATCTCGTATTTTACAGCCGAGCTTGATCTTATCTGAGTTTGTCGTATTTCCCGTTCGTCCGTTCTTTGGTTGTTTGTGACATGGTGTTTGTGGCGTTTCCAGATCGCGGCGCAGATCTGTCGTCAGGCCGGCCTGGTGCAGAAGTCCAAAGACGTGATGGACTACAGCGCCGACAACTTCGCCATCGTCTTCGCCGCCATGGGGGTGAGAAACCGGCCAATCACAGACACTCATGTTCAGACCGGCCAATCACAGACACTCATGTTCAAACTGGCCAATCACAGACACTCATGTTCAAATCGGCCAATCACAGACACTCATGTTCAAACCGACCAATCACAGACTCTCATTTTCAAACCGACCAATCACAGACGCTCATGTTCAAATCGGCCAATCACAGACGCTCATGTTCAAATCGGCCAATCACAGACACTCATGTTCAAACCGGCCAATCACAGACGCTCATGTTCAGACCGGCCAATCACAGACGCTCATGTTCAAACCGGCCAATCACAGACGCTCATGTTCAGACCAGCCAATCACAGACGCTCATGTTCAAACCGGCCAATCACAGACGCTCATGTTCAAACCGGCCAATCACAGACGCTCATGTTTAAACCGGCCAATCACAGACTCTCATGTTCAAATCGGCCAATCACAGACTCTCATGTTCAAACCGGCCAATCACAGACACTCATGTTCAAACCGGCCAATCACAGACGCTCATGTTCAAACCGGCCAATCACAGACGCTCATGTTCAAACCGGCCAATCACAGACGCTCATGTTCAAATCGGCCAATCACAGACACTCATGTTCAAACCGGCCAATCACAGACGCTCATGTTCAAACCGGCCAATCACAGACTCTCATGTTCAAATCGGCCAATCACAGACACTCATGTTTAAACCGGCCAATCACAGACTCTCATGTTCAAACCGGCCAATCACAGACTCTCATTTTCAAATCGGCCAATCACAGACTCTCATGTTTAAACCGGCCAATCACAGACGCTCATGTTCAAACCGGCCAATCACAGACGCTCATGTTCAAACCGGCCAATCACAGACTCTCATTTTCAAATCGGCCAATCACAGACACTCATGTTTAAACCGGCCAATCACAGACGCTCATGTTCAAACCGGCCAATCACAGACTCTCATGTTTAAACCGGCCAATCACAGACTCTCATGTTCAAATCGGCCAATCACAGCCTCTCTCTGCTCTGTGCGCCCCCTCCAGGTGAACATGGAGACTGCGCGGTTCTTTAAGTCGGACTTCGAGGAAAACGGTTCCATGGACAATGTGTGTCTGTTCCTGAACCTGGCCAACGACCCCACGTGAGACACAAAAACACTACACACACACATACACACACACTCACACACACACTGTACACGAACACACACACACACTGTACACGAACACACACACACACACACACACACTGTACACGAACACACACACACACACACACACACTGTACACGAACACACAATCACTATGTAACGCATGAAAATACCACACAAACACACACTGTATGACACACAAAAACACCACACAACTGATGTACACACACACACCTGTATAAAGCTCATACACACCATCACTACACAACATAATTTAACGGTTGTTCTAAAGTTCCTGGAGTCGTGTTTGTTTCATTCACGTTTGACTCTTTGTTATTCGTCTGTTACATCTGCAAAGCTCCAAACGCTCTGCTCCACCTCGTGATGTCATGGAGTGCGAGTTGTTTTTCCGTGAACAGCTCCTTTTACCTTTAGTTCAGGAGAGGTCCACGACTCCAGGACTGAGAAAATGACCCAGATGATCCTGAAGGAACAGAACATTGTAACAGATCAAACAGAATGAAGTGTATTTTTATCTGTATTTATTGCCGTCACTATGGACATGACCAAAGTGTGCGAGGTGAAGGTGTGTGGAGTTTAAAAACGCAGTGGAGCACTTCCTGTATCGCCGCACGATGACGTCACAAGGTGGAACAGAGTGTTTTCCGTTGGCTAAATGTGCAGGTTTGTGAGTTAAACACGTGCGAAGGAAACAGAACACGACAAACTGAACAGAGCAGAAAACAGTGGCCACGTTTACACGAGACCTTTAATTCCACATAAAAATGATTATGTGGGTTTATTCCGATTTTAAAGGCGAATGAATTTATTCTTCGATCGTGTTAACGTTTCTTTCTTCTCTGCCATCCGGACGATCTGGCTCCACCAGACGTTCGTGAAGTCGCCCGTCAAACTCAAACCGACAAAAACTGTCAATCGTTTGTGCTGCAGAAAGTTCCGTTGGTGCGATTCTGGTTCTTCAGATATTTGCGGTTTTATTGACGTCGTCCAGAACCTTTTTTTGTGTAGGTTTGCGTTTGGTGGGGCGACTTCACGTTGGTCTCCATCAGTCGTGGCTTCGGGCTTTAAATTCGGAATTAAAAAACATGTAAACGTGTTCAGTCTGATCTGGGCTCTTTACAGAAGGTCCTGAGTGGGCGGTAACCTTGTGCCTTGTGTCCAATCAGGATCGAGCGCATCATCACTCCGCGCCTCGCCCTCACCACGGCCGAGTACCTGGCCTATCAGTGTGAGAAGCACGTGCTGGTGATTCTGACCGACATGAGCTCCTACGCAGAGGCCCTGAGAGAGGTGAGGACTATAACCAATCTGAGAGAACCTCAAACCAGAGCTGTTCCCCAAACTGTTCTCCTCAGATGTTCCTCCAAACTGTTCTCCTCAGATGTTCCTCCAAACTGTTCTCCTCAGATGTTCCTCCAAACTGTTCTCCTCTGATGTTTCTCCAAACTGTTCTCCTCAGATGTTCCTCCAAACTGTTCTCCTCAGATGTTCCTCCAAACTGTTCTCCTCAGATGTTCCTCCAAACTGTTCTCCTCAGATGTTCCTCCAAACTGTTCTCCTCAGATGTTCCTCCAAACTGTTCTCCTCAGATGTTCCTCCAAACTGTTCTCCTCAGATGTTCCTCCAAACTGTTCTCCTCAGATGTTTCTCCAAACTGTTCTCCTCTGATGTTTCTCCAAACTGTTCTCCTCAGATGTTCCTCCAAACTGTTCTCCTCAGATGTTTCTCCAAACTGTTCTCCTCAGATGTTTCTCCAAACTGTTCTCCTCAGATGTTCCTCCAAACTGTTCTCCTCAGATGTTCCTCCAAACTGTTCTCCTCTGATGTTCCTCCAAACTGTTCTCCTCAGATGTTCCTCCAAACTGTTCTCCTCTGATGTTCCTCCAAACTGTTCTCCTCAGATGTTCCTCCAAACTGTTCTCCTCAGATGTTCCTCCAAACTGTTCTCCTCTGATGTTCCTCCAAACTGTTCTCCTCTGATGTTTGTCCAAACGTTTTTCCTCAGATGTTTGTCCAAACTGTTCTCCTCAGATGTTCCTCCAAACTGTTCTCCTCTGATGTTCCTCCAAACTGTTCTCCTCTGATGTTCCTCCAAACTGTTCTCCTCAGATGTTCCTCCAAACTGTTCTCCTCAGATGTTCCTCCAAACTGTTCTCCTCAGATGTTCCGCCAAACTGTTCTCCTAATTTTACAGTTAAACGATGTATTTGGTGCTTTAACAAATCAAATGCAGGATTCTCTTTTCTTTCTCTCTTTCTGCCCTTTGCCTTGACTGTAGATATTCCACTGTTCTCCTCAGATGTTCCTCAAACTGTTCTCCTCAGATGTTCCCCAAACTGTTCTCCTCAGATGTTCCTCAAACTGTTCTCCTCAGATGTTTCTCCAAACTGTTCTCCCTCTCTCTTATACTCTCATACTCTCTCTCCTCTCACCTCTTTCTCTCTTCCCTGTCTGTCTCCCCTCTTATCCTTTTTGTTTCTCTTTCTCCCTCTCACACTCTCTCTCCTCTCTTTCTCTTTCACCTCTCTCTTACTCTCTCCCCTCTTTCCTCTCTCTCTCTCTCCCCTCTTTCCTCTCTCTCGTTCTCGCTCCCCTCTTTCCTCTCTCGTTCTCGCTCTCCTCTTTCCTCTCTCGTTCTCTCTCCCCTCTTTCCTCTCGCTCGTTCTCTCTCCCCTCTTTCCTCTCGCTCGTTCTCTCTCCCCTCTTTCCTCGCTCGTTCTCTCTCCCCTTTTTCCTCTCTCTTTCTCTCTCCCCTCTTTCCTCTCGCTCGTTCTCTCTCCCCTTTCCTCTCTCGTTCTCTCTCCCCTCTTTCCTCTCTCGTTCTCTCTCCCCTCTTTCCTCTCTCTTTCTCTCACCCCTCTTTCCTCTCTCTTTCTCTCTCCCCTCTTTCCTCTCTCTTTCTCTCTCCCCTCTTTCCTCTCTCTTTCTCTGTCCCCTCTTTCTTCTCTCTCGTTCTCTCTCCCCTCTTTCCTCTCTCTCCCCTCTCTCCTTTCTGCTCTTCACCTTGGCTGCATTATATTCCTCTGTTCTTCTTCTTTCTCTCCTCTCTCCCTCATCTCTCTCTCCCGGTCTTTTCTCCTCTCTCTCTATCTTCTCTTCTTTCTCTCTCGTCTCCTCTGCTGGCGTCACCTTGACTTCTATATTCTGCAGCGATTCTTTCTCTCCATAATGACTCTTTGTCCTCCTGCTGCTCTCTCGTTCCTGACCTCCTCTCGTCCTCCGCCTCGGCTCGGCCCATTCACTCGCTCCTCTTTTCCTCCTCTTTTTCCTTCGTGACCTCTGACCCTGGCAGCACCGACTCTTGGTCATTTAGCGTCGGCTTTGTGTCGTCCGCGAGGAGGCCGCGGCTCTCGACTCGAAAACGTGGAAACCTTCACGGGAGCGAAAGAAACGGACGAAACGAAATGAAGAGACGCTTTTCTTCAGCTCAGAAAACTGTGAGGAAAAAGTGGAAACCTTCAAACTTAGACTTAGATGAGACCAGAGGCTCCATCCAAGTCCTGACTAAGTCCTGACCAAGTCCTAGCAGAGGGTCAGGCTCTCCTCTAACCCTGTGCCCGTGTGTCCTCAGGTGTCTGCTGCCCGTGAGGAGGTGCCCGGGCCTCCTCCTCCTCTCTAACCCTGTGCCCGTGTGTCCTCAGGTGTCTGCTGCCCGTGAGGAGGTGCCCGGGCCTCCTCCTCCTCCTCCTCTCTAACCCTGTGCCCGTGTGTCCTCAGGTGTCTGCTGCCCGTGAGGAGGTGCCCGGGCGCAGAGGGTTCCCCGGGTACATGTACACGGATCTGGCCACGATCTATGAGCGCGCCGGCCGAGTGGAGGGACGCAACGGCTCCATCACCCAGATCCCCATCCTCACCATGCCCAACGACGGTACGCACCAATACCCCGGGCGCTTAATACCCCCGCTTTAATACCCCCGGGCGCTTAATACCCCCGCTTTAATACCCCAGAGACGTGTTAAACCCCTATTTAATACCCCACAGAAGTGTAATACCCCTCTGTAATACCCCACAGAAGTGTAATACCCCTCTTTAATACCCCGCAGAAGTGTAATACCCCTCTGTAATACCCCACAGAAGTGTAATACCCCTCTTTAATACCCCGCAGAAGTGTAATACCCCTCTGTAATACCCCACAGAAGTGTAATACCCCTCTGTAATACCCCACAGAAGTGTAATACCCCTCTGTAATACCCCACAGAAGTGTAATACCCCTCTGTAATACCCCACAGAAGTGTAATACCCCTCTGTAATACCCCACAGAAGTGTAATACCCCTCTGTAATACCCCGCAGAAGTGTAATACCCCTCTGTAATACCCCGCAGAAGTGTAATACCCCTCTGTAATACCCCGCAGAAGTGTAATACCCCTCTGTAATACCCCGCAGAAGTGTAATACCCCTCTGTAATACCCCGCAGAAGTGTAATACCCCTCTGTACCATGCCCAACGGCACAGTGCGCACCAATACCCCTCTGTAATACCCCACAGAAGTGTAATACCCCACAGAAGTGTAATACCCCTCTTTAATACCCCACAGAAGTGTAATACCCCTCTTTAATACCCCACAGAAGTGTAATACCCCTCTGTAATACCCCACAGAAGTGTAATACCCCTCTGTAATACCCCACAGAAGTGTAATACCCCTCTGTAATACCCCGCAGAAGTGTAATACCCCTCTGTAATACCCCGCAGAAGTGTAATACCCCTCTGTAATACCCCGCAGAAGTGTAATACCCCTCTGTAATACCCCGCAGAAGTGTAATACCCCTCTGTAATACCCCGCAGAAGTGTAATACCCCTCTGTAATACCCCACAGAAGTGTAATACCCCTCTGTAATACCCCACAGAAGTGTAATACCCCTCTGTAATACCCCACAGAAGTGTAATACCCCTCTGTAATACCCCGCAGAAGTGTAATACCCCTCTGTAATACCCTCCATGAAGTGTAATACCCCTCTGTAATACCCCGCAGAAGTGTAATACCCCTCTGTAATACCCCACAGAAGTGTAATACCCCTCTTTAATACCCCACAGAAGTGTAATACCCCTCTGTAATACCCCGCAGAAGTGTAATACCCCTCTGTAATACCCCGCAGAAGTGTAATACCCCTCTGTAATACCCCGCAGAAGTGTAATACCCCTCTGTAATACCCCACAGAAGTGTAATACCCCTCTGTAATACCCCGCAGAAGTGTAATACCCCTCTGTAATACCCCGCAGAAGTGTAATACCCCTCTGTAATACCCCGCAGAAGTGTAATACCCCTCTGTAATACCCCACAGAAGTGTAATACCCCTCTGTAATACCCCGCAGAAGTGTAATACCCCTCTGTAATACCCCACAGAAGTGTAATACCCCTCTGTAATACCCCAGTCTGACTTTTACTCTCTTTCAGACATCACTCACCCCATTCCTGATCTGACTGGGTACATCACAGAGGGACAGGTGTACGTGGACAGACAGCTGCACAACAGACAGGTACAGGACCAGGGACCGGACCTAGACCTGGACCTGGACCTAGACCTAGACCTAGACCTAGACCTGGACCTAGACCTAGACCTAGACCTAGACCTAGACCTAGACCTAGACCTGGACCGGACTAGCCTGGGGACCTGGGACGTGGGACTTGTGACGCAGGACCTGTGGCTGGGGAACATGGGGCTGGAGAACATGGGACTTGGACCTGGGAGTGGGGGTGCGGGACCTTGGATGCAAGAGTGGGGACTGGACATAGACCTGGGCTGGACGTGGACTGGACCAGGGACTCGTTCTGGACCTGGGACTGGACCTGGGACTGGACCTGGGACTGGACC
Source organism: Odontamblyopus lacepedii (assembly GCA_034769755.1). Lineage (NCBI taxonomy): Eukaryota > Metazoa > Chordata > Actinopteri > Gobiiformes > Gobiidae > Odontamblyopus > Odontamblyopus lacepedii. Next base: position 41,298,288 of record CM068354.1, on the reverse strand, counting down.
GGGACCGTTTGTCTCACGTTCATCTTTTGTCTCTTTCAGATTTATCCTCCCATCAACGTTCTTCCGTCTCTGTCTCGTTTGATGAAGTCGGCCATCGGAGAAGGAATGACCCGGAAAGACCACGCAGACGTCTCCAACCAGCTGGTAAAATACACAAATACTATTACTACTACTACTACTACTACTACTATTACTACTGCTACTACTACTAGTACTACTACTACTACTACTACTTCTTCTAAAGCTAAAATACTGCACAGTTTGTCTATAATAACAGGAGCTTTGAGGAGCTGGTGCCTCATTATACTCCACAAAGAGAGTGTCCTCTGAAGTGTCCTCTGAAGTGTCCTCTGAAGTGTCCTCTGAAGTGTCCTCTGTAGTGTCCTCTGTAGTGTCCTCTGAAGTGTCCTCTGTAGTGTCCTCTGTAGTGTCCTCTGTAGTGTCCTCTGAAGTGTCCTCTGTAGTGTCCTCTGTAGTGTCCTCTGAAGTGTCCTCTGTAGTGTCCTCTGAAGTGTCCTCTGAAGTGTCCTCTGTAGTGTCCTCTGTAGTGTCCTCTGTAGTGTCCTCTGTAGTGTCCTCTGTAGTGTCCTCTGAAGTGTCCTCTGTAGTGTCCTCTGTAGTGTCCTCTGTAGTGTCCTCTGTAGTGTCGTCTGTAGTGTCGTCTGTAGTGTCCTCTGTAGTGTCCTCTGTAGTGTCCTCTGTAGTGTCCTCTGAAGTGTCCTCTGTAGTGTCCTCTGCAGTGTCCTCTGTAGTGTCCTCTGCAGTGTCCTCTGCAGTGTCCTCTGTAGTGTCCTCTGTAGTGTCCTCTGCAGTGTCCTCTGTAGTGTCCTCTGTAGTGTCCTCTGTAGTGTCCTCTGTAGTGTCCTCTGTAGTGTCCTCTGCAGTGTCCTCTGCAGTGTCCTCTGTAGTGTCCTCTGAAGTGTCCTCTGAAGTGTCCTCTGAAGTGTCCTCTGTAGCGTCCTCTGCAGTGTCCTCTGTAGTGTCCTCTGAAGTGTCCTCTGTAGCGTCCTCTGTAGCGTCCTCTGTAGTGTCCTCTGCAGTGTCCTCTGTAGTGTCCTCTGAAGTGTCCTCTGTAGTGTCCTCTGTAGTGTCCTCTGAAGTGTCCTCTGCAGTGTCCTCTGCAGTGTCCTCTGCAGTGTCCTCTGTAGTGTCCTCTGTAGTGTCCTCTGCAGTGTCCTCTGTAGTGTCCTCTGTAGTGTCCTCTGTAGCGTCCTCTGTAGCGTCCTCTGTAGTGTCCTCTGCAGTGTCCTCTGAAGTGTCCTCTGAAGTGTCCTCTGAAGTGTCCTCTGAAGTGTCCTCTGTAGTGTCCTCTGTAGTGTCCTCTGAAGTGTCCTCTGAAGTGTCCTCTGAAGTGTCCTCTGAAGTGTCCTCTGTAGTGTCCTCTGAAGTGTCCTCTGTAGTGTCCTCTGTAGTGTCCTCTGTAGTGTCCTCTGTAGTGTCCTCTGCAGTGTCCTCTGCAGTGTCCTCTGCAGTGTCCTCTGTAGTGTCCTCTGTAGCGTCCTCTGTAGCGTCCTCTGTAGCGTCCTCTGTAGCGTCCTCTGCAGTGTCCTCTGTAGTGTCCTCTGCAGTGTCCTCTGTAGTGTCCTCTGTAGTGTCCTCTGTAGTGTCCTCTGAAGTGTCCTCTGAAGTGTCCTCTGTAGTGTCCTCTGTAGTGTCCTCTGCAGTGTCCTCTGAAGTGTCCTCTGAAGTGTCCTCTGTAGTGTCCTCTGTAGTGTCCTCTGAAGTGTCCTCTGTAGTGTCCTCTGTAGTGTCCTCTGTAGTGTCCCTCTGTAGTGTCCTCTGTAGTGTCCTCTGAAGTGTCCTCTGTAGTGTCCTCTGCAGTGTCCTCTGCAGTGTCCTCTGTAGTGTCCTCTGTAGTGTCCTCTGTAGTGTCCTCTGCAGTGTCCTCTGCAGTGTCCTCTGTAGTGTCCTCTGTAGTGTCCTCTGTAGTGTCCTCTGAAGTGTCCTCTGTAGTGTCCTCTGTAGTGTCCTCTGTAGTGTCCTCTGTAGTGTCCTCTGTAGTGTCCTCTGTAGTGTCCCTCTGTAGTGTCCTCTGAAGTGTCCTCTGTAGTGTCCTCTGTAGTGTCCTCTGTAGTGTCCTCTGTAGTGTCCTCTGTAGTGTCCTCTGAAGTGTCCTCTGAAGTGTCCTCTGTAGTGTCCTCTGTAGTGTCCTCTGAAGTGTCCTCTGTAGTGTCCTCTGAAGTGTCCTCTGCAGTGTCTTCTGCAGTGTCCTCTGAAGTGTCCTCTGCAGTGTCCTCTGTAGTGTCCTCTGTAGTGTCCTCTGCAGTGTCCTCTGCAGTGTCCTCTGCAGTGTCCTCTGCAGTGTCCTCTGTAGTGTCCTCTGTAGTGTCCTCTGTAGTGTCCTCTGAAGTGTCCTCTGCAGTGTCCTCTGCAGTGTCCTCTGTAGTGTCCTCTGTAGTGTCCTCTGTAGTGTCCTCTGTAGTGTCCTCTGAAGTGTCCTCTGAAGTGTCCTCTGAAGTGTCCTCTGAAGTGTCCTCTGAAGTGTCCTCTGAAGTGTCCTCTGTAGTGTCCTCTGTAGTGTCCTCTGTAGTGTCCCTCTGTAGTGTCCTCTGAAGTGTCCTCTGTAGTGTCCTCTGTAGTGTCCTCTGTAGTGTCCTCTGAAGTGTCCTCTGTAGTGTCCTCTGTAGTGTCCTCTGTAGTGTCCCTCTGTAGTGTCCTCTGAAGTGTCCTCTGTAGTGTCCTCTGTAGTGTCCTCTGTAGTGTCCTCTGTAGTGTCCTCTGTAGTGTCCTCTGAAGTGTCCTCTGAAGTGTCCTCTGCAGTGTCCTCTGCAGTGTCCTCTGCAGTGTCCTCTGTAGTGTCCTCTGTAGTGTCCTCTGTAGTGTCCTCTGTAGTGTCCTCTGAAGTGTCCTCTGTAGTGTCCTCTGTAGTGTCCTCTGAAGTGTCCTCTGTAGTGTCCTCTGTAGTGTCCCTCTGTAGTGTCCCTCTGTAGTGTCCTCTGAAGTGTCCTCTGTAGTGTCCTCTGTAGTGTCCTCTGTAGTGTCCCTCTGTAGTGTCCTCTGTAGTGTCCTCTGTAGTGTCCTCTGTAGTGTCCTCTGAAGTGTCCTCTGAAGTGTCCTCTGTAGTGTCCTCTGTAGTGTCCTCTGTAGTGTCCCTCTGTAGTGTCCTCTGAAGTGTCCTCTGTAGTGTCCTCTGTAGTGTCCTCTGTAGTGTCCTCTGTAGTGTCCTCTGTAGTGTCCTCTGAAGTGTCCTCTGAAGTGTCCTCTGAAGTGTCCTCTGTAGTGTCCTCTGCAGTGTCCTCTGCAGTGTCCTCTGCAGTGTCCTCTGCAGTGTCCTCTGCAGTGTCCTCTGTAGTGTCCTCTGAAGTGTCCTCTGAAGTGTCCTCTGTAGTGTCCTCTGTAGTGTCCTCTGAAGTGTCCTCTGTAGTGTCCTCTGTAGTGTCCCTCTGTAGTGTCCCTCTGTAGTGTCCTCTGAAGTGTCCTCTGAAGTGTCCTCTGTAGTGTCCTCTGTAGTGTCCTCTGTAGTGTCCCTCTGTAGTGTCCTCTGTAGTGTCCTCTGTAGTGTCCTCTGTAGTGTCCTCTGAAGAGTCCTCTGTAGTGTCCTCTGTAGTGTCCTCTGTAGTGTCCCTCTGTAGTGTCCTCTGCAGTGTCCTCTGCAGTGTCCTCTGCAGTGTCCTCTGTAGTGTCCTCTGCAGTGTCCTCTGAAGTGTCCTCTGCAGTGTCCTCTGCAGTGTCCTCTGCAGTGTCCTCTGAAGTGTCCTCTGCAGTGTCCTCTGCAGTGTCCTCTGTAGTGTCCTCTGTAGTGTCCTCTGTAGTGTCCTCTGAAGTGTCCTCTGTAGTGTCCTCTGTAGTGTCCTCTGTAGTGTCCTCTGTAGTGTCCTCTGTAGTGTCCTCTGTAGTGTCCCTCTGTAGTGTCCTCTGAAGTGTCCTCTGTAGTGTCCTCTGTAGTGTCCTCTGTAGTGTCCTCTGTAGTGTCCTCTGTAGTGTCCTCTGAAGTGTCCTCTGAAGTGTCCTCTGTAGTGTCCTCTGTAGTGTCCTCTGAAGTGTCCTCTGTAGTGTCCTCTGAAGTGTCCTCTGCAGTGTCTTCTGCAGTGTCCTCTGAAGTGTCCTCTGCAGTGTCCTCTGCAGTGTCCTCTGCAGTGTCCTCTGCAGTGTCCTCTGCAGTGTCCTCTGCAGTGTCCTCTGCAGTGTCCTCTGTAGTGTCCTCTGTAGTGTCCTCTGTAGTGTCCTCTGAAGTGTCCTCTGCAGTGTCCTCTGCAGTGTCCTCTGCAGTGTCCTCTGTAGTGTCCTCTGTAGTGTCCTCTGTAGTGTCCTCTGAAGTGTCCTCTGAAGTGTCCTCTGAAGTGTCCTCTGAAGTGTCCTCTGTAGTGTCCTCTGTAGTGTCCTCTGTAGTGTCCTCTGTAGTGTCCCTCTGTAGTGTCCTCTGAAGTGTCCTCTGTAGTGTCCTCTGTAGTGTCCTCTGTAGTGTCCTCTGAAGTGTCCTCTGTAGTGTCCTCTGTAGTGTCCTCTGTAGTGTCCCTCTGTAGTGTCCTCTGAAGTGTCCTCTGTAGTGTCCTCTGTAGTGTCCTCTGTAGTGTCCTCTGTAGTGTCCTCTGTAGTGTCCTCTGAAGTGTCCTCTGAAGTGTCCTCTGAAGTGTCCTCTGCAGTGTCCTCTGCAGTGTCCTCTGCAGTGTCCTCTGCAGTGTCCTCTGTAGTGTCCTCTGTAGTGTCCTCTGAAGTGTCCTCTGTAGTGTCCTCTGTAGTGTCCTCTGAAGTGTCCTCTGTAGTGTCCTCTGTAGTGTCCCTCTGTAGTGTCCCTCTGTAGTGTCCTCTGAAGTGTCCTCTGTAGTGTCCTCTGTAGTGTCCTCTGTAGTGTCCCTCTGTAGTGTCCTCTGTAGTGTCCTCTGTAGTGTCCTCTGAAGTGTCCTCTGAAGTGTCCTCTGTAGTGTCCTCTGTAGTGTCCTCTGTAGTGTCCCTCTGTAGTGTCCTCTGAAGTGTCCTCTGTAGTGTCCTCTGTAGTGTCCTCTGTAGTGTCCTCTGTAGTGTCCTCTGTAGTGTCCTCTGAAGTGTCCTCTGAAGTGTCCTCTGAAGTGTCCTCTGTAGTGTCCTCTGCAGTGTCCTCTGCAGTGTCCTCTGCAGTGTCCTCTGCAGTGTCCTCTGCAGTGTCCTCTGTAGTGTCCTCTGAAGTGTCCTCTGAAGTGTCCTCTGTAGTGTCCTCTGTAGTGTCCTCTGAAGTGTCCTCTGTAGTGTCCTCTGTAGTGTCCCTCTGTAGTGTCCCTCTGTAGTGTCCTCTGAAGTGTCCTCTGAAGTGTCCTCTGTAGTGTCCTCTGTAGTGTCCTCTGTAGTGTCCCTCTGTAGTGTCCTCTGTAGTGTCCTCTGTAGTGTCCTCTGTAGTGTCCTCTGAAGAGTCCTCTGTAGTGTCCTCTGTAGTGTCCTCTGTAGTGTCCCTCTGTAGTGTCCTCTGCAGTGTCCTCTGCAGTGTCCTCTGCAGTGTCCTCTGTAGTGTCCTCTGCAGTGTCCTCTGAAGTGTCCTCTGCAGTGTCCTCTGCAGTGTCCTCTGCAGTGTCCTCTGAAGTGTCCTCTGCAGTGTCCTCTGCAGTGTCCTCTGTAGTGTCCTTTTATAATGCACCATATGTTTAATATTCTCTGTATTCTGGAATCTGGACTGATCAGAAGCTCTTGTCCGTGAAAGCTCTGCTCTGTAGCGTCAATACTGTTTATAATGAATCACATATTCATAGAGTCCTCTGTCGTGTCCCTTTGTATTTAGAAGAAGAAGAATAATTTCATGTTTTACTGTCCCCGCCGGAGCTGAACGGACAGAATATCAAACTGAAATAGTTTCTGATTGTGAAACGATTTGCGATTTTAAGTTTTAATAATCGGATCCTGTTCAAAGTTTAGATTTTAAACAGAAGAATCGACAAAAGGACTGAAATCTGAAACAAGAATCATGAACAGAGACGTTTTTAAGATAAGATAAGATAAGATATCCTTTATTTGTCCCACAATGGGGAAATTTCAGTGTTGCAACGCACAGTAAAGAGAACAGCAAGAAACAGTAGCAGCAATAGAAGTACAGTTAAGTTAAATATAGACAAACACGATAAAGATCTATAAAGATAAGGATTATAAAACTATGTATCATATAAATTGCAATCTAAAAACTATATATACAATAAATTACTATCTTACATTATTGCACAGGGTCCCAGTATTGCACAGGCAGCAGAGTTAGCAGTGTTCATTGTAAAGTCCGACAGTTCAAAGTCTGAGTTTTATGTTTTCAGGGAGGGCATCTGGCTCACAGGGGCATCTGGGAACACGTCTGCACAGACCTAAACTACAGGGTTAGACGTTTCTGTGCAGAATAAGATGCTGACGTTCGGTTGTTTGTAGAAATCGTGGTCCTTTCAGATCTGCTCTTTGTGTTCGAGTCCGTGTGTGTTATGTTATTTTACGACGGTTTGTGAGTTCTGTCCAAGTACGCGTTATTTTTTGTGTTCAGAGGAGCCGAAAATAGTTCTACAGAGCGATGTTACTTCAAAAATAATATACTATAGGAACAATATACTAAAAAATAAATGTACTCAAGTAGAAACGCAAACTGTTGGCCCAAGTAAATAAGAGTGAGCAGCTGTGGGCGTTTCCCTTTTCTCCGCACGAAAACGCCCAAATAAAGCTTCTGTTTTAGACTCATTCACACAGAGAATCAGGAGAATCAGTGTTTAGAGCCTTTTAAAGAACGACTGTCAGGACGCAACATCTGATTTATGATTTTGGTGAACGGGACAAAACCTGAAATAAATCCCAAAATCTGGAGTTTTCAAACAGACACAAAACTGAGCACAACAAAAATGCAAAAAAACAAAACCTCGTCGAGCTAAAATGAGTTGGATCAAGAAAGTTTTATCATGATTTGAGTAAATTTCACTTGACAAGTAAAATGATCTGCCAGTGAAGACTTTTTGTACTTAAAATATGAAAATCCATCAGGCTGCACTTAAAATAAGAAACAATAAAAAAACCTTGTTCCACAGCAGATCATTTGACTCGTCAAGTTGAATCAACTCAAATAAAGTCAAATAATCTTAGTTTAAGTCATTTTAACTCACGTCTCAAACAAGAGAATCGTTTCAGATCGTCCCAGAAGTCGCAGCGAACAGGACGCACGACTTTTACACTTCAGTACAAATGTTACTCAAGCAGGAGTAAAACTAGGCTAGAAAAGTTACTCGAGTAAATATTTCCCACCTGTGTGTTTATACTGTGTGTGTTCACAGGACATGTTGTTATATACGGGTTTCTGTGTATAAAATATGTGTCATACTGTGTGTTCATACAGTACGTCTCTTATCTATTGCATATATTATGTTGTTGCCCTCTCCGGGTGGGTGGGGCGTAGAGCCGCTGCTCCTCCACGTGGGGAGGATGGACCTGTGACATATGGGTTTGAGTGTTTTTGCAGCATAACTGTTATATACAGGTCTGTGTGTTTGCAGTACATGTTATATACAGGTCTGTGTGTTTGCAGTACATGTTATATACAGGTCTGTGTGTTTGCAGTACATGTTATATACAGGTCTGTGTGTTTGCAGTACATGTTATATACAGGTCTGTGTGTTTGCAGTACATGTTATATACAGGTCTGTGTGTTTGCAGTACATGTTATATACAGGTCTGTGTGTTTGCAGTACATGTTATATACAGGTCTGTGTGTTTGCAGTACATGTTATATACAGGTCTGTGTGTTTGCAGTACATGTTATATACAGGTCTGTGTGTTTGCAGTACATGTTATATACAGGTCTGTGTGTTTGCAGTACATGTTATATACAGGTCTGTGTGTTTGCAGTACATGTTATATACAGGTCTGTGTGTTTGCAGTACATGTTATATACAGGTCTGTGTGTTTGCAGTACATGTTATATACAGGTCTGTGTGTTTGCAGTACATGTTATATACAGGTCTGTGTGTTTGCAGTACATGTTATATACAGGTCTGTGTGTTTGCAGTACATGTTATATACAGGTCTGTGTGTTTGCAGTACATGTTATATACAGGTCTGTGTGTTTGCAGTACATGTTATATACAGGTCTGTGTGTTTGCAGTACATGTTATATACAGGTCTGTGTGTTTGCAGTACATGTTATATACAGGTCTGTGTGTTTGCAGTACATGTTATATACAGGTCTGTGTGTTTGCAGTACATGTTATATACAGGTCTGTGTGTTTGCAGTACATGTTATATACAGGTCTGTGTGTTTGCAGTACATGTTATATACAGGTCTGTGTGTTTGCAGTACATGTTATATACAGGTCTGTGTGTTTGCAGTACACATGTTATATACAGGTCTGTGTGTTTGCAGTACATGTTATATACAGGTCTGTGTGTTTGCAGTACATGTTATATACTTATTAGGCCTGTCAACATTAACTCATGTGATTAATCACAGAAAAATATCGCACTGTTTTTTTTTTAACTCAGATTAATCCCAGTTTATTGTGAACGCTCCTCTGTTAAAGTGCGGATGGTGAAAGGCGGCGCAGGTGATTAGGTCAGTGATCAGGTCCATACGGGACTTTAGATAAACTGAGGCAGTTTGCAGATGTCACAGTGATGAACTCTGTTTCCACAGAAGCACAAGTTTAAAACACACTGCACCAACAACAAACCGAGAGCAAGAAACTGCATTTTATCCAAATATTTTGGCCTTTTTTGAAGAATAATTAACTGCGATTAATCGTGATTCATCAAAATTCTGAAGTGTGATTAAGCTGATTTTTAAAAATGAATCGTTTGACAGCACTAGTATATACGTGTTCTCAGTACGCGTGTTATATATGTGACATATACGTGTGTGTTCTCAGTACGCGTGTTATATATCTCGTATATAACACACATATATACGTGTGTGTTCTCAGTACGCGTGTTATATATCTCGTATATAACACACATATATACGTGTGTGTTCTCAGTACGCGTGTTATATATCTCGTATATAACACACACATATATACGTGTGTGTTCTCAGTACGCGTGTTATATATCTCGTATATAACACGCATATATACGTGTGTGTTCTCAGTACGTGTTGTATATCTCGTATATAACACACACATATATATGTTTGTGTTCTCAGTACGTGTTATATATCTCGTATATAACACACATATATACGTGTGTGTTCTCAGTACGCGTGTTGTATATCTCGTATATAACACACATATATATGTTTGTGTTCTCAGTACGCGTGTTATATATCTCGTATATAACACACATATATACGTGTGTGTTCTCAGTACGCGTGTTGTATATCTCGTATATAACACACATATATACGTGTGTGTTCTCAGTACGCGTGTTGTATATCTCGTATATAACACGCATATATACGTGTGTGTTCTCAGTACGCGTGTTATATATGTGACATATACGTGTGTGTTCTCAGTACGCGTGTTATATATGTGACATATACGTGTGTGTTCTCAGTACGCGTGTTATATATGTGACATATATACGTGTGTGTTCTCAGTACGCGTGTTATGCGATCGGGAAGGACGTCCAGGCCATGAAGGCCGTGGTGGGGGAGGAGGCTCTGACCTCTGACGACCTTTTGTACCTGGAGTTTCTGCAGAAGTTTGAGAAGAACTTCATCGCTCAAGGTGAGTCCCCAGTTTCCCCGAGAAGTGACTCATGTTTACAGGAAACTGAGCTCCTCGTTCTGACCTCCACGTGTTTGTGCGACGCCTCCTGATCCTGGGCTTTTCTTTCCACACTTTATCCTTAAATCTGAGCGTTAATCACAGAACATTCAGGCGTCGTCTTTTCTCGAGGTCGCTCCTGTCGCCGCTGCTCTCGCGTAGATAAAACGCCCCGTTTCCAAACCCCGGGGTCGCAGTTCTAAACGTGGACTAAACCTGGTCTAAACGTGGACTAAACCAGGTCTAAACGTGGACTAAACCAGGTCTAAACGTGGACTAAACCTGGTCGAAACGTGGACTAAACCAGGTCTAAATGTGGACTAAACCTGGTCTAAATGTGGACTAAACCAGGTCTAAACGTGGACCAAACCAGGTCTAAACGTGGACCAAACGTGGACTAAAACGTGGACTAAACCTGGTCTAAATGTGGACTAAACCTGGTCTAAATGTGGACTAAACCAGGTCTAAACGTGGACTAAACCAGGTCTAAATGTGGACTAAACCAGGTCTAAATGTGGACTAAACCAGGTCTAAACGTGGACCAAACCAGGTCTAAACGTGGACCAAACCAGGTCTAAACGTGGACCAAACCAGCTCTAAACGTGGACCAAACCAGGTCTAAATGTGGACTAAACCAGGTCTAAACGTGGACCAAACCAGGTCTAAACGTGGACCAAACCAGGTCTAAATGTGGACTAAACCAGGTCTAAACGTGGACTAAACCTGGTCTAAATGTGGACTAAACCAGGTCTAAACGTGGACTAAACCAGGTCTAAACGTGGACTAAACCTGGTCTAAATGTGGACTAAACCAGGTCTAAACGTGGACTAAACCAGGTCTAAATGTGGACTAAACCAGGTCTAAATGTGGACTAAACCAGGTCTAAACGTGGACTAAACCAGGTCTAAATGTGGACTAAACCAGGTCTAAACGTGGACTAAACCAGGTCTAAATGTGGACTAAACCTGGTCTAAATGTGGACTAAACCAGGTCTAAACGTGGACTAAACCAGGTCTAAATGTGGACTAAACCAGGTCTAAACGTGGACTAAACCAGGTCTAAACGTGGACTAAACCAGGTCTAAATGTGGACTAAACCAGGTCTAAACGTGGACTAAACCAGGTCTAAATGTGGACTAAACCAGGTCTAAATGTGGACTAAACCAGGTCTAAACGTGGACTAAACCAGGTCTAAACGTGGACTAAACCAGGTCTAAACGTGGACTAAACCAGGTCTAAATGTGGACTAAACCAGGTCTAAACGTGGACTAAACCAGGTCTAAATGTGGACTAAACCTGGTCTAAATGTGGACTAAACCAGGTCTAAACGTGGACTAAACCAGGTCTAAACGTGGACTAAACCAGGTCTAAATGTGGACTAAACCAGGTCTAAACGTGGACTAAACATGGTCTAAACGTGGACTAAACCAGGTCTAAATGTGGACTAAACCTGGTCTAAATGTGGACTAAACCAGGTCTAAACGTGGACCAAACCAGGTCTAAATGTGGACTAAACCAGGTCTAAACGTGGACTAAACCAGGTCTAAACGTGGACTAAACCAGGTCTAAACGTGGACTAAACCAGGTCTAAATGTGGACTAAACCAGGTCTAAACGTGGACTAAACCAGGTCTAAATGTGGACTAAACCTGGTCTAAATGTGGACTAAACCAGGTCTAAACGTGGACTAAACCAGGTCTAAACGTGGACTAAACCAGGTCTAAATGTGGACTAAACCAGGTCTAAATGTGGACTAAACCAGGTCTAAACGTGGACTAAACCAGGTCTAAACGTGGACTAAACCAGGTCTAAACGTGGACTAAACCAGGTCTAAACGTGGACTAAACCAGGTCTAAATGTGGACTAAACCAGGTCTAAACGTGGACTAAACCAGGTCTAAACGTGGACTAAACCAGGTCTAAATGTGGACTAAACCAGGTCTAAATGTGGACTAAACCAGGTCTAAACGTGGACTAAACCAGGTCTAAATGTGGACTAAACCAGGTCTAAACGTGGACTAAACCAGGTCTAAATGTGGACTAAACCTGGTCTAAACGTGGACTAAACCAGGTCTAAATGTGGACTAAACCAGGTCTAAACGTGGACTAAACATGGTCTAAATGTGGACTAAACCTGGTCTAAATGTGGACTAAACCAGGTCTAAACGTGGACTAAACCAGGTCTAAACGTGGACTAAACCAGGTCTAAACGTGGACTAAACCTGGTCTAAATGTGGACTAAACCAGGTCTAAATGTGGACTAAACCAGGTCTAAATGTGGACTAAACCAGGTCTAAATGTGGACTAAACCAGGTCTAAACGTGGACTAAACCAGGTCTAAACGTGGACTAAACCAGGTCTAAATGTGGACTAAACCAGGTCTAAACGTGGACTAAACCTGGTCTAAATGTGGACTAAACCAGGTCTAAACGTGGACTAAACCAGGTCTAAACGTGGACTAAACCAGGTCTAAACGTGGACTAAACCAGGTCTAAATGTGGACTAAACCAGGTCTAAATGTGGACTAAACCAGGTCTAAACGTGGACTAAACCAGGTCTAAACGTGGACTAAACCAGGTCTAAACGTGGACTAAACCAGGTCTAAACGTGGACTAAACCAGGTCTAAACGTGGACTAAACCAGGTCTAAACGTGGACTAAACCAGGTCTAAACGTGGACTAAACCTGGTCTAAATGTGGACTAAACCAGGTCTAAACGTGGACTAAACCAGGTCTAAACGTGGACTAAACCAGGTCTAAACGTGGACTAAACCAGGTCTAAACGTGGACTAAACCAGGTCTAAATGTGGACTAAACCAGGTCTAAACGCGGACTAAACCAAGTCTAAATGTGGACTAAACCAGGTCTAAACGTGGACTAAACCAGGTCTAAACGCGGACTAAACCTAGTCTAAATGTGGACTAAACCAGGTCTAAACGTGGACTAAACCAGGTCTAAACGTGGACTAAACCAGGTCTAAACGTGGACTAAACCAGGTCTAAATGTGGACTAAACCAGGTCTAAACGTGGACTAAACCAGGTCTAAACGTGGACTAAACCAGGTCTAAACGTGGACTAAACCAGGTCTAAATGTGGACTAAACCAGGTCTAAATGTGGACTAAACCAGGTCTAAACGTGGACTAAACCAGGTCTAAACGTGGACTAAACCAGGTCTAAATGTGGACTAAACCAGGTCTAAACGTGGACTAAACCAGGTCTAAACGTGGACTAAACCAGGTCTAAACGTGGACTAAACCAGGTCTAAATGTGGACTAAACCTGGTCTAAATGTGGACTAAACCAGGTCTAAACGTGGACTAAACCAGGTCTAAACGTGGACTAAACCAGGTCTAAATGTGGACTAAACCAGGTCTAAACGTGGACTAAACCAGGTCTAAACGTGGACTAAACCAGGTCTAAACGTGGACTAAACCAGGTCTAAACGTGGACTAAACCAGGTCTAAACGTGGACTAAACCAGGTCTAAACGTGGACTAAACCAGGTCTAAACGTGGACTAAACCAGGTCTAAACGTGGACTAAACCTGGTCTAAATGTGGACTAAACCAGGTCTAAACGTGGACTAAACCAGGTCTAAACGTGGACTAAACCAGGTCTAAACGTGGACTAAACCAGGTCTAAACGTGGACTAAACCAGGTCTAAACGTGGACTAAACCAGGTCTAAACGTGGACTAAACCAGGTCTAAACGTGGACTAAACCAGGTCTAAACGTGGACTAAACCTGGTCTAAATGTGGACTAAACCAGGTCTAAACGTGGACTAAACCAGGTCTAAACGTGGACTAAACCAGGTCTAAACGTGGACTAAACCTGGTCTAAATGTGGACTAAACCAGGTCTAAACGTGGACTAAACCAGGTCTAAAATATGACTAAACCAGGTCTAAACGTGGACTAAACCAGGTCTAAATGTGGACTAAACCAGGTCTAAACGTGGACTAAACCAGGTCTAAACGTGGACTAAACCAGGTCTAAACGTGGACTAAACCAGGTCTAAACGTGGACTAAACCAGGTCTAAACGTGGACTAAACCAGGTCTAAACGTGGACTAAACCAGGTCTAAACGTGGACTAAACCAGGTCTAAACGTGGACTAAACCACGTCTAAACGTGGACTAAACCAGGTCTAAACGTGGACCAAACCAGGTCTAAACGTGGACCAAACCAGGTCTAAACGTGGACTAAACCTGGTCCAAACGTGGACTAAACCAGGTCTAAACGTGGACTAAACCTGGTCCAAACGTGGACTAAACCAGGTCTAAACGTGGACTAAACCAGGTCTAAACGTGGACTAAACCAGGTCTAAACGTGGACTAAACCAGGTCTAAACGTGGACTAAACCAGGTCTAAACGTGGACTAAACCAGGTCTAAACATGGACTAAACCAGGTCTAAAAGTGGACTAAACCAGGTCTAAATGTGGACTAAACCAGGTCTAATGAACCCGCTCCTCGTGGTCCTGGGGTTTTATTCTTTTATCTGAGCGTTAATCACAGAACATTCAGGCGTCTTCTTTTCTCGAGCTCGCTCCTGTCGCCGCTGCTCTCGCGTAGACAAAACGCCCCGTTTCCAAACCCCGGGGTCGCGCAGAGGTCGCAGTGACGAGCCCGTTGCCGTGGCGATGTGTTTGTTTACCCCCCAGGTCCGTACGACAACCGCACCGTGTACGAGACCCTGGACATCGGCTGGCAGCTGCTGCGGATCTTCCCCAAGGAGATGCTGAAGAGGATCCCGCAGAGCACGCTCGCCGAGTTCTACCCGCGAGAGTCTGCGGCGCGCCACTGAGACTACAGCCCCCACAATGCACCTGCGCCGCCCTCCCACAGCCCCCACAGTGCCCCTGTCCCGCCCCACAGCCCCCACAGTGCCCCTGTCCCGCCCCACAGCCCCCACAGTGCCCCTGTCCCGCCCCACAGCCCCCACAGTGCACCTGGCCCACCCTACAGTTCCCCGTCCCGCCCTGTCCAAACTACCCTACCCACAATTCCCCTCTCAGCCTCCCCTGTTTAAACTACATCACCCATAATGCACCTCTCAGCCTCACCTGTTTAAACTACATCACCCATAATGCACCTCTCAGCCTCACCTGTTTAAACTACACCACCCATAATGCACCTCTCAGCCTCACCTGTTTAAACTACATCACCCATAATCCCCCTCTTCTCCTTTACCCTTTCACCCAAGCCGCTGGTGTTTTCGTTCCAGTTTCCGTCTCACTGAAGTCTTATAACTTTGCCTGGAATGTTCCGCAGTCGGGCATTAAAAGTGTTCTGACCGTGAGCCTCTCCGCAGATGTGACCCGTAACTCGGACGTCCGCTTTGGTTTAATGCCGCACTGCGGGACATTCCCTGGCCTCCACGGTGTAAATTTAAAGTTTTAAAAATGCTTCAGGACGACTGCAAACGCTCAAAATGGAGTCTGTAAAACCTCCTCTTCCTCCACCTCTTCCTCCACCTCCTCCTCTTCCTCCTCTTCCTCCTCCTCCTCCTCCTCCTCCTCTTCCCCCACCTCCACCTCCTCTTCCTCCACCTCCTCCTCTTCCTCCTCCTCCTCCTCCTCTTCCCCCACCTCCTCCTCCACCTCCTCTTCCTCCACCTCCTCCTCTTCCTCCTCCTCTTCCTCCTCCTCCTCTTCCCCCACCTCCTCCTCCACCTCCTCTTCCTCGACCTCCTCCTCCTCTCCTCCTCCTCCTCCTCTTCCCCCACCTCCTCCTCCACCTCCTCTTCCTCCTCCTCTCCTCCTCCTCCTCTACCTCCTCTTCCTCCTCCACCTCTCCTCCTCCTCCTCCACCTCCTCCACCTCCTCCTCCACCTCCTCCTCCTCCTCCTCCTCCTCTTCCCCCACCTCCTCCTCCACCTCCTCTTCCTCCTCCTCCTCCTCTCCTCCTCCTCCTCTCCTCCTCCTCCTCTACCTCCTCTTCCTCCTCCACCTCTCCTCCTCCTCCTCCACCTCCTCCACCTCCTCCTCCTCCTCCTCTCCTCTAGTGTTTGTATTTTCGTGGGTAAAAGAAGTGAATATGAAAAAGTGATCTCCTGTTTTATTTATTCGTCCTTTTCCTCGTCCCCAAACCGTCCGAGTGTCTCACGTCTGTCGGACTGAAGATTCTGTATAAAATATTTGGTTTTGTTTTTGTGACTAAAATATTTGGTTTTGTTTTTGTGACTTTTGTGAACGTTCGGAGCGTCTTTCCCCGAAGAGACGAGACTTTTCCAGATGCCGAGTCTCGCCTGATTGGTGGAGCTCCCTCTGTCGTCGCTGATGTTTACATGTTTATTTGCATCTCATTTGCATCTCATTTGCATCATTTACCGTTTTATTTTTGTGGTTTGAGACATTCCGATGATTCTGTGTCGTGAGTGAATCGAGTAAATTATATGAAAATAAACTGTTTAAAATCGATTTGTGTTTTAAGTTCCTCTTTAATGTTTATTTACTCTGTTACACGTGGACTAAACCAGGACTAAACCAGGTCTAAACCAGGTCTAAATGTGGACTAAACCAGGTCTAAACGTGGACTAAACCAGGTCTAAACGTGGACTAAACCAGGTCTAAACGTGGACTAAACCAGGACTAAACCAGGTCTAAACCAGGTCTAAATGTGGACTAAACCAGGTCTAAACGTGGACTAAACCAGGTCTAAACGTGGACTAAACCAGGTCTAAACCAGGTCTAAATGTGGACTAAACCAGGACTAAACCAGGTCTAAATGTGGACTAAACCAGGACTAAACCAGGTCTAAACGTGGACTAAACCAGGTCTAAACCAGGTCTAAATGTGGACTAAACCAGGTCTAAACCAGGTCTAAACGTGGACTAAACCAGGTCCAAACCAGGTCTAAATGTGGACTAAACCAGGACTAAACCAGGTCTAAATGTGGACTAAACCAGGACTAAACCAGGTCTAAATGTGGACTAAACCTGGTCTAAACCAGGTCTAAATGTGGACTAAACCAGGACTAAACCAGGTCTAAATGTGGACTAAACCTGGTCTAAACCAGGTCTAAATGTGGACTAAACCAGGACTAAACCAGGTCTAAATGTGGACTAAACCTGGTCTAAACCAGGTCTAAATGTGGACTAAACCTGGTCTAAACCAGGTCTAAATGTGGACTAAACCAGGACTAAACCAGGTCTAAATGTGGACTAAACCTGGTCTAAACGTGGACTAAACCTGGCCTAAACGTGGACTAAACCAGGTCTAAACGTGGACTAAACCTGGTCTAAACGTGGACTAAACCAGGTCTAAACGTGGACTAAACCTGGTCTAAACGTGGACTAAACCAGGTCTAAACGTGGACTAAACCAGGCCTAAACGTGGACTAAACCTGGTCTAAACGTGGACTAAACCAGGTCTAAACGTGGACTAAACCAGGTCTAAACGTGGACTAAACCTGGTCTAAACGTGGACTAAACCAGGTCTAAACGTGGACTAAACCAGGTCTAAACGTGGACTAAACCAGGTCTAAACGTGGACTAAACCAGGTCTAAACGTGGACTAAACCAGGTCTAAACGTGGACTAAACCAGGTCTAAACGTGGACTAAAACAGGCCTAAACGTGGACTAAACCAGGTCTAAACGTGGACTAAACCAGGTCTAAACGTGGACTAAACCAGGTCTAAACGTGGACTAAACCTGGACTAAACCAGGTCTAAACCAGGTCTAAACGTGGACTAAACCAGGTCTAAACGTGGACTAAACCTGGTCTAAACGTAGACTAAACCTGGTCTAAACGTGGACTAAACCAGGCCTAAACATGGACTAAACCAGGTCTAAACGTGGACTAAAACAGGCCTAAACGTGGACTAAACCAGGTCTAAATGTGGACTAAACCAGGTCTAAACGTGGACTAAACCTGGTCTAAACGTGGACTAAACCAGGTCTAAACGTGGACTAAACCAGGTCTAAACGTGGACTAAACCTGGTCTAAACGTAGACTAAACCTGGTCTAAACGTGGACTAAACCTGGTCTAAACGTGGACTAAACCTGGTCTAAACGTGGACTAAACCAGGTCTAAACGTGGACTAAACCAGGTCTAAACGTGGACTAAACCAGGTCTAAACGTGGACTAAACCAGGTCTAAACGTGGACTAAACCAGGTCTAAACGTGGACTAAACCAGGTCTAAACGTGGACTAAAACAGGTCTAAACGTGGACTAAAACAGGCCTAAACGTGGACTAAAACAGGCCTAAACGTGGACTAAACCTGGTCTAAACGTGGACTAAACCAGGTCTAAACGTGGACTAAAACAGGCCTAAACGTGGACTAAACCTGGACTAAACGTGGACTAAACCAGGTCTAAACGTGGACTAAACCAGGTCTAAACGTGGACTAAACCAGGTCTAAACGTGGACTAAACCAGGTCTAAACGTGGACTAAACCAAGTCTAAACGTGGACTAAACCTGGTCTAAACCAGGTCTAAACGTGGACTAAACCAAGTCTAAACGTGGACTAAACCTGGACTAAACCAGGTCTAAACCAGGTCTAAACGTGGACTAAACCAGGTCTAAACGTGGACTAAACCAGGTCTAAACGTGGACTAAACCAGGTCTAAACGTGGACTAAACCTGGTCTAAACGTAGACTAAACCTGGTCTAAACGTGGACTAAACCAGGTCTAAATGTGGACTAAACCTGGTCTAAACGTGGACTAAACCAGGTCTAAACGTGGACTAAACCAGGTCTAAACGTGGACTAAACCAGGTCTAAACGTGGACTAAACCTGGTCTAAACGTGGACTAAACCAGGTCTAAACGTGGACTAAACCAGGTCTAAACGTGGACTAAACCAGGTCTAAACGTGGACTAAACCAGGTCTAAACGTGGACTAAAACAGGCCTAAACGTGGACTAAACCAGGTCTAAACGTGGACTAAACCAGGTCTAAACGTGGACTAAACCAGGTCTAAACGTGGACTAAACCTGGACTAAACCAGGTCTAAACCAGGTCTAAACGTGGACTAAACCAGGTCTAAATGTGATTTGAGAAATGTGATGCTCTAAACACTGGGGTGTGGACATGCCGTAAACACTAGGGTGTGGAATGCTTTAAACACTGGGGTGTGGACATGCTCTAAACACTGGGGTGTGGACATGCTCTAAACACTGGGGTGTGGACATGCCGTAAACACTAGGGTGTGGAATGCTTTAAACACTGGGGTGTGGAATGCTTTAAACACTGGGGTGTGGACATGCTCTAAACACCAGGGTGTGGACATGCCGTAAACACTAGGGTGTGGACATGCTCTAAACACGGGTGTGGACATGCTCTAAACACTAGGGTGTGGACATGCTCTAAACACTGGGGTGTGGACATGCTCTAAACACTGGGGTGTGGACATGCTCTAAACACTGGGGTGTGGACATGCTCTAAACACTGGGGTGTGGACATGCTCTAAACACTGGGGTGTGGACATGCTCTAAACACTGGGGTGTGGACATGCTCTAAACACTGGGGTGTGGACATGCTCTAAACACTGGGGTGTGGACATGCTCTAAACACTGGGGTGTGGACATGCTCTAAACACTGGGGTGTGGACATGCTCTAAACACTGGGGTGTGGACATGCCCTAAACACTGGGGTGTGGACATGCTCTAAACACTGGGGTGTGGACATGTTCTAAACACTGGGGTGTGGACATGCTCTAAACACTAGTGTGTGGACATGCTCTAAACACTGGGGTGTGGACATGCTCTAAACACTAGTGTGTGGACATGCTCTAAACACTGGGGTGTGGACATGCTCTAAACACTGGGGTGTGGACATGCTCTAAACACTGGGGTGTGGACATGCTCTAAACACTAGTGTGTGGACATGCTCTAAACACTGGGGTGTGGACATGCTCTAAACACTAGTGTGTGGACATGCTCTAAACACTAGTGTGTGGACATGCTCTAAACACTGGGGTGTGGACATGCTCTAAACACTGGGGTGTGGACATGCTCTAAACACTGGGGTGTGGACATGCTCTAAACACTGGGGTGTGGACATGCTCTAAACACTGGGGTGTGGACATGCTCTAAACACTGGGGTGTGGACATGCTCTAAACACTGGGGTGTGGACATGCTCTAAACACGGGTGTGGACATGCTCTAAACACTAGTGTGTGGACATGCTCTAAACACTGGGGTGTGGACATGCTCTAAACACTAGGGTGTGGACATGCTCTAAACACTGGGGTGTGGACAT